>CM076580.1:1349514080-1350114080 GCA_034641835.2 Pinus albicaulis
GATTCTGAGAATCATCCTCAGCTGGGTGGATGGCGATTATGAGAATCACCCTCAGTTGGGCAAAGGGAAATTATGAGAATCACCCCTGGTTGGGCGGAGGGCGATTCCGAGAATCTCCCTCCACGTAGTCGAGAAATTCTCGGAATCGTCCTCCGCCCAACCGGGGGCTGGAGGTAGGCCGAGCGGCACCGGCGAGGGCTGCACAGCCTACCTCAGGATCTCGGCTACGCAAAGGGCATTTCCGAGAATCACCCTCGGCTAGGCGGAGGGCAATTCCGAGAATCACCCTCTACCCAGCCAAGGGTGATTCTCAAAATCACGCTCCACCCAACTAGGGCCCGGATGCAGGACATGCGACGTTGTCGAGGGCTACTCGGCTTGCCTCTGGCCCCCAGCTGGGTGGTGGGTGATTCTTGGTATCGCCCTCCACCTAGCCGGGGGTTTGAGGTAGGCTGGGCAGCCCTTAATGGCGCCACCCAGCTGACCTTCGGCCCCCACTGGGCAGAGGGAGATTCTCAAAATCACCCTCCACCCAACTGAGGGCCGGAGGCAGGCTGGGCAGCCCTAGTCTCCCTCCGCCCAACTGGGGGCCGAAGGCTAGCCGAGTGGCACCATCGAGGGTTGCCCAGCCTGCCTCCAGCCCCCAGCTAGGCAGAGGGCGATTATGAGAATCTCCCTCCACCTAGCCACAGGTCAGAGGTAGGCTGGGCAGCCCTCGACGGCGCTGCCCTGCTTGCCTCCGCCTAGCCAGGGGTGATTCACGAAATTTCCCTGCACCCTGCCAGGGACCGGAGGCAGGCCGGGTAGCTCTGTCGAGGGCTGCCCAGCCTACCTCTGGCCCCCGGCTGGGTTGAGGACAATTCTCGAAATCGCCCTCCGCCTAGCCGAGGGCCGGAGGGAGGCTTGGCAGCCCTCGATGGTGCCGCCCGGCTGACCTTTGGCCCCCAGTACGGCGGAGGGTGATTCTGAGAATCGCCCTCCCCAGCCGAGGGCTGGAGGTTGGTTGGGCAACGCCGTTGAGGGCTGCCCAGCCTGCCTCCGGGCTTTAGTGGGTGGAAAATTAAATTAAATTTTATTTTATTTAATTTTTTTCGAACACAAACTATATTAAAAAATTAAATTTTTTTTAAACAAAAACTATTATAATAAAAAAATGTATTGTTTAATATTAAAAGAAAAATATTCAATTAAAATTTTAAAATATAAAAAAATAATAAAAGAAATTAAAAAATATGTTTTAAAAAATAAACAAACAAATATAAAAAAAAATTATTTTTTAAATTAAAACAATTATTATTTGAAATATAAAAAAATAATAAAAATAAAATAAAAAATATGTTTTAAAATATAAACAAACATATATAAGAAGATTTTAACTTTTAATTTTTATTTTCTTAAAACTAAAACAATTATAATTTAAAATATAGAAAAACAATAAAAAAATTAAAAAATATGTTTTTATATATAAACAAACAAATATATGAATAATAAAATTTTCTTTTACTTGTTCATTTTAAAAAGTTGTTCAAGTCATATATTTTCTCCATAATTTCATGCTTCAAGTATCTTGAAAACTTAAGATTTAAAAACTTGAGATTTACAACTTGTCATTAAGGTTTTTATGCACTGCGAAATTTTATCTTTAATGTTATGGTTGAAAATAATTACAATTTTAAGGTTGTTTAGAGTCAAGATATTTTATGTTTAACAACATGGATAAAAATTGTTCGAAATGATAAGCCCTTCAAATATGATTTTGTTTATATTTAACATCATCTATCAAAGAATTTAGAATTTTACGATTTTTCAATGTCCTAATATGTTGTCTTTAATTCCATTGTTACAATGTGTCAAAAGTGTGACACAATGTTTTTTTTTTGTTATTCCAACATCAACTCGTTTTGTTTTGAGGGTGTTTTTTCAATCATTTTTTTAAGAAACAATTTTGTTTTTAGCATAATTTATAAAAAGGTGAAATTTGACCTTGAGAAAAAAAAAATGCGTTCTGGAATACACACTTTTTGTTTTTGGGGCATTTTTTCATGTTTTTTGAGTCTTTTTGGGCTAGAGTTCCCGTTTTGAGGTAATAGTTCTCGTTTCATCGGTAACATTGTTTCTACCGGTAAAAGTTAAATTCTTATAAATAATTTCATTTTTCATGTGGTGTTGGAGGAACATTATAATCAGGGTTTATTACCATTAGGAGACCGTTAATATTTCAGACTCAGATAATATATTGATAGTCTATGGTGACAGTGTGACATATATGCGCATGCTAATTTTTTAATTTGTGACATGCTCCTCAAAGGGGTACAACATTATTTTTATGCCTAGTATGGAACATATCTAAAACAATTTAATTTTTTGTTTTGACATAATATATGGTCACATATAACATATGGATTTGACCTTTATGGCATTAGAGTATCTGAATTGTCTTGAAGTCACTCCATTGCACCTCATTTGGCAATTAATTGTCTTGGTATGCGTGGAGGTGAGATCAATGGTTCTTGTAAGTTAGGGTTTCATCAATGACGAGATTTGGAAAGGGTTGGTTAGAGGGTAACCACCCTCCATCCGCAACGCCACATGCAACTCATTTGTTATGCTCTCTTTGTCGAAAATGGATCTACAATCGATCCGTATAAATTCCTATTATGCTACCCTTGAATTGGTCGACCTAGCACTCAAACCTTTGCTCAGCCAGGTAAATAGTAGTTAGTCTTATGTTGAAGCTTTTTCTTCAAGTATGCATAAGTATTGTTTGTTGGAATATTTAAATACAACAATAACAGAGGAAATGTGTTTCCACCAACACAGAGAAAAATTAACAAAATGTGGAAATAAAAAAATACACATAGGCAGTATACAACATAGGAGAGGAATGAAATTCGTTTTTCTATTCAACTCACTGTAAACAATTGAAATTACATTTATTATACAAATGGCCGAAGCCTGAAAACCTAATTCTAATCAATTCGATTCAATGATGAACGGACGTTCAACAAAAATTTGTCCTTGGCCGTCAAAATGACCCATTTCTTCATTAAATTAGCACGCAGGCCATATTCTAAATTACACAGGAAAGCAAGTAAAAATGCGTTCAAAATACAAATTGGCGGATCTCAAATTTTATGCAATGTGGTTCTGGTCCACATCGCATCCACGCAATTCGGTGATTTCAAACTTTAACTTTCGGCGCTATCCTTTAAAAGTTTGCAGGCTGCGATGTGCGATAGTGACGTGGCACTTATTTGCATCGCACCCAAAATAGCATAGTCTGTGGGCGGTTTGGCAAAAATCTTAAAATATTGCAATTGCGATATGCAACAATGATATCACATCGCAAAAAAATAACATAACTTGTGGAACTTTACTGGTAAACACAAAACCTTGCAATGTGCGAAATGCGCTTGTCACATCGCAAATAACTTATATTGTAGAATGGTGGAAGGTAAACTTAAAATTTTGTGATTGCGATGTACGGTAGAACTATGGCATCACAACACAAATAATATAGCTTGCGAAGTGGAGGAAGGGTAAAAGGTAAAATTTGTGAAGTGCTCACTGTGGGTGGCTTTAAAAGGTAAGTGGGAAATCTTGAGAAGTGTGATGACAAAAAAACGGTTGTGCAAGCAAGCTATTTTGTTGACTAAGTAGACAACTCCATATTTATGCTCGTAGAACACATCTACCGCAAGGATGATGTAGTCGTGTCCGACCCAGAAAAGTTGAATTTTGTGCACAGCCCAAGAATTTCATGGTCGTTAAGCCTTGGGCCACCATCCACGGTCAGATTGAACAAATTGTCCACGTACACACGGCAGCCATTTGGAGACGGTGCATCGGGACGCCCACCAGGTGTTCCCCGCACCTCTGGTATATGTCCACGAAATAATTATCACCGACCCCATGGATATCATTCTTCCACGCTTGCATCGCCCTTTGGAATATTCAAAGAAACTAAAGCTTACAATTACTTTATCATTCTACGAAAGTGCTTGCTATTCGATTTACTTTAATCCAATTGGTAAATTACACACATCTCAATAATTATAACAATATCAACGATATCACGTCACCTTGTTATTCAACAGTTAAATGACAGATATGCTGGTTTTTCCAATATTGTAACGAAATGGATAAGAACTCGTCATCCCCACTTAAATTACATATATGCTGGGTTTTCCAATAATGTAACAAAATGGATAAGAACACATCATCCCCACTTGCATGTTAGCATTGCGTGAGGAATGGTATCCACCCTCTTAGTCTTATCCTAGAACTTGATTTCTTTATTTATGGGACTTTTGTGAAAGGGATCAAAAGAAAAATTTAACCAAAAGAGGAAGTTATTAGTGAGGAATGGTATCCCACCCTCTTAGTCTTATCCTAGAACTTTATTCCTTTATTTATGGGACTTTTCCGAAAGGGATCCAAAGAAAAATTTAACCAAAAAGAGGTAGTTATGGGTTTTCATGCTTTATAACGTATTTTTAGGGCGATAGGCCTTCTTTTTGAATCATTTCACTTTTGGTTTCATCAACCTTTTTAATCTAAACCCTACATATGTATTGTAGACAAATAACTTCACATTTTAGGTAACTGACTGCATTAATGTTATTTACAGATATCGTGCCGCCTATTCCGCATATAGTGAGATCTTGTCGATAAATGACTTGACATTTTAGGGGAATGTGACTGCATTAATGTTATTTACAGATATCGTGCCGCTTGTTCCGCAAATCTTGCCTCCGGTTCCGCATATAGTGAGATCTTGCCTTGGATTCTGTATTAAGAAATCGTTCAAAGGCCCAAGAAAGGAGACAATTTTGCCAGTTTATCATTGGCGGATCAAAGGTCAGGTGATAGAAACATCGACATTGAAATGAACGGACCACAGACCTCTGTAAATGAATCTTCTAAAAAATGGAACGTGTATAGAAAATTGAACAAAATTAGCACACTGAAACGCAATTTAAGAAAATTTGCGAGAGATTTTTTTGCAGCTGGGAAAAGATGATCCGCGAAGAGTTATGCATGCAATCAAAGTAGGGCTTGCATTATCGGTAGTATCTCTGTTCTATCTAACAGATAAATTATTTCATAGCGTTGGTAATAATTCCATCTAGACTATCATGACTATTGCGGTAGTTCTTGAATTTACCGCAGGTAATTTGGATTGTTTATTAATCTTCAAGATTTGTGTAGATTACTACATTTGTTTTCAAGGTGATGATGCATTCAATCTGTAAAATTTGCATTGACCTTCTGAATATATGTTTTGACAGAGGTCATGTGGCTTCTTGGCCCATATTAGGAAATGTTCAAAATTTCTTTATTTGAATTTACAGTAAAAACTTTTGCATGTCTGGTTGAATCTTGGTTGAAATATTTTATTGTAGGTGCTACTCTCAGTAAAGCTCCCTCGGGCCTCACTGCTCCTCTGATTGGAAGAAACTCTAGCGCTTGGATTTAGGGTCATGGAATTAGTTGTTTTTAGCCTGAATGCAAGGCTGGGATATTTTCTCATTTGGCAGAGATGTCTTTCCATGGAGGGTTTTTTATTCAGAGCTCTTTTCGACATATGGTTTTCAATTGGGAAATTACTCTAAACCCTTTTTTGATTTTTTCAATTCCCTGCGTTGAGTTTGATGTTAGAAACGACCAATTTAGTGGACTCTTTCCACAGCACCCCCAAGGTAGCATATCTCTTTAAGGTTGCATTAAGAGCCTTTGAAATTACCATAATGCAGTGATTTTTTCTTGGAAGAGCTTTTAGGATAGGTGTCCATTAATTAATTTCTTATCCAGTGAGAATCTTTCTTAAAAACTGAAATTTCAACTGTGAAATTTCATGAAATCGTGAAGGCGAGCGTGGAGGAAATGTTAAAAATAGGTAAATGTTTCTGCTCTTGATCCAAGGTATTTGGATCGGAGTATTCCTTAGGTAGAACCACTGTAAAAAAATGAAATAACGTTTTAGATTATAAATTAACTAGGTTGTGCACCGAGGGCACAATTTTGGCAGGAAAGTTATTTTTTTCAGGTCATTTATTTTTATTTTTAAAATTTAGTGTTTAAATAGTTTTTATATGAGCCATTCAATTTTTTTTAAGATGGAAAATTATAATTTAAAATTAAATTTCCAAAATTATGTCCAATTTTAATTGAAATCACAAAATTTTCACTCTTTTCCAAACATAATTGTGACTTACTCTCTTTTTTTTTTTTTTTTTCCTAGAAATGGGTTTTCATGGATTTTAAAATTTTAATTATAAGGGTGTTTAAATAGTTTTTATACGAGGCATTCAATTATTTTTTTATTTTTATTTTTTAAGTGGACAACTCTAATTTAAAAATTACAAAATTTCTATAAATTTTAATTGAAATCACAAAATTTTACTATTTTCCAATATTTTCCAAACACAATTGTGACTTTTTTTTTCCCCTTAGAAATAGGTTTTCCCATGTCAACTTAGTACTCTTACTTTTACTTATTATAGTTTGCCTTAATGCATGCGTTAAAGTTGTGAAATTTATCAATGTTCCAAATTTGTTTTAATCTTATACCATTTGTTATAATCTGGGAGCAATAAGGACGGATATGACATGGTTGAAATTCATAAAGTCAATTTTTCAGTTTTAATTCTGAAAGTTAAAAAGGTAAATAAAAGGACCCCGCTTACTATAAATAAATATGCCATTACCTTTACCTTTTTCTTTGCTGCCTTTCCTGCTGCGTGGTGGGTGGGATTCTCAAAACGGCCTTAAGAACTACTACCTAAAAATACCTACCTAAAAATGGCAGTGGAAATAAGTAGGGCAGGGATAAATAAGTAGGGACAGTACATTTTAGTCATTTGTAGAGAAACAGAGAAGGGGATGCAATTCAGTGAGAAGGTTTATAATTAATAAATTATAAACAATATATTACTTTATAAGGATTTTAATTTTTTTCTAATTTACCATAAATATATGTTCCAAAAATTTTAAAACAATATATTATTTGTAAGGTTTTTAATTTTTTCTTATTTATAATGAATATATATTTTAAAAATTTTAAAGCAATATATTTAAAAATTTTAAAACAATATATTATTTTGTAAGGATTTTAACTTTTTCCTAATTGAAAGTGAATATATGTTTTAAAAATTTAATAATTTAAGTTAGTGAATATATGTTTTAAAAAATTAATAATTTAAGTTAGATATAATTATAATTTAATAATTTTGAGTTTATTTAATGATTTATTTTCAAGTTAATTTGATTTAAGTAGCAATTCTATCTATTATATTTTTTATGGTTTTCTAATTTAGAGTGAATATATGTTTTAAAATTTTAATAATTTAAGATAAATATAATTATAATTTAATAATTATAATTTAATAATTTTGAGTTTATTTAATGATTTATTTTCAAATAATTAATTGAGTTAATTTTATTTAAGTAACAATTCTATCTATTATATTTTGTATGGTTTTCTTATCTAGCTATCAAATTTCACCATAGATTAAAATTTGAAAAATATAAATAATCTTTTTCTTTTAATATTTTCAATAGTTAGCAACTCTTTTTTTCCCTTTTTCCACAAGCCCAAAATACTCAACCTTGCTTAAGTGCTAGGAGGCATATGAATAAGTATCACATTTATAAAGTTCAATGGTTGTTGTATGTACCAACAACAAAACAACCTTCACACATTCGCATTATTGATTACATCAATCATTTCATTAAATGTTGATAAAACAACTTTGTCATAGCATTGACTAGTGTAATTTATAATATTTAACATTGCAAAAGTAAATATTTCAATATGGATAACCACCTCATACATTTTATGTCATTATTTTTAGATATTGCTGCTATATTTGTGCATGATTATTAAATAGGAGTAGTGATTTTTAATTCTTAAGCTTTGCAAAAAACTCATTCAAAATTAAGATCTTTAAAAATATTTGATACTTAGGTAAATAGTATATTTTCCCAGTTACTTTCCATCATAATTTAAGTCTTCGCATAAGGAACAAAACAAGAATAAGAGATAAATAAGGATGTTGCGGGGTCTCAATCATGATATCTATGGAGAAAAGTAATAGGGTGAATGCTGAGGACAAGCATAATCATCATAAAAGGAAAAATTTGTGTCCATGGAAAATGTGAGTGGGGAAGCTAAGGTGCAGAACAAGCTTCACATGGAACAACATGAGTTTACTCAAATGTTTTTATGGTAGGATATATTAACACAAGTTTACTCACATGTTTTTATGGTAGAATACTTTTTTTTTTGTATAGCTTAGTATTTTATTTTATTTCCTAATTTTTATAATGACATACCATGTTTTTACAAATTGTAAAAATTATTATTATAATATTATTATGTTTCTAATAAATCTTTTGATATTCAAATCCCAACTCCAATAAAAAATACTCTTTGATTTTTGGTAAGGATCTTTCAGAGTATTTAATTTGGATTAAAAAAAAGCTTTCTAGCTAAATTATTTTGGTTGAATCATAAAAATATTTAATTTGGTTTTTTTGGGGTCATGGGTTATGTTTTTTTGTATTAGAATTAGTTAGGATTATGCTTACTTTAGTATATCTTGGATTGGGTTGTTGAGGAAGTTGAGAGATTCTCTCAACTTCTCTCTCTAAGATTACCATTAGTTTAACTATATATATTTGATGTATCTCTAATTATTAAATATAGAAAATTAATTATTTGTGTGTTATTCGTGTGCGTTTCTACTCTCTCACAATTTCTAATATGGTATCGGAGCCAATTCTGGCTTAATTCCCTCACGGGAAGGCCAGGAAAATGTGAGAGTTTATGTTGCTGATTCTCTGTACATAAGCGTTTGAGTGAAATTTTGTTTTATGTGTTTTTTATAGCTGTTATTTGATTTCGATTTCCAGTGGTATTTGTTTGTGTTTTCACCAATTTTAAATAGGCAGAAGGTTTCACAAGATTCTCACCGAGGAGGCCACGCAAAGGATGCCAAAACACCAGTGACCGAGCAGCCCTTGGAGCATCTATCCCACGCAATTCTGGAGTCGAAGATCGCGCCCTCTGATAACCCTAAAATTTTTGTTTCAGTTACTGAGAGTCCGCAAAAGTCTACATGCTTGGTTGAGGACGAGATCGACATTTGGCAGAGGATTTCATTATCCTGTGATGAACATACTAAACTTGAAGAGAAGCAGACTTAATGTGGAGTTATGAGACTTCCGTTAATGTTTGAAAGAAAGTTCAGTAGATCATATTCACTGTCATGTGAATCCATTTGGACGCTGTCGGTTTCATAATTTCCAGGAATTCAATTGAAACGGCGAGGCAGACTTAATTTCTATGCTCAAAATTCGATTCTATTCAGAGAAGTGGGTTAGAAACGTTTGTATAAAATGCTGCAACACGTTTCGCTTTTGCCACTTCCGCAGATTATGTGAACTTCACTGGTGATATCACGCTATCGATTGCTGAGGAGTTGGAAACTGACTGAAGAATTTGATAAAGATCTGGGCGGATCCATGTGCTGGATGGCGTATTCTTAAAGTCGAAGGACTAGCAGTTACGGTCAACCCTACCATAAAATAAACTCTTCCAACAGCTGGCACGTTGCTGAGGCCAGCGACGCAGTTTCAATGGCGCTTCCTCCGGGAGATTATGTGCATATACATACCTTCGATTTATTTTTGGGTTAATAAATTGAATTGCCCCAAGTTCGTCCTGAGTCGGTTTATAGGCGAAGAAGAATCGTCTTGATGGAGGGGAATGGACGGTGTTTGAAGTTCATTATTTTTTTTGTGTAGAGTGTGTGGAATATAGTGTGGATTTTAAAGCCTTATATTCATTATTGTGAGATTTGTGTATTAGAGAACCAATTATTGAACAAATTAGCATTATTTAAATTAGTCGTTCTTGACGTTCTACAGGGACGAGAGAACAATTGGCTAATTTGATTGTGTGAATTTGTTATATGCTGATCATGTTGTGCTACGGGCCAAGGAGCATCAGTTACAGGTTACAAGCAGGTCAAGTTGTTAGATTAGCTCTTGAACACATTCAGTATTCAGACCATTTGCCTAGCCACTGATGGATAGCCAAAAGCGAAATATCCGACAGATGGTGATTGGTCCATAGGATGGTTCATCACTTGTCAGCTCTATCGTGGAAGCCCCGACGAGCCGAGTTGTCAATACTGTTGATCTTGCAAAGTTCATTATTGCTGGTCAGAAACAAATTTATTTTAAATGGGTTGAATGGTAGCTCGAAAATGGTGGAGAAAAAGTGTTTCCTATGAGATCTCAGAGTGGGTACAAGTGTTAATGAAGACCAGATCAGACAAAGAGACGAAAATTCAAAGTGTTGTAATTGTGATTAATTATTATATGTTTTGTAAAGTAAGCATTAAGGGAGGGTATTAGAATTAGTTAGGATTATGCTTACTTTAGTATATCTTCGATTGGGTTGTTGAGGAAGTTGAGAGATTCTCTCAACTTCTCTCTCTAAGATTAGCATTAGTTTAACTATATATATTTGATGTATCTCTGATTATTAAATATAGAAAATTAATTATTTGTGTGTTATTCGTGTGCGTTTCTGCTCTCTCACAATTTCTAATATTTTGTTTTACTAGTAAATAATTAAGAAAATATCAAACCTAGGTAGATGATTTCCAAATGATTACCATCAATGTTTTCTATTCATAATTGTAAACACTAAGGTTGTCTATGCTTATGAGTGGAAATTTGTTCCACTTACCTTTTAGGTGGCAAATAATTTTGTTGTTAGTGTAAAAAATTAGGTGAATGGCATACTAGAGAGTTCACACTAAAGCTCCATGCATATGTGGATCCATTAGATGATATAAATTTACAAAATTTTCCACTGTTGGTAATATAAGAACCATCCTTTGAATAAATTCCACATTTTATATTGTAAGTGACAAGAAAATCCCGTTTTTCATTGCTAAGAAAAGTGTGCATATGGTACCACGACTGTTTGATATGTATAGACAAACTATGAGACTCCATGAAGATGATCCATTGTATTGTTTCTAAGTTACTCCACAAATGCATATGTAGGTTACTATGCATTATGATTTAACTTATGGAAACTGGTTCTGGTACATTAAGTAGAGATCTATTTAAGTAAAAATGTCATCCAAAACCTACTATTGAAGAAACTAATATACAGCAATAGTAGGATTCTTCTAATTTGTCATCCTTTGGGTTGAGTTCAACTTGATGCAGAGTAATAATAAATTGTCTTGATTTACAACAATTATAGATAATTTCATGATAATAGAGAATACATATGAGAATAGGAATAAAACATACATTTTGAATGCCACCATGTGACTGAAAAAAAATAATAACCTAAAATGAGGCAGAAATAATATGCATCTACGGTTCCTCTTAGTAGAAATTGTCCATTCTAGAAAATCAATATTTCTTCACAATGGTTTTAAATATTTCATGCGAAAAATAAGTGATACATTATATCTCATTCAACTTTCATTATCTCAATATTTTAATTATAATTTTAATTGCGTAGTACCAACTTAACACAAATACACTAAACAACCAAAATCTAATACAACAATTATTATTTCAAAACAAAGTACAATTTTTCTGATTCAACAATTCCAATTTAACAATCCTATCGGCCTCCCTTTGCACCTTTTGGGGCAACTACTAGTTTTAGCGGTATTTTAAATTGCATTGATATTGATAATGGTAGTAATATTTCGACCGAATAAATTATATCAAAAATAAATAAATTATTTATATTGTTTTAAATATAAAATTTATAATGTTTTAAATATAAATTTAAAGTTAATTGTATTAATAGAGATAGTAATATTTGTGATAATTTTAATATATAATGATTGATAATTTAAAATAAGGGTCCAAGTTTATTTCTTATTAGTTTATATTTATTTATTATTATTCTATATTTATTTTGATGGAATTTAGAGGGATCAAATGCAAATTATTTCTAAGTATAAAATTTGAGAAAAGATTAGCATCTATAGATATTTGATATAGATTTGAATTATTTCAACACTTGATGGACCTAGAATTAAGATGAATCTAATCTAAACCAATTTGCATTTCAAACTATAAGTTGTTATAATATCTTTTTAATGTTGAAGTGGAATTATAAAAGGGTTTCTTGTCATGTTTTCTAAGGATAGAAGCCTCACATTTCTTCAAGTTCCTTGGACCAATGGTGGGAAAGCCAAAAGCACCATTTGTATTCATCACATGAAACTCTCATAATCGATGTGCTCAAATCTAGCATGCCACAACATATTAGAAGACATTGTACCTTCATCAAGGTGTGAAAAATACACATAATTATGTACCTATCTAGATGTCCCTTTCAACTTCAATATTTTATGATCCTCCCATCTTGTCAAGATGACCATGTTGTCAGAATACATCCTTATTTCAACTTTTCCATCAAACATGTGAATGGAATGGCCTTGCTATTGAATATGCACTAGACACAACAAGTTCCTCTGTAACTCAGGAAGATAAGTAACATTATTGTCCAACATTTGTTATTCAATATGTTTAATTTTCTTCACTGAACCATCATTTTGACATGATGCTATATATAAATATGTTGTCCATGAATTTTCACCCAACATGTTTTCTAGCATCATTTCCCCTTCAAAATGTTTTGTATCCTTGATGATGGTAACAATATTTTATAGAAGTTTCATTAACCATGTTACATTATCATCATAATTATTGACAAAATATAGAATTAATAGACAAAACCCTTTTCATATTCTTTTATATATAAAAAATTTGGTTGAAATTTTAACCTAGTCAAATTTAAAATAGGGAAGTATGATTATTGGAGGTCAAGCACATGATCTAAACTATAACCAAGTCAATAAGTGAAAAACACACTTAACCTAGTAAAAAAGTGAAACCGCCAATACACATGTCATTTCCAGTCACTGCATTCTTCTCCTCTTCGCTTGACATCTATGCACATCATTTTCTCCTCATCCCTGCTACCACCATAATTTTGGCTAAAAATAGAAATGTGTGACCCTTTAGTTGCGAATTGTGGTTTTTGATATCTATTAAAAATATCATAATATATGTAAGCTTTGTCTCAAAAGGCCCCTCCCTTAATTTCCGCAATTTATTTTTCCGAATGTGGAGTTTGATTTGTTTCTGTGCCAAATTTATGCTATAATAATATTGTCTAAATCCAATGAAGTCTGAATTTTTTCTTGTTTTAGAACTCTGAAAGCATTTTTCTTCTCTTAAAAGTCTAAAATGAGGTGGTTGTGGGAATTATAAAATTGCAGGTCCATATGATAAATTTGTGATAGTAACACTCATATTACTGCTCTCAGGAGCTCAGTATTCTAAAAAGTGAGCGAAAGGTGTAAGGCAGCTTTGGAAGTTGCATGTATATATTGCGAAGCTGAAGCCAAAGAATTTGAGTAGTTTAAGGAGATTTTGAAGGACCAGAATCCCCCTTGGTTCCTCCATTTTGTTTACTATTTCGCCTACTGGGCTAGTGGTATGTATGATCAATATATCATCTTGAAAAATTAATGATCTCTTGTTTTGTTCTTTTATGTTGATTAATTATTTTGTGTTGGTAGATTATGTTCTCTAAAAATGGTTAGATTCCCGAGAAGGCTACAACAGTGATATAGAACATGATCATGGTTGAAGGGGTCCTCACATCTATCATTGGAAAAAGTGGCGTATCTCTTGTCGCTAAGACTTCAATCATAGATCAGGTCTCCAAGCTTGTAAGTGCCTAGAAATAAAATTCATTGTATGGGAATATATGAAAATTTCGCATTGATGCAGTTTGAAAGTTGCAATGATCCACATGCTTGTTTTTGGTTTGTGGTTTGGGTGCATTGAATGTGGACAATAACACAACCATATGAACTTGAAGGCTAAAAGGTGAGGGTGGATATGTACAATTTCACAGAATATTAGAATATTGAAATCCCTATATTTTCAACCTTGAAATTCGAAGCTTTTAAACATGGAAATGCATCTTTATTTGATCAATTCCATTAAAAAACACCTTCTCAACCACATATCAGACCAGATTAGATGGGTCTATTTTGGATCTATGAACTCCACTTCAAGAAGTAGAGACCACCCTCCCAATTGTTGGCCAAAACAAGATTGAAACTCTTAAGACTAAGGAAAATTTTAGATAGGAATATTGAAATTCCCGAATTCTCTAACTTTGAACCTTGATCTTTTAAACATGGAAATGCTTTTTCAATTAATGGATTCTATTAAAATTCCTTTCTCAACCATTTACTAGACTCAGAAAAAAAAATTAAAAATTAAAAAAAAAAAAAAATATATATATATATATATATATATATATATATATATATATATATATATATATATATATATATATATATATATATATATATATATATATATATAAATAAAAATAAAAATAAAAGTAAAAAAATAAATAAAAAATAAAATAAAAAATAAAATATTGAGATAGAAGATTAATTGAAATTGTCGTTGACACCAATGCCAGTAGGCGATACTTCCAGATTCACCGCGCATTCTCTGCAGACAGGGTGAACAAAGACCGTGGTATGTCATGGCAATTCTGCCTTTCATGTTCTTTCTGTTTACTACAGACCTTCTTCTCTGGTTTAAGGAATACTATACTGTTTTTTATAGTTGGTTTCATAAAGGGAATATGGGATTTGAAATTATAGACCCTCAGTTTCGTAGTCCCCCTGGTTGGTTTACACCCTGGCTTCGTCTTCGTCTTTTCCTGCTCTATACCTTTCAGGGTTGTCAAGTCTCTTCTCATGGGCCTTTTTCTGCTTCCGGTAATTTGTATCAACTCTATATCTTTTGTGGGTTTCGTCCTTTGTGCCTTGGTCATTTTTTCGTTCTTGGCGTACTGCTCTTTCCCACTGCTGTGGGCTCTGTCTCAGTTACAAGCTCTATTTTTATATCTTCTACACAACATTTCTTTTTTCTGCAGCGATTATGGAATAATCCCCTCTGTCTAATTATCCTGGACTACTTCCTCGTTAACATGCATGCCAATATTTGTTGTAAGGCTCTGTCGCGATTATGGGTTAATATATGTTTCTTGGTTAATATGTATGCCACTCTTCACTGTAAGCTTCTGTTGCGTTTATGGATTACTATCTATTTCATGGTTACCATGCCTACCACTCTTCACTGTCAGGTTCTGCACGCTGGGCTTGCTGCAAATGATATAGCTTTAGTTTTATTCTCTCTTGTCTCTGACTTAATTCTGGTAACAGGGTTTTGTGCAACACATTTTCATTCCAGTATGGTTAAAGGGCAAACCATGAAGGTGAATCAGGGTAGGCAGACTCTTACAGTGGCTGGTAGGAGTAGAAGGGGTAGGAAGTCTAATGTAGAGTGTTGCAAGATATTGCTCAGGTATATGAATCAGGGAATCTGGCTAATGTTAAAACAAAAATTCATGGGTGGGAAGTTCAATCTGATAGTGAGGATGACGACTTGGAAGCTCAGCTTGCTCAAATGGTTTTCATAACTGATCCAGGTAGTACTCGGGGTCGTGTTTCTCTTTTTCAACAGTCAGTGAAGACTTAATGGAAGATGAAATGTCTACTTTCCAAGGCTATGACATGTCAAGAGGAAAAGAGTCTTACTTCGTCAATCCTGTTTGAACTCCAACAAATTAAGATGGATATGCATGCCATGTTCAAAGCTCAGACCCAATTGAATGATAGGGTTGGTAACATTGAAAATCAGTTGCAACACATCCAAAACAGTGGTTTGTAGGTGTTGGGCACCACTGCTAATGCTCCTGTTTCGGTGGATCTTTCCGGTTAACTCTTTCAAATTTCTACAATTTTGAACTTTGTTAGTTTAACTACTTGTTTAATTTGTAAGTATTATGGATATGCTGCAACCTTTAATGCTGTATGTAGTAGGATAAGACAATTTCATTTCTGGTCTGCTTTTAACTCGCTGTGGTGGCCAACAGACCTGGTTTCCTATGGGCAGGTTGAGGTCACTGTAAACGCTCTTTTTTGTATGACAATCTGCCTTATATTTTTTGGATAATAGAAAGGTACTACGAAGCTTACAAAAAAGAAGAAGAAATTGTCGTTGGTTAGAAATTTTGGGAAATAATTCATCCCATAGTGGAATTCATTGTTCATTGAATTGGGATTTATTGTTCACTTTTTAATCTCTGTCAATTTTAAAGAAGCAAAGGAGAAGAAAACCATGTAAGGGTTTCTCACTTTTCCTTTCTAAATTGGGCTCACCCTACATTTCTTCATCTGTATCCAACTTCCATTTAGGAAAAGTGGCCTAACACAAGAATGACTCTTGAAAATAGCAGGTCATCCATATAGTGTTCCTTATGCCATATAGTGCTCCTTATGGTTGTTGCTTGTTTTATATTTAGTAGACTATGTTTTGAAACTCTATAGTTTTGTTGGGACATAGATAAAGTTTTTTTGCAGACTATTAAGGGCTTAGTTTTCAGCTTTCCTAAGTAATTATTAGTTTTTGACAAACTCTAATGTTGCTATTTGAGTTTTCATTTTCTTATATGCCACACTTTAAGATAAACTATGTGTTTTTATTGGAGGATTTGCTCAAAAGAATTGCCTTTTGAAAAGCCTTTTTATGGCCTTTGTTCATCCAATGCTTAAATCTTTATTACAAAATTTCATTATTCTTGTTTAAAAATAAACTTTTTGTAAGCTTAATTTAATGGCATTTTTTATTAGTTAAATTTTGCATGCTATGTTTTTAATCCTTATTTTAGATATTTCATGAGTAATGTATCAAATCTATTTTTTATTTGAATTATATATGAAATTAAAATAACACCACTTATCATTCATATATAAATTAAAATACATTATATATAAATTTTAATTTTTTTGAAAAAAATTATATTAATTAATAATATAATTTAGAGTATAAATTTTATAATCTAATTATTTTAATTGAGTTTAAATGATACTTTCCAGCACTTGTTTTTAATTTAAATTCTAGAAATAATATATATATATATATATATATATATATATATATATATATATATATATATATATATATATATATATATATATATATAATAAAAATTCATAAAATTAAAATATCATTTTTTATAATATTTATATAAATTAAAAATATTTCAATATATATAACCTACATATCTACGAATACATTCTTCATACAATTTTTTCAATTTAAAAAACCATATATATCTACAAATGCATTCCTTACACAAATTTTCCCATTTAAGAAGCTCTACGCCTCTCTTTGCACCAAAATGTGCAATTGGTGCAATTGCTAAGAAAAAGTCAAAGAAAAAATCGCTAGTTAATAATGAAGGTCTACATCAGAAAAAGTCAAAGAAAAAAGTCCATGTTTGAAGGTTATTTCGTCGTCTCTCTAATTGATGTTTTGTTTTGTCCCCATTTAAGTCTGCTTCGAGAGTAAATTTGATTTCAATGGCATCCAGGGGTCCTCAAAGTTATGGAGATATAAGCACAACGTTGGGTTCTAATCCCAAGCCATAAAGTGTATTGGCTGGACTGATGGCGGAACTTGTTCATTTTCCACTTCTGGTTATTATGGCAGCTATCATGGTTGCAGTCAATCTTGCAACCGACGATCCCCAGACTACATTGCTGGGCAAAGGGTGCAGCCCGCTCATGTATGTGAATGCTACAGTGTTTAACAACACTCGAGATTCTGTTTTGCAATCCCTCTTTTCAAATCTCTCTTCAGATGGCTTCGCTACTTCAATGCAAATCGATTCTCGCAAAACGGATCCTGTCAATGGTCTTGCTGTATGTCGCAAGTATTTGAACGCAGGCGAGTGCTTACAATGTGTGAAGGAAGCGGCGAAACAAGCAATAGCACTGTGTCCTACTACATATAATGGTGCTCGAGTACATTTGGACGGTTGTTTTCTCCGCTATGAGAATTATACTTTTTATAGTCAGGATGTGGACTCTGTGGACATCTTTTATTGCGCCGACACCAATTCCAGCGATTCACAGACATTCCTTGAAAGTGCCGACGACTTATCGCTGCAGCTCATAACCAACGCTTCTGAAAATAATGGTTATGCCGTTGGGTCCATTGATGGCTCCATATATGTTGTTGTTCAGTGTTGGCCCTCCCTTAATAGTAGTAGCTGTCAATGATGCCTGACTGAAGCTCACAATCGATTACTTACCTATCCCCCCAGGGTTGAAGGTCGAGGTCTCGAGGCCGGTTGTTTTATGCGCTACTCAACTTACTCCTTTTCACAGATAAACAGACTTCCGGTATGAGTTTCTAGCCTGTTGAAATATTAAAGTCACCTGTCGTGCCTTGGGCAAGAAGAATATAGAACAAAGTACAAAGGCAGCAGCAGCAGCAACAGAGATTGAGTGCGCAGCACTCTGTATTGAAGAAGAATGGAGAATCCGTAAGGAAGAATTAAATTCTTGATGGGCCGCAGCCACAACAGCAGAGATGAAATTAACTCAGTGATGGGCAGAGCCGTTTTTGTCTACAGAAGAACAGAGATTAGCTTTACGGAGGGGTAGATTGAGTTAAGACAGTCATTTCGAGCTTTAAAGCCCTCAACAACCAAAGTTATTTTTGAAGTAGTGTCTTGTTGATATGGGAGAGTTCTGCAAAGCGGAACGTTTAAAACAAACAAAACATATATAATAATTGCCCTCACAACAGCGGAGGCTCGTGGGTCCACAAGACCACGTGGCGGTATGTTATTGCAATCGCAACAGCGTAATCGCAAGGTTCAATCGGCGGAGTTTTGTTATGGGCTCCGATTGAAGGTCGGACCTGATCATATTATATGCCATAGTTTATGTGCCATCGCGTCCGTGATTCCAATCGCAATCAGAAGATCAGAGGTTTGTTTGTTTGGTCGCGTGTTTTGTTTAAAGCGCGGATCCGGCGATCTTATGCAGCGGAGTTAATGTTACCATCGCATCCGAGAGCTGATCGCAATCGGAACTTTTATGTGGATCACAAGTATTCCATAGCAGGTTACGTTGGATGTTTGCGATGCGATTCAATCGCAATCACAACATCGCACTTCACCACGGTGCAAGTTTTGTTGACATCACAAATTTGCCGATTGCAGATTGCCGACTGCGTAGTGGTCCCCACTCGTATGTCAGGCATTTCATATTTTATTAGTTCCGCAAAGGATCTTTCCTTTGTATTTGGTTTCATGTCTTTGATTTAAATTTTTCATATGGTTTATATGTAATGTAAAAATATATGTGCGGCATATATATATATAATGAAAAGGCCCGCGAACCAGTAGTTGATTGTATTATTTTCGCACAGCAGCGCGGAAGTAGAATGAAATACACAGCAGTGTGTTGAATGTATGAAGACAGAGTATTGTTCTTGAGAGACAGAGAGTGTTTTCTGTGCACTGCGTCTGTAGCAGTCACCTTTGTTGTTATCCCTCTCTTAAGAGGAAGAATTTGTAACAGTTTTGAAAGTAATAGAAGTTTGTTTTAAATTGCTGAAAACTTTGTCTCCTATTGAAAAGAATTTTTAATCTCTCTGTGTTGAAGAGGGGAGCTTATTCTCCCTATTTGGAATTCCCAAAATTCCAACATGGTATCAGAGCTAGTCTAGGCTCTTTGAAGATTTCAAAGAAGCTGAAGAAGAAGACCTATTGCAGCGTTTCTCTCCAGCAGCGTGAAAAGCTCAACAGAAGTCAAGGTCAGGTATTTCTCAAAGATAAAAGAGCAGTTGTTTATTGTTTAAAGAATTTGTTCTTTCAAGAAGGAAAGACAGTTTGTTTAAAGTCTGAGTTCAGTTTAAGAAGCAATGGCTGGACCAAACACTGGTATGAATCTTGGAAGTGTTCATCTTCCACAGTTTAATGGAAAGAACTATGATTATTGGGCCATTACCATGAGAGCCCTGTTTGTCTCACAAGACTTGTGGGAACTAGTAGAAGATGGTTTCACAGAACCAGCTAATGAGCAGGCTTTTAATGCCTTAACTCAAGCAGAGAAGGATGTGTTGAAGAATAATAGGAAGAAAGATGTTAAAGCTCTCTTCTGTTTGTATCAAGCTGTAAATGAGAGTGTGTTTCCAAGGATAGCAGCAGCTAAGAAATCCAAGGAGGCATGGGAAACTCTAAAAGTAGCCTATCAAGGTATGGAGAAAGTTAAAACAACAAAACTTCAATTGCTGAGAAGAGATTTTGAAACTCTTTGCATGAAAGAGTCAGACAGTGTTGACACATTTTTCACACATGTGATTGGGACTGTCAATCAGATAAGATCCCATGGAGAAAATCTTGAAGATAGAAGGATTGTGGAGAAAATTTTGAGATGCTTACCCTCAAAGTTTGATGTTATTGTTACCACCATAGAAGAGACCAAAGATCTCTCACAGTTCACAGTGGATGAACTTCATGCCTCACTGATAACTCATGAACAAAGATTGAGTAGAGATGAACACTCATCTCTTGAGCACGCCTTCAAGACCCAAATGCCTTCAGGAAGAGGAAGAGGTCAAAGAAAAGGAAGAGGAAGAGGCAGAAGTCAGAATAGAAGTGGAAGGGACAGCTCTTCACATTCACATGGAAGGAGCAACAGTCAAAGCTAGAGCCATGGCCAATGCAACAGCCAGCAAGGTGGACATCAACACCAACATGCTCAAGGACAAAGGTATGACAAGTCCAATGTCCAGTGTCATTATTGCAAGAAATATGGGCACTATGCCAATGAATGTAGAAAGAAGCAAAATGACATGAAGAATAGGCAGAATGCTAATGTAGCAAAAGAGGAAAAGAACCCAAGTAATGTGTTGTTAGCTTGTAATGTAGCACAAGATAAAGAAGATGATGTTTGGTTCTTAGATTCTGGATGTAGTAATCACATGACTGGCAACAGAGCAATGTTTTCCAATCTTGATGAAGAAGTTAAATCTGAAGTGACCACAGGGACTGATACTAAAATCTCTGTCAAAGGGAAAGGCAGAGTAAGTATTCGAGCAAGGAATGGGGAGCAAAATTTTTTTCCTGATGTGTATTATGTTCCAGGTCTGAAATGTAATCTTTTGAGCGTTGGGCAGCTCATAAACAAAGGTTACAATGTTATATTCAAAGATGATGTGTGCACCATAAAAGATATTCCTCCAAGTAAGAAAATTATTGCTGAAATTCAAATGACCAGCAATAGAATGTTTCCACTCAAGCTCAACATTGACTTGAAAGGAAAAGGAAAGAATGTAGCATCTGTAACTCAAGAAGCCTTCCAGAAGGAAGAGAAAGAAGAAAATTGGTTATGGCATCTGAGATTCGGACATCTCAATTTCGGAGGATTAAATTTGCTGCACAGAAAAGGAATGGTAAGAGGTTTACCACTGATAGAGAAGCCTGACAGCCTATGTGAAGGCTGCATCTTGGGAAAGCAACACAGAGAAAATTTTCCTTCAGGGAAAAGCATAAGGGCAAAAGCACCTTTGGAGATAATCCACTCAGATTTATGTGGGCCGATGCAAACAACATCTGTTTCGGGCAGCAATTACATGCTGACTTTCATTGATGATTTCACACGAAAAGTGTGGGTCTATTTCTTAAAATATAAAGTGAAGTTTTTGAGAAATTTCGTCAATTTAAAGCTCTTGTAGAAAAACAGAGCGGATTGCACATTAAAGTCCTCAGAACATATAGAGGAGGAGAATATATCTCAAAATAATTTCTGCGTTTTTGCAGAGAGAGTGGCATACACAAGAAATTTACCACCAGGTACACGCCGCAACAGAATGGAGTGGCTGAAAGGAAGAATCGAACCATAATGGAGATGGTGAGAAGTATGCTAAAGGCGAAACACTTACCGAATGAGTATTGGGCAGAAGCAGCAAACTGTGCTGTATATATTTTGAATAGATGCCCTACAAAAGCAGTGATGAACAAAGTTCCAGAAGAAGCGTGGAGTGGCAGAAAATAGGGAGTCACCCACATGAGAGTTTTTGGGTGTGTAGCATATGCACACATTCCAGACAAATTGAGAAAGAAGTTGGATAGTAAGGGGGAGAAGTGCATTTTCTTTGGATATTGTGAAGATTCCAAAGGATACAGACTGTATAACCCATCCACAAAGAAGTTTGTAATTAGCAGAGATGTGCAATTCATCGAAGAGGAAGCGTGGGATGGAAGCATTGAGAAAACAATCAATGTCAAAAACTGTTTATCTCATGATGAAGATGATGTAGATGTGGTTGAGATTAATAACCCATCCATTGCACAACCTCCAGCAGCGCAAGGCCAGCAAGGGATGCCTCAAGCGGCAGTAAGAACACCCTTGAGAAGAAGCGGCAGTGGTTCACCGAGTACACCACAAGGAGCAGAATCGAGTGCTTCATCAAGCACGGCTACACCAAGTGAAAGAGGAACAAAGTTCAGAAGTCTTAGAGAAATCTATGAGCAAGGAGAAGCAGATGAAGGTATGAATTCCTTATTTGCTTTGTATTGTCAAGTTGATGATCCTATTCATTTTGAAGATGCTATTAAAGATAGAAAATGGATAGAAGCTATGAATGAAGAAATTAAAGCCATAGAGAAGAATAGAACATGGGAGTTGGTTGATCTACCAGAAGGTAAAGAATTCATTGGAGTTAAATGGGTATACAAGACCAAAAGCAATGCTGAAGGAAAAATAGAAAGACACAAGGCCAGACTTGTTGTCAAAGGATATAAGCAGAAGCAAGGGATTGATTATGAAGAAACTTTTGCACCAGTTGCAAGAATGGAGACGGTAAGAGCAGTGATGTCCATAGCAGCAAAAAATAGATGGAAAGTATATCAAATGGATGTAAAATCCGCATTTTTAAATGGAGTTTTAATGGAAGAGGTATATGTGGAACAACCTCTTGGATATGAGAAGAAAGGCCAAGAGCATAAGGTCTGTAAATTGAAGAAAGGTCTTTATGGGCTGAAACAAGCACCAAGAGCATGGTACAGCAGAATAGATTCTTATCTATTGGAGAATGGATTTGAAAAATGTGAGGGAGAACCCACCCTCTACATCAAATAAAAATATGTAAGATGTTGATTGTTGTCTTATATGTTGATGATTTAATTTTTACAGGTAATGATGATTACCTTGTTGAAAATTTTAAAACAGTCATGAAGGATGAATTTGAAATGACTGACATGGGTTTATTAAGATACTTCTTGGGAATAGAAGTGGAGCAAGGTGAAAAAGGAATTTTTATTTCTCAAGCAAAGTATGTGAATCAAGTTTTAGAAAGATTCAACATGCAGGAGTGCAAAGCAGCAATCACTCCCACAGTAATAGGATTAAAACTCAGCAGAGAGGACAACAACAAGGATGTCGATCCAAGTTTATATAAAAGCATAGTTGGTAGCCTCATGTATTTGACTGCAACTAGGCCGGATATTATGCATGCTGTTAGTTTAATTTCCAGATTTATGGAAAAGCCAAAAGAAGCACATTGGCAAGCAGCAAAGAGAATTCTGAGGTATGTGAAAGGAACAAAAGGATTTGGTATTTTATATACTACTTCAGAAAACTCAGAATTAGTTGGATACACTGACAGTGATTGGGCCGGAAGTGTAGATGATCGGAAGAGCACTTTCGGTTATATTTTTCATATGGGTTCAGGAGCCATTTCATGGGCTTCCAAGAAACAGCCTATTGTAGCATTGTCTACAGCAGAGGCAGAATATGTGGCAGCTACAGCAGCAACGTGTCAAGCAATTTGGATGAGAAGGATGTTGAGAAGTTTGTGCCAAGAACAGGTAAAGGGCACTGTGATTTATTGTGACAATAGCTCAGCCATTGCATTGTCAAAGAATTTTGTGTTTCATAAAAGAAAAAAGCACATAGATACAAAGTTTCACTATATCAGAGAATTGGTGAATGACGGTGAAATTGTTTTACAGCATTGTAAAACAGAGGAGCAATATGTAGATATTTTAACTAAACAATTGGGACAGAAGACCTTTGAATTTCTAAGAAAATGTTTGGGTATGATGGATAACCCAGCAGCTGACTTTAAGGGGGAGTGTTGAAATATTAAAGTCACCTGCCGTGCGTTGGGCAGGAAGAATATAGAACAAAGTACAAAGGCAGCAGCAGCAGCAACAGAGATTGAGTGCGCAGCACTCTGTATTGAAGAAGAATGGAGAATCCGTAAGGAAGAATTAAATTTTTGATGGGCCACATCCACAACAGCAGAGATGAAATTAACTCAGTGATGGGCAGAGCCGTTTTTGTCTACGGAAGAATAGAGATTAGCTTTACGGAGGGGCAGATTGAGTTAAGACAGTCATTTCGGGCTTTAAAGCCCTCAACAACCAAAGTTATTTTTGAAGCAGTGTCTTGTTGATATGGGAGAGTTCCGCAAAGCGGAACGTTTAAAACAAACAAAACATATATAATAATCACCCTCACAACAGCGGAGGCCCGTGGGTCCACAAGACCACGTGGCGGTATCTTATTGCAATCGCAACAGCGTAATCGCAAGGTTCAATCGGCGGAGTTTTGTTATGGGCTCCGATTGAAGGTCGGACCTGATCATATTATATGCCATAGTTTATGCGCCATCGCGTCCGTGATTCCAATCACAATCGGAAGATCGGACGTTTGTTTGTTTGGTCGCACGTTTTGTTTAAAGCGCGGATCCGACGATCTTATGCAGCGGAGTTAATGTTACCATCGCATCCGAGAGCTGGTCGCAATCAGAACTTTTATGTGGATCACAAGTATTCCATAGCAGGTTACGTTGGATGTTTGCGATGCGATTCAATCGCAATCGCAACATCGCACTTCACCATGGTGCAAGTTTTGTTGACATCACAAATTTTCCGATTGCAGATTGTCGACTGCGTAGTGGTCCCCACTCGTACGTAAGGCATTTCATATTTTATTAGTTCCGCAAAAGATCTTTCCTTTGTATTTGGTTTCATGTCTTTGATTTAAATTTTTCACATGGTTTATATGTAATGTAAAAATATATGTGCGGCATATATATATAAAATGAAAAGGCCCGCGAACTAGTAGTTGATTGTATTATTTTCGCACAGCAGCGCGGAAGTAGAATGAAATACACAGCAATGTGTTGAATGTATGAAGACAAAGTATTGTTCTTGAGAGACAGAGAGTGTTTTCTGTGCACTGCGTCTGTAGCAGTCACCTTTGTTGTTATCCCTCTCTTAAGAGGAAGAATTTGTAACAGTTTTGAAAGTAATAGAAGTTTGTTTTAAATTGCTGAAAACTCTGTCTCCTGTTGAAAAGAATTTTTAATCTCTCTGTGTTGAAGAGGGGAGCTTATTCTCCCTGTTTGGAATTCCCAAAATTCCAACATAGCCTTGATGCAACTATTTGGATTTCCATTCTCATATTACATGTATGTTAATTGCTTTTTAAACGCAGCATCGAAAAAAGTGCCTATATTGCTGATTAGCATTGCCGCAGCAGCTCTGGTTACGGTGGTGTGTTTCATACTCTTCTATCGATTCTGTCGACCTATTAGTCATCGAGAGAACAATGATCGCATAGGTGAAATGTATATACTTTCATTGTAGCCCCTTCCCTGCTAATTAGACTCGTCTGAGTTCCTAAACTTGGTCGTATTCAACGTCTATGATAAAATTTGTTTCAATGATGCTCTGCGCAGATGAGAATCTTGCGGTGAGGGGAAACTTCGAGGAATTTATCTTTGATTACGAGGTTTTAAGAGACTCGACTGCAAACTTTGACAGAAAGAACACAATTGGGAGAGGAGGATTCGGTGAAGTTTATATGGTAAGATATTATACGTGGATTTGATGGGTTCGCCCAATTATGTCCTTTGTTTGCAGATCAATTATAATGAGCTGGCTGAGCAGGGAAGACTTCCGGATGGGAGAGTCGTTGCTGTTAAGAAACTGAAAGAAAACCAAGAGACTACTCAAGCTGCGGAGGAGTTTCTGACAGAAGTGAGGGTCCTCACTAGCGTCCGTCACTGTAATCTTGTTCGTTTGCTCGGTTGTTGCACGCGAAGGCGCAAACGCTTGCTGGTTTACGAGTATATGTCCAATAGCAGTCGAAACAAGCATTTGTTTGGTACGTTTCTATTATTAGTTTTATCATTTTAAGGGTTCAGTTGGTTAATTCCTGAAAACATGGACAGCTTGTACGAGGCTTTGAGATACTAATATCGACGCTACGCAGGAAAGATCGAAAATGATTTGAGCTGGGAACGCCGTTTAAACATTATAGTGGGAACATCTTGAGGGCTTGCATATCTGCACGAGGATTCCATTGTTCGCATTATACATAGAGATATCAAATGTGGAAATATACTTTTAGATGACAAATTTAATCCTAAAATAGCAGATTTTGGATTAGCTAGATTCTTCCCAGAAGGCGAGTCACATGTTTCTACGAGAGTCGGAGGAACAATGTAAGTTGTGCAAGTCATTTAATAATTTCTATAGGAGATGATCTTGTTTATAAGGTGTCAATTGAAGTGATTATTTATGGTTCCTACTAATTTATCATGAATCAGAGGTTACACTGCGCCGGAGTATGCCGTCCAAGGACACTTAACAGAAAAAGCAGACATTTATAGTTACGGGATTGTTGTTCTTGAGATCGTGAGTGGCAGAAAGTGCGTGAATAGAAGCCTCCCAGAGACTATGCAGATTCTTCTCCAATGGGTGCGTGGTTTTAAGAATTCGTTTATGATATGATCTTGGTTTGATGATTATAACTTGAAAATCATTTAGAAGAATAAACATAGAAATATGAGCTGGATGATTATGCAGGTTTGGAATCAACACGAGAATAATCATGTTTTGGGTATTGTTGATCCAACGTTAGAGGGACAGTACCCAAGAGAACAAGCGTTGAGAGTAATCAGAATTGCACTTCTTTGCACTCAAGGTCCTTGGACGCTACGGCCAACAATGTCACAAGTTGTGTCGATGTTAAGCAATGATTTAGAGATTGTTTCCCAGCCTATACAACCAGTGTTTATAGATGCTTTGACCAGGGAACATACGAATTCCTCCACAACCTCCAACTCTGTAACCTTAGCTTCAACTTCTGTACCACCTCATGATTCTCATGGATCTGTCAGCCTGTCACTAACTGCTCGCTAACTGACAGACAATCCTAGAGGAAAACTTTTTATTTTTAGTATCTACAATTATGGACTCAATGCATCACTCTTTCATTATTCAATGCATCTTCAGATCTGAAGAATCAGCGTAGAAGTTCATTGCAGAACAAGGTCGATCTTCTATTTTAGGTGAACTTACACTTAGTTCACCTTAAATTAAATGGAGTTTAGCGGATGGAATTCTGTGATTTATGTAAGTGATCAGTTGTTTAATTCTGCAACACTTTGCTCATCTAAATGCAATTTAGTTACACAAAAATATTAAAAGAGTTCAAGATGATTCATGTTGTTTCCTCATTGAAACTTAGCAAAACATCAAAGTTCGCATGAAGGCATGGCATCATTACTTGGTTGTTGAAATGCTCTTTATTTGTTCATGTTGTATCTCATACGGTTCAATCAAATTATGTTTTTGAGCTGAAAATTCATCTTATTAAAATTCACAGGATTTGTAAGATCTCAAATCTTAATAATTTATTGAGATCTAGCACATCTTAGTATTTTCAATAAAAAGTTGTTCAGTAAAAAACATGAATATAGACAAAATTTGGAAATGCTGTATTATTTTATTTATATTATTAACTGAAAACAAAGATACATGCTTTGCAGTGGTATGCTCGGCTGCTCATTAAAACGGAAAACCAATATTGAAGCACAATCATGGACTCTGGATGGATCTACTAGATAAATTCACCACGAGGTTTTCGTCCTAGTATCAATGTTAGAACTAGCCACGCCAAGTTCTCAACCCAAACACAACAAGATAAATACAAGCAGAATAACTTTAAATACCTAGCTTTTATGCCCTTTTATAAGTTTGATAGACCTTATTTTATTATTTTCTTCGAAAAACCAACAACAAATACCATAAATCGATACCATGAGAAAATATCACAGTAATACCATAAACCAATTCCATCCACTTTGACCGGATCAAGAGAAAGAATATTACAGGATTCTCATTCCTTGAAAGTTAATGGCCTCGATATCAAGGGCGCATTTTATTAAGGAAATGGGTTTAGATATGTGGAATATTACAGGATTCTCATTGCTTAAGGTTAAGGGCCTCGATATCAAGGGCGCATTTTATTAAGGAAATGGGTTTAGATATGTGGAATAATAATTAACTCCAGGGAAGAGCAGAATTAGGAGAGATTCCTTTTGTGTGTGTAACGGTCAATACGTGCTTAGAAGCTACGCAAAATCTTTTTGGACCCACACTAGGCTTCACCAGACACATAAATTTCCTCCCTGCTAGACTAACTACTTCCTACCTCGGAAAAGAGAGAAACGGTGCATCCCTGGAACATCGATGCAACTAATAAGGTGTAATGAAGTGCTGAACTGTTGTCAAGCACCAGTCAAATGAAAAACCAGTCACTTACGCCTTAAAACATTGCGTGTTTCTTAAGCAACTGACTTAGTGCATTCCATTTTATTTAGGAAAAGTAAAAATAACAATATAACCCTTAGACGATTGCCGACATTGCCAGTCTTTAGACAATTGCCCACATTGCCAGATAGAGCATTGAAGGGACCTTGGTGGGGTCGTGCATAGATTTAGTCTCACTTATGAGTTTATAATTTATAATTAGATATCGGCATGCCCAATGCACATCCATCTCGCTTGGACCACGCAAAATCTTCAAAGTGTCTTTCAAGTTTCCACCCAAACGAAATTCCAGTTTGCCATAATTTTAGGCTAGCAAGATGTACAGAGGTATATCGTGTTATGCCACTTGAGTGACAAAGACTTTATTTTACAGGCGTTGAATTTTTTATTTTGTATTAAGCCGTACGCGTTCTTTTTAACTGCAAAGGCCAATTACCGAGCTCACATTTTGTCCTCTTCTATCGGGTAAAAATTTTAAGCGTGGAAAGGGCTTTTCATTTTTCATGGTTCACCAATTACCGAACTCACATTTCGTCCTCCTCCATCCGGTAAAAAGCTTAAGCGTGGAAAGGGCTTTGCATTTTTCGAGGTTTGCTTGAGTGGGAATGGTGAGCTGTTTGAGGGGATTGGTGGCTGCAGCCACAGCTCCACAAGAATGCATTTCTAGATACAGTGCCGTGTTTAAGGGATCTCTGGGAGAATCATAAATGGCATCCCACAGTGAATCGAGGTTGTTGAATTTAAAGTATGCCCGATTCAATGGGCTCTACACAAATGGTTCTTAATAGGATGGGAGCCTTCTTTTTTCACCCTTATGGGAAAATGCTATGTTACTTTTAATGTTGGAATAATTACGCCTGAGGCGTTTTCTATGCGGATCAGTCCAGCAAATCAGACAGCTCTTCCTTGCACTTATCCATCCAAAATTGACACGTAGTTGCACTTATCCAAAGTTGTCTCACTTATCAAAAGTTGACTTATTCATCCAAATTGACACGTAGCTTTACTTATCCAAAGTTGTCTCACTTATCAAAAAGTTGACACGTAACTGGACTTATCCAAAATTAACACGTAGCTGGTTGGCGGTGTTCTCACTTATCCAAAGTGGACACATAGCTGGTTGGCAGTGGACTGGAAGATGCCACTCGCTCTATCCCTACAATGACTGTCGCAATTCATCATAGCGCGTTCACTCTTGAATATGGAGTTGTCTTTAGTGCGACTTTTTGAAGTTTCAGGGGCCGGAATCCGGTGAAAATTTTTGAGGTAAAATCTTGGTTTTTGTTATTCAAACTGGTTTTTTGATTCTATATATGGTTTCAGCACCCTCAAAAACCTCTAGAGCACTTAGATTGTGCAAAGTTAGCAATCAAACTTCTCTTTTCAATAAATTCCTACCGGAATTTAGAGAAATTACACCATAAAAAGTCACCGTAAAAGCCTTCAAAAAATCGCACTAAAAACTAGTCGCTTGAATATATGCTGGAGACAGGTTAGTGGTTGACGTTGGGTCATCATAGCGCGTTGACTATTGAATTTATACTGGAGATAGGTTGTTGTTGTCACAATTCATCATAGCGTGTTGACTGTTCAATTTATGCTAGAGACAGGCTCTGGTTAGCGTTGGGAGTAATTCCGTCAAATTGTTTTGTTCTTGCCATTCAATACTCCCTATATCTCTGTATCCGTTGAGAATCCGAATTTTTTTAGAGTACCCACGAGGCACACAGGATCTGCATCCCCAATTACAGTTATCTTCTTAACAGAGAGCAGACCTGCAATGGATTCACAAACCTGGTAGAATTTAGCACAAATTATTGCAACCTTAAAAGTCCGGATACCAATCTGTAGTAAATAATAAATAAACGGTGGCTTCATTTGAATCCCTGTAACTTGTTGGAATTTCTGGTTATTCGGAACAACAACTAAGAGGAAAATAATTTACTTTGCAAACATAGATTAAAAAGGATGCGGATAGAGATGGATTACAACACTATTTCATTAAACAGACTATAAGCTATACAAAATTAAATTTCTCAGAACTCTGGTGTTCTGGATTCTCAAAAAAAATACTTCTGCTGCTACATGACATAACTTTTTTTTCCCTGGCATGTGCTGCTACAAAACACAACTTACTACTCTCTTTGTGTTTTCTCTTTGCCTTCATTGCTACACACACAGTGTTTCAGTCTCACTGCTCTTCGCATACATTAACATTTTTCCGCAACATATATATATATATATATATATATATATATATGTGGTTGCCTTTTACAAAAAGCCTAATATTAAAACATTTAAAAATAAAACATAACAAACTATTACAAATATATATGTATTATAAACATTACAATACATATGTCAAAACATATATATAAAATAAAATATGTCGGTGCAAATAATACATATAAAACATTATACATTTCGTGGAGTTTAATTTTTATGCAAAAGCCCATTTCTTTGCCCCAGGGAATTGTTTTGATTGGTCCTAAAACATTATACATTTCGTGGAGTTTAATTTTTATGAAAAAGCCCATTTCTTTGTCCCACTGAATTGATTTGATTGGTCAGAAGGAGTGATGACATCAGTTCCTCTGGTGGGTCAACCTCGATGGTCGAAGCTTATGTTAGATGCCGCCGGAATGAAGCTGGTTGCGAGTTTCATTCAAATCAAATGCGGTTGGTAGAGAGTTTATGGCTGGTAGGTGCTTCATATAAGAATGCATGGTTGCGTGGAGTGCAAATCAGAACTGAAGATTTACTACTATCGTCCTTCAAGAAGTTCACGTCCTTTTTTGCTCTGCGACCGTTGGAATTAATTTCCAACACAACTATCTTCATCGCTCTCCGTTTACGTTTCTCACAATTTAGCTCCACTTTCAACAATATTTTCTGCAAAATAAAAGGGCATAATTCATGTTAAATAAAGGCTTAATAAATCAAATGAGACATCAATAATTACTAGGCTACCTAAGTATTGGGGACCTTCTGGACAAATCTTTTCCTTTTTTGCAATCTCCGCTGTCAAAGAGGCCTCACTAAATTAATCACAACATTGAAATGTGCTCAAGATGTTAACAAGTCCTTGATGTTCTGAGATGGCAGTGGTGGTTAAAGGGACGAGGGATTTTATTTTCAAGAAATCTTCAGCCAGCAACGCTTGGAAGCGCTTGCAAGTTTCTGGAAGGCGAATGGCAAGAACAAAACAATTTCTTTTTGATACTCCGTTCGGATTGACATACAATTATTTCGTGGTTCAACTCTGCAAGGAAGCCAGAATCGAGCATTGATTTCAGGATCGACTGGGCTCAGAGGAGGGCGATCACTATGTAATCTGGAAGAATCTGCTAATGGTCAAGCGCAATTGAAGTTTTGTTACAATTACAAGTTAACCCTTCATGAGTCTCTGTGAATAGAAATTAAATGTTTTCATGGATTTGGTTATTTCCTCGCTTGCATACTTGCAATTGAGCTGAGACAATTGGAATTCATGAAGTGTGCGCCATTTTCACGATGATGTCATGGCCATGTAATTCAGATTTGACAACTATAGTGGCACCACTCTCTGGAAGCACTACAACATAAAGCGGGGTTTTAAGACAATATTTAAGACAATTTTTGGATAAATTGTCTTAATTTGAGACAAAAGAAAACTTGTGTATTGTTTTAAATATTGTCTTTAAGAGAGTGTCTCAAATTAAATCATCTTAAAATTAAATTGTCTTAAAATATTGTCTCTATAAAGACAATATATAACACAAGCATTTTTTGTCTCTCCAGAGACAATAGTTGCACTACAACACAAAGGGGGGTTTTAAGACAATTTTTGGGTAAATTGCCGTAACTTGAGACAATTTCATTTTTGTCTCTCCAAAGACAATAGTTGGAATTAAAGACATATTGTCTTTATGGAGACAATGTCTTTAATCCTATCTATTGTCTCTGTAGAGACAATATAAAAAAATGAATCTAAAAAAATATCTCACCAGTAAAATGAATCAATATAAAGATATTTAATTAAAAAAATCAACAATATCATTGAATAATTCATGTTAGGGTATGGTGGAATCGAACCACCAACCTCCTGCATGGCAGGTGCTCTTCCAATGAGCTAGCACCCTTTAAAGAATTATGTGAGGAGTTATGGAAGTGCTTGAAATTGTATAATAGACATTTATTTTTAAAAAATGTTCAACACATAATGGCATAATCCTTGTAAAATATATAATCATGCAAGCCCTTATTTTTAACTTAATAAAAAAATAACTCAATGGAGTTAGCTCACTGTGACACCCTTGTAGCTTGACTTGCACAAAAAGCTAATAATAAACAATAATATACAAACAAATTAATCCAGCTATACAAAGAAAATTAACTAGAATTAGCACAAGCAATACAACCACCACCCAAAGAGCTACACCAGCTTGCTAGTAGGCACTAATGACACATATGATGTACAAAACAAGCCATGGCTGCATCGTCAACTCATTCAAGACAGATTGGGCACTCTCCTGATTCACCATTACTAATTTATCTGACCACTTCTTCAATGTAAGCTTTTGAAGGTACAAAACTAGAATATCCATTAACACACATTTGGTTTCCTAAAAGAAAATGCCTTGCCCACTTATACATATCAGATCACTGTTGTGTATCACCCCAGTTGTTGATAAATTGGAAATTGGAACAAATTCCATGCCATCTTATTTGAATTAGAACACTGTTGTGTATCACCCCAGCTGTTATCATTGTGCATCACCCCAGTTGTTGATAACTTAGCAATTAGAACAAATTCTAACATATCACTGCTCATAATAGAATTAAAAGGATTCTTGATCTTTGGGGCCCAACATAATGTTTTTCAATAAAAATCATTTTACAAAGGACAATAAAAACCATTTTACGAAGGACATTCTATAGTAGAACTTACCTCATGACAAGAAAAGGATGTTCACAATTGGCACAACCTCAAAAGAAATTCCATAATAGATGGATAATTGTGAAGAACTTGGCCTTGTTCAACAAATTGTTCAAACTAGACATGTAAATAGAAATAAACACCACAGATTTTTAAGTCAAACCAAAATCACAACAAAAAAATGAATCAAAACTATTATTATATTTCCTTTCCATGGATCAGAGAAGTGTTTGCCTTAGATCTTCTATACAAAGCTGTATAAAATTTGTTCTCAGCTTTAGTAAACTCACACTCAATCATTGGTACATCAGTAGGAGGAAGAACAAGAATGGGTCTGAATATTCATGAACAAATATTAGAAATCACTCAAAGGGACAGGACATCAAAAGCTAGATGAAAGCCCAATTCTACATTCATACCTTCCCTTTTTGCAGTATTTTTTTTGTCCTTCGCAACGTTAAGGACCTCAAGTTAGCTTGAAATAATTTCAAACCACGTTCATCACCTTCCTCAAATGGTTTTTGAATTATTTTATACCACCTGGACACCACAAGGTATTGAATAACAAGAAAGTATCAGTTTCTGCTGAAAAAAAAATAAAATAAAAAAAAAAAAAAAAATAAAATAAAAAATAAAATAAAATAAAAAATTAGACAAAGGAAAAAACTATACATGGTACTGACTATCAAAGCATCTAGTGGGCTAAATTTCACAACATTTATTTGTGAACCCAATGTAGATAATTTTATCTTATATGTTGTAGAATAAATTTACATTCAAGGAAGAAATATGTCCATAAAAAAGGGCATAAGCAAACTAGCAGTGTAGACAATGCTCTTCAAATAATCTAGGTAGTAGACAACTCCAAGGGCATCAAGTCATAGGTATTTTTTTCTTTAAAATTCAGATTCAAAAAGACTTATTACACTAAAATGTAAACATCGAAACAAATATAGTAAAATATGGAGAAGCATAGTGGCAGAAAATTTCAGTCATGGGAAGGAAAACTGCAACTACATTTGATTAGCATCAATTTATGGGTTGTTGTAAGCAAACTTTCAGACATGGGAAGTAAAACTGCAACTACATTTGATGAGCATCAATGTATTGGTTGTTGTAAGAAGTACATAAACCAGAACTTACTAAACATGAATTAATTGAATGGAGTCTGAAGTTAAGGATCAAAGGTCTTGGAATTTGTCAATTGAAGGTCTATAAGAAGAGAAGGATTCTCATGGGTTTTCCTCTCATTTGGAGAGGTTTTGGCCCATGCCAATCGCCTACATCTTGTGTCCTATTGTCTCATTGTTCTTTATGATTTGGTAGTTGTTTGATGATAGAGAACACTAATAATAATGAAGGAAAGAAAAAATTAATCAACAAAAGTAAAAACACATCACAAGCAATTATCAAAGTAAGAGAAATCACCTACACTTGCTGCCCCTAGATTTCTCAATAGGAGCAGCAATTTCCTGGGGACCTATAGTAGCATAAAATGTCATCCTCACCAACAAAATGGATAATAGGATCATGCCAACATCAAGGGAAACCCCTCCTCAGTACTTATTTTCATTATTGCAGCAGAAGCATCCCTTCTTGTAGATTTTCCAGAGATTAACGGAAAGAGAATTTTGAAAATCCATAATAGCTAATGAAGCATATCTATTATGTGCAGTCGAGGAGACAGGAACACAATTGCAAAAGAATAAAACAGAGGGCTAAGTTGAAGCTTTTGGGAGTCAAAAGCCCATGGATGGAGAGATGTGATCCTAAATGATCTTTCCAATCTTTGTAAACATGATAAATCTTGGCAAAGTTTGAAATCAATGATTAAAAGGCCAATTTCATTTTTTCCACAAGAAGATGAAACAAACCACGTCGTGGTTTGCATTCCAAGAAAGCATTGCCATAGAGGAAGCCTTAAGAGAAATGGAAAAATGAAGCTTAGGAAAAATCATGGACAATAGCAAAAGAATGGAGGACTTACAAAAAAGTCTATTCAAAACTGAAGGACAAAAAGGATTTTGAGCCCTTCCATGGTGAACAAAGATCATCTCTGGATGAAAGTCACAATATGAAAAATACCACCAAGGGGTAAGAATCCACAAAATCTTTGACAGAAAGTGTAAAGCTCTTATTTGTAACAATCCGTGAGCATAAATCTTGGTTTTCCCATTTGTGTTGCCAGGGTAATCTCAACTGTTCATAGAGTATTTAATTGTTGTGTGGTTGTACTAATTAAATCACTGGCTATTACAAATTGCATGCCTGTGAATCATTTTCATTCTTGTTAAATTGCATGGTGGTTGAATTCCAACAGTAACCGCATTTCCAATGATCCAAAAGTGCAATTGCTAGATCACTGGTTAAAAATATTGTTGGTGCTCTGTTTAAGTGTTGTGTGCATTTTACCTACCTACCTACAACTCATTAAAGTAGATTACCCTTTACTCTGTTTGATGGGTTAGTGTTTTCCACCTAGACTGCTACAACTAAATTTCTCCCTGAACGCACAACTGTTCAACCTACAACACTAATTATTCATTTATGGCTTTGCAGGTCCACTATATGGGTTTGAATGCAGTGCAATAGCATGTGACAGTGATATACTTCCAATCCAGTGCACTTTGACATACATTATAACCACCACATGATGATGTAAATATTTTATAACAATCTTGTAATTGGGAAACAATGACTAGAAGGAAAGCAACTTCATATAGCCATTTAAAATTATGTTTATAAATGCACACAAGTTGTTCTTTTGTGCTTTGTTGATTAACTACAATTGCAAAAGAATAAAACAGAGGGCTAAGTTGAAGCTTTTGGGAGTCAAAAGCCCATGGATGGAGAGATGTGATCCTAAATGATCTTTCCAATCTTTGTAAACATGATAAATCTTGGCAAAGTTTGAAATCAATGACTAAAAGGCCAAATATCTCATTTTTTCCACAAGAATATGAAACAAACCACGTCATGGTTTGCATTCCAAGAAAACATTTCCATAGAGGAAGCCTTAAGAGAGATGGAAAAATGAAGCTTAGGAAAAAGGATGGGCAGTAGTAAAAGAATGGAGGACTCACAAAGAAGTCTATTCAAAATTGAAGAACAAAAAGGATTTTGAGCCCTTCCATGGTGAACAAAGATCATCTCTGGACCAAAGGCACAATATGCAAAATACCACCAAGGGGTAAGAATACACAAAATCTTTGACAGAAAGTGTAAAGCTCTTATTTGTAACAATCCGTGAGCATAAATCTTGGTTTTCCCATTTGTGTTTCCAGGGTAATCTCAACTGTTCACAAAGTATTTAATTGTTGTGTGGTTGTACTAATTAAATCACTGGCTATTAGAAAGTGCATGCCTGTGAATCATTTTCATTCTTGTTAAATTGCATGGTGGTTGAATTCCGGCAATAACCGCATTTCCAATGATCCAAAAGTGCAATTGCTATATCACTGGTTAAAAATATTTTTGGTGCTCTGTTTAAGTGTTGTGTGCATTTTACCTACCTGCCTAAAACTCATTAACGTAAATTACCATTTACTTTGAATGATGGGTTAGTGTTTGCCACCTAAACTGCTACAATTAAATTTCTCCATGAACACACAGTTGGTCAACCTACAGCACTAATTATTCATTTATGGATTTGTAGGTCCACTATATGGGTTTGTATGCAGTGAAATAGCATGCTATAGTCATATACTTCCAATCCAGTGCACTCTGGCATACATTATAGCCACCACATGATGATGTGAATATTTTATAACGATCTTGCAATTGGGAAACAATGACTAGAAGGAAAGCAACTTCATATAGCCATTTAAAATTATGTTTATAAATGCATACAAGTTGTTCTTTTGTGCTTTGTTGATTAACTACAATTACAAAAGAATAAAACAGAGGGCTAAGTTGAAGCTTTTGGGAGTCAAAAGCCCATGGATGGAGAGATGTGATCCTAAATGATCTTTCCAATCTTTGTAAACATGATAAATCTTGGCAAATTTTGAAATCAATGATTAAAAGGCCAAATATCTCATTTTGTCCACAAGAAGATGAAACAAACCACGTCGTGGTTTGCATTCCAAGAAAGCATTGCCATAGAGGAAGCCTTAAGAGAAATGGAAAAATGAAGCTTAGGAAAAGGCATGGGCAGTAGCAAAAGAATGGAGGACTCACAAAGAAGTCTATTCAAAACTGGAGGACAAAAAGGATTTTGAGACCTTCCATGGTGAACAAAGATCATCTCTGAACCAAAGTAGCAATCTACAAAATACCACCAAGGGGTAAGAATACACAAAAACTTTGACAGAAAGTGTAAAGCTATTATTTGTAACAATCCGTGAGCATAAATCTTGGGTTTCCCATTTGTGTTGCTAGGGTAATCTCAACTTTTCATGAAGTATTTAATTGCTATGTGGTTGTACTAATTAAATCACTGGCTATTAGAAAGTGTATGCCTGTGAATCATTTTCATTCTTGTTAAATTGCATGGTGGTTGAATTCCAGCAGTAACCTCATTTCTAATGATTCAAAAGTGCAATTTCTATATCTCTGGTTAAAAATACAATTGGTGCTTTGTTTAAGTGTTGTGTGCATTTTACCTTCCTACCTACAGCTCATTAAAGTAGATTACCCTTTACTCTGTTTGTTGGGTTAGTGCTTTCCACCTAAACTGCTACAACTTAATTTCTCCCCGAACGCACAGCGGGTCAACCTACAACACTAATTATTCATTTATGGCTTTGCAGGTCCACTATATGGGTTTGAATGCAGTGCAATAGCATGCTGCAGCCATATACTTCCAATCCAGTGCATTTTGGCATACATTATAGCCACCACATGATGATGTAAATATTTTATAACGATCTTGCAATTGGGAAACAATGACTAGAAGGAAAGCAACTTCTTATAGCCATTTAAAATTCTGTTTATAAATGCATACAAGTTGTTCTTTTGTGCTTTGTTTATTAACTACAATTGAAAAAGAATAAAACAGAGGGCTAAGTTGAAGCTTTTGGGAGTCAAAAGCCCATGGATGGAGAGATGTGATCCTAAATGATGTTTCCAATCTCTGTAAACTTGATAAATCTTGGCAAAGTTTGAAATCAATGATTAAAATGCCAAAGATATCATTTTGTCCCCAAAAAGAAGAAAAAAACCACATGTTGGTTTTCATTTCAAGAAAGCATTACCATAGAGGAAGCCTTAAGAGAGATGCAAAAATGAAGCTTAGGAAAAAGCATGGGCAGTAGTAAAAGAATGGATGACTCACAAAGAAGTCTATCCAAAACTAGAGGACAAAAAGGATTTTGAGCCCTTCCATGGTGAAAAAATATCATCTCTAAACCAAAGTCACAATCTGCAAAATACCACCAAGGGGTAAGACTACACAAAATCTTTGACAGATAGTGTATAACTCTTATTTATAACATTCCATGAGCATAAATCTTGGCTTTCCCATTTGTGTTGCCAGGGTAATCTTAGCTGTTCACGGAGCATTTATTTTTTGTGTGGTTGAACTAATTAAATCACTGGCTATTAGAAAGTGCATGCCTGTGAATCGTTTTCATTCTTGTTAAATTTCATGGTGGTTGAATTCTGGCAGTAACCACATTTCCAATGATCCAAAAGTGCAATTGTTAGATCACTGGTTAAAAATACTATTGGTTCTTTGTTTAAGTGTTGTGTGCATTTTACTTGCCTACCTACAGCTCATTAAAGTAGATTACCCTTTACTCTGTTTTTTGGGTTAGTGCTTGCCACCTAAACTGCTACAACTAAATTTCTCCCTGAACGCACATCTGGTCAACCTACAACACTAATTATTCATTTATGGCTTTGCAGGTCCAATATATGGGTTTGAATGCAGTGAAATAGCATGCTACAACCATATACTTCCAAGCCAGTGCACTTTGGCATACATTATAGCCACCACATGTTGATGTAAATATTTTATAACGATCTTGAAATTGGGAAACAATGACTAGAAGGAAAGCAACTTCATACAGCCATTTAAAATTATGTTTATAAATGCATACAAGTTGTTCTTTTGTGCTTTGTTGATTAACTACAATTGCAAAAGAAGAAAACAGAGGGCTAAGTTGAAGCTTTTGGGAGTCAAAAGCCCATGGATGGAGAGATGTGATCCTAAATGATCTTTCCAATATTTGTAAACATGATAAATCTTGGCAAAGTTTGAAATCAATGATTAAAATGCCAAATATTTCATTTTGTCCACAAGAAGATGAAACAAACCACGTGGTGGTTTGCATTACAAGAAATCATTACCATAGAGGAAGCCTTAGGAGAGATCAAAAAATGAAGCTTAGGAAAAAGCATGGTCAGTAGCAAAAGAATGGAGGACTCACAAAGAAGTCTATTCAAAACTGGAGGACAAAAAGGATTTTGAGCCCTTCCATGGTGAACAAAGATCATCTCTGAACCAAAGTCACAATCTACAAAATACCACCAAGGGGTAAGAATACACAAAATCTTTGACAGAAAGTGTATAACTCTTATTTGTAACAATCCCTGAACATAAATCTTGGTTTTCTCATTTGTGTTGCCAGGGTAACCTCAGCTGTTCACAAAGTATTTAATTGTTGTGTGGTTGTACTAATTAAATCACTAGCTATTATAAAGTGCATGCCTGTGAATCATTTTCATTCTTGTTAAACTGCATGGTGGTTAAATTCTAGCAATAACTGCATTTCCAATGATCCAAAAGTGCAATTGCTAGATCACTGGTTAAAAATAATGTTGGTGCTCTGTTTAAGTGTTTTGTGCATTTTACTTGCCTACCTATGGCTCATTAAAGTAGATTACCCTTTACTCTATTTGCTGGGTTAGTGCTTGCCACCTAAACTGCTACAACTAAATTTCTCCCTAAAGGCACAGCTGGTCAACCTACATCACTAATTATTCATTTATGGCTTCGCAGGTCCACTATATGGGTTTGAATGCAGTGCAGTAGCATGATACAGCCATATAATTCCAAGGCAGTGCACTTTGGCATACATTATAGCCACCACATGCTGATGTAAATATTTTAAAGCGATCTTGCAATTGGGAAACAATGACTAGAAGGAAAGCAACTTCATACAAATTGTTCTTTTGGGCTTTGTTGATTAACTACAATTACAAAAGTAGAAGATAGAGGGCTAAGTTGAAGCTTTTGGAAGTCAAAAGCCCATGGATGGAGAGATGTGATCCTAAATGATCTTTCCAATCTTTGTAAACATGATAAATCTTGGCAAAGTTTGAAATCATTGATTAAAAGGCCAAAGATCTGATTTTGTCCACAAGAATATGAAACAAAACACATGGTGTTTTGCATTCCAAGAAACCATTACCATAGAGGAAGCCTTAAGAGATGAAAAATGAAGCTTAGGAAAAAGCTTGGGCAGTAGCAAAAGAATGGAGGACTCACAAAGAAGTCTATTCAAAACTGGAGGACAAAAAGGATTTTGAGCCCTTAAATGGTGAACAAAGATCATCTCTGAACCAAAGTCACAATCTGCAAAATACCACCAAGGGGTATGAATACAAAAAATCTTTGACAGAAAGTGTATAGCTCTTATTTGTAACAATCCCTGAGCATAAATCTTGTTTTCCAAATTTGTGTTTCCAGGGTAATCTCAGCTGTTCACGGAGTATTTAATTGTTGCGTGGTTGTACTATTTAAATCACTAGCTATTAGAAAGTGCATTCCTGTGACTTATTTTCATTCTTGTTAAATTTCATGGTGGTTGAATTCCAGCAGTAATCGCATTTCCAATGATCCAAAAGTAAAATTGCTAGATCACTCGTTAAAAATATTGTTGGTGCTCTGTTTAAGTCTTGTGTGCATTTTACCTGCCTACCTACAACTCATTAAAGTAGATTACCCTTTACTCTGTTTTTTGGGTTAGTGCTTGCCACCTAAACTGCTACAACTAAATTTCTCCCTGAACGCACAACTGGTCAACCTACAACTCTAATTATTCATTTATGGCTTTGCATATCCACTATATGGGTTTTAATGCAATGCAATAGCATGCTACAGCCATATACTTCCAAGCAATGCACTTTGGTATACATTATAGCCACCACATGCTGATGTAAATATTTTATAACGATCTTGCAATTGGGAAACAATGACTAGAAGGAAAGCAACTTCATATAGCCATTTAAAATTCTGTTCATAAATGCATACAAGTTGTTCTCTTGTGCTTTGTTGATTAACTACAGCTTGTCCTCCCTCACAGTGTACATTGATCAATTAACTACAACATTCACTCTCCAAACACGTGGAGACAATTAGCTAGAATGATAGATTTATAATTGACTAATTGCACCCTGATTACAGTGATATCAATGAGAAGTGGTATCAGTAATTGTTATTTTGCTTGAACATACGCATATATGATTTTAATGGGCAAAGAAATGGTTGAATGAAGGACTGTGATTGCACATTCAAACATAAGGAGAGCATTATTTATTTTTAACACAACAGAATTTGACTTACTTCCTTGGTTGAGAATTTGCCTTGACACCATAAGCAGGTAAAACAAACAGTCAAGCCATTGAAACCAGATTTGCAGAAAGCCATTCACCCCATGTAATGAATTTACATTGTATAGTTTGATCTCAGATTGTGATTGTGATATGCAGAGACGATAAATTTTAATTTTGCAAAAAGAAGGGGTCATAAGGCCTGTTAAATATTTATCTTATCGAGTAAGACCTATCAAAATAAAAAACAAAATGATTTCAGACATTTGCAAGGGATGAAAGAAGCATCGTTACCAGTAATAAGAAAAATTCCAAACTCCAGCTGTTTCAGGAAAACAACACGTTTGCCCTTAAAGTGTCCAACTAGAAGGATCAGTATAGTTCCCGGAGTAATGATAGACCTATATAGTCTCGAAAAGAAGATTTAAAACAAGGATACTGACCATTACTTTGGCAGTAGGATTACCATCATTTGTAACGGTGACACTATGTCCCCTTCCTGTGGATTGCAAAATTTTGTCCTGCACGACCCGCCAGAATATAGAAAATGCATAAAATATCAATCCACTCACCCTATAGATGTTATATTTAAAAAAATAATCCGAAATTCTTGTGCAACAAAAATGCTTAGCGTGTGGAATCTTATATTTAAAGTGATGTCTTTCACATAAAACTCCGCACCTATAGCTTTCAAGGTATGGAGATTGCATTTTTAAAGCATCAGATAATGCAACATTGGAAATGGGGAAACTATAAAGCATTACGATCCCTTTAGGTCCTAAAGTGGTCTTTACAAGGTCATTTATTGCCATGCCACCAACAAACAAAGCCTGCATCAAGAAGCATCACATAGTTCCTTATCAATATGAGTCTTCTTCGCATCAGTGGCCTTCAGAAGTTATAGTGGGAAATGCCCATTTTTTTTTTCGAGGTCAACAATAAGAATGACTTACTTATGCCATATAAAGAGAACTTCTTTGGCATCTTGAAATGGATTCTATGAGCATCAAGCTGGCCATCACCTGAAATAAGAACAAAAATGGGCAATCGGAGGAGATACTTACCATCCTGGCCCATTCACCCTTCTTATCCCTGGCATTGTCTTTAAATAACCTTTCAGTCTGCATCAAAGCACAAAACAAACTATAAAATCTAACCCTTAATTGTAGAACCCTATCACTGATGTAAGTCCAATACTGCAAAATGGGGATCAAAAGGGGTGTTGTTAACTTCAGAAGATCAGCGTGAAGGCAAGCAAGGGAATGTGGGAACTTACCCCCATGTCTATGAGCAGGAAGCTTCAACTGTAGAATCGTTCACTCATTCGCCTCCTTTTCCCCTAAAGGCTTCTGTCCACTGGGAAAATATTTATTGCAGAGAAAGCAAAAGGATCAAGTGTAAAGTGAGGGATTGGTTAAAACAGTAAAGGAGAAACAAAATGTTTCAAAGTGGGTGGGGGGACAAATGAACATGCACTGGGCTGAATGCTCTCTACCGCCTTCATCCAGATGACTTATGGTCTCATGGGAGTGTTATACATGTGACCTCTTTTAGGTTGGATTAATACTTGGCGGCAATAAAGAAACGAGATATGTTATTCCAGTGGTTATGAACTGTGCCAGCAGTGATATATAGTGGAAACAAATTGAGATTGTGATTGTGATATGCAGAGACAATAAATTTTAATTCTGCAAAAAAAAAAGGGTCATAATTCTGGTTAAATATTTATCTTATCGAGTAAGACCTAGCAAAATAAAAAACAAAAAGAGTTCAGAAATTTGTAAGGGATGTAAGAAGCATCGTTACCAGTAATAAGCAAAAGTCCAGACTCCAGCTGTTTTAGGAAAATAACACGTTTTCCCTTAAAGCGTCTAGCTAGAAGGATCAGTACATTTCCCGGAGTAATGTTGGACCTATATAGTCTCAAAAAACAGATTTCATAAGAGAAAACAACATAAAAGCACCATGCGTACCCAATGATCATTGAATAATATCTGCAAAAATAGATCTAAACAATAAATTATTAAAAAGTCTATAGGAGTATTGAATAATGTCCGTAAAAATGAGAGTGAAAACCTATACAAATATTGAAAAATTACTGTAGAACTTGATTCTAAAGCCTAAACCCTAGATTACTAAAAATACTTATATGGATATTGAATAATGAAAAATGACTATAGAACTTGATCCTAAAGCCTAAACCCTAGATTACTAAAAATATTTATATGGGTATTGAATAATGACTATAAAAATTGATTTAAATGTAGACATATTAGTTTACCTGAGCTTGGTAGGCTTGGGCTCCCTCTTGTTAAAGAGGGGCTTGGGCACGTCTTCTATAGGATAGAATTTGGGAGCCTTTTCATCAGAGTTGGGCACTTACGGTTGTTTGGCATGTTGGGGAAAACTGCCCCTGTTCTTTTCCTTGAGGGCCCAAATACCTCTTTTGTGATACGTTTTCGATCTGGAAAAATGACCCACTTCCCTTATTATTTCTGTGTTTCTTGAAACCCTCTGCTTCCCTACCATGGTCATCTCTCCTCATGCTGCTGCAACAATCTCTTCCTCTGCTATCAGCTACAGTGGACTTAGAGGCTTATTATGAAAAGAGCCGAGTTTGGCCTTTTCCTTGTAACTAAGAGGGAAAACAATGCAATGACGCTTTGGTCAGAAGAGTCAAACAGGAAACCTATTGAAATATCAGAGGTATTTTCAAGAAAATGCAAATAGATAAGAAAAAACACTTCAATAGATCCTCTAGTAATTTCCTTTCGCTTGATGTTGCATTCATTCTTTATACTGTTTAGTAACGAAATATCATATCAATTTTCAAGAGAAAAAGAAAACTCAGACATATACTCTGGTAATTTTCATTAACAATGCAATGACCCAAGAAAAAGGGTTCAACTTCTTTGTCTTTATAAAGAAACCAAACAATTGAAACTTATAGTAAAGGGCATGAATCCCAGTCTAACTGCATCAAATTCATTTTTTTCAAAATTAAGAAGAATACCCAAGAAACACATTAAACAAAAGGACTTTCCCTTCTTCTTATGTTGGGAAACTTCCTCTTCGTTGGGAAATAGCCCCATGAGTCGGCCTACAAAGTTATGATAAGAAAACATAAACCCTCCCATCACACCAATAATCCCTGCCGTCACCATAGACAATCCTCTTAAGTTGTAGTTGCCACCTGCGAGGTAACCAAATGGCACAGAGGCACTCGTGATGGTGGTCATCCGGAGGTAATCGAGGAAGCTGAAATTGGCCACTATCTTCGTAAATTGTGGGTTGTTGTCGATTACCAGGTATTCTGGCTTAGGAAGCTTGCCAATTTTGATATGTCTTCAACCTCATTTTCTCCGTCTGATTTTATCTCTGATAAATCTCTTTCTCTCTTTGGTCCAATTTCGCGTTGCTGTAATAATGACTTGTCTCCAACCCTCAATTTTTTTACTTCCCCTCTTATTTTTCAGAATTTTTCCACCTCTTTGAATGAATTGTGTTAATTTCTAATGAATTTCCTTAATTTTTAATTTAAGACCATTAAAAAGTTTTAATTTTCAAAGTAAAATAATTCAAATGATGATTTAGGATTTTAAGACAAAATATTAGTTTGGCTTAAAAAAATGTTTTACAGTATCTTTATATGGTAGTAATATAATTGTTGTTATTGTTTAATCATTTAGTGTTTTTATCAATAGTTAAGTAACCTTATTAATTAATGAGGATTATTACTAATTATTTTTATTCATGAGGATTATTTTAAGATATTTGTGATTAGAGGGAAAAGTGGCAAAGAATATCCATCCAATATGAAAGTAACATTCAAATAAGTGCATTGTAATGAAAACATAATCCTTGTAGCATGATAACATATACAAAACAAACACATGAACTCAAAGAGCTATAAAATAAGTATATTATAATTCATTTGATATGTGAATGAAGTGTCGGAAAGTAAATCATAGAGGCACTATACCATGGGCTACCCTATCAAGTGCATGTAGTGGGAGTGCTCTCAAGTATGAAATGGATGAGGGCAGATGATGAGAAGCTCTTGACACCTATGTAGTAAATCCACCCTCTAGAATGAGGACTTTCACCTCTCCTTTATAGAACAATATACGAAGATAGAGAATGTAATCGATGAAATAGAAGAGGATCAAATTGTGGGTTAAAGGCCTATGTGCTAGATCATTTTGGATGTCACAATTTCTCTCTTTCAATACTAGGTTTGTTGAAATCACACATCTCCTCAAAACACTTTGTAGCTAATGTTTTCCCTTTAATTGACAATTGTGTTTAAAGTATCCTTAGTGAGGCACATGTCTTCTAAAATATGTGTTATTTTAGCACGTAATACTCAGAATAGTGCATTAAATGTATGAGCAACAAGTCAACACAACACTGTGGCACTACTTCTCCATGATATCTATTTTTTTCTTATTATGAAGTTCCAACCTACTAGAAATAGTTCAGTATGGTGCCCCCTTTGTAATAACTTGTTGTTTTCCTTTAGTAACCATATATATCTATTGATTGTTGTTTGTATAGATGAAATACAAACATTTCCTAGAATGATTCTCCTTGAGCACACCCTCTCCAAGATTGTTCACTGTTTGCATGGTTGAAACACGAAATCTGCCAATAATAATCCCTTTTGACTACATCACCTCTCAATATTTACCTTTCTCATTGTAATAATTAACAAGTGTGGATGAAAATAGGTCTAATTCGACTTCATGAAGAAAAGAAACCATGCATATATGGCTAGGTTGAATTGCATCATGTGGAGTTTCCAAGAAGAGGCTCACATGCAAGGTGTGGGAATAAAGGTTTATTTTCTCTAAAATAGTATGATGCCTAGAGAGGCTAAAACAAAAAAGGATAAGGTGTATAAAAATAGCAAAAGGCCCTCAAGCAAGGCATCGCTTCCTAGGCTAGATTAGAGCTCTAGGCATCCTCTAATTTTGAACAAATACGATGGTGTAATTTCAAATAAATTGATGCCCCTAACTATCACACCAAGAGGGAACCCTTTAAGCTCCTTTGACTTGAGGATTTCTTGAAGGTTTGCACTTTGTAGTTCATCATTCAAAACCTATTATCTTAACTATAAATGATCATTCGATGAGCCTTTACCACTGTATATCTCCCACACCTTAGTCTCTTATAGTATTTCTCTCAAAAGTTTTTTCATGGAAAGTCACCCTAGCTTCTCCCAAAGCTCACACTTTAATTGAATCTTTCCTTGCCTCACTTTGAAGCCTAGTATAAACACATCAATCACAAGTGAGGTATTTTTATCTTAGGCATTCATCATTTTTTAATATTCCTAAACCCGAGTTCATATTTCCCTCAAGCCTTTCTTGGAGAGTCCTTCTTTTGCTTCTAAAGCACGTAACCTATTATCTGATCCTCTTCTTTGAATGGGCATTGGAAATCACATTGTGCATCGTTATTGGTCTCATCATTCTAGTAATTTCCCTATACCGAGACTCCTCCCATTAGTGAAAGTTCATAAAGAGCAGGGGAAATTGAATGAGGTGATAGTGGGTCCTTGTCCCATTGTTTCCACTTGATCTAGTAGTAGTCCCTTTGGAACCCCTCCTAGGACCCTTGCTAAATTAAGCGCTAACATTTTTCAAAAACAAGTATAAAGCGGATGGCTCACTTGAAAAGAATAAAGCTAGGCTTGTGGCAAAAGGTTTTACACAAAAAGAAGGGGTCTATTATGAGAAGACTTTCCCCCCCCATAGAAAAATGGGATACCATATGGACATTATTTTCCCTAGAAACTCAAAAAGTTGGAAAGTCCATCAAATGGATGTAAAAATTGCTTTCTTGAATGGAGATATGAAAGAGAATGTTTTTTGTCCCAACCAGAAGGATTTTTTGTGAAGGGTTAGGAACATAAAGCATGCAAGTGGTAAAATCCTTGTATGGCCTCAAGAAAGCACCACGAGCCTGGTATAATAAGGGGTTAGGGGAATAGGGGCTTAGGGGTTAGAGGTTTAGGGTTTAGGGGAATAATGTGTTAGTGGTTAAGGGTTTGGGATTGGGGGCTTAAGGGTTAGGGGATTTAGGCGCATTTAGGGGTTAGGGGCATAATGAGTTAGTATTTAAGGGATTATGGATTCGGGTTAGGGGAAGAATGAGTTAGTGGTTAAGGGGTTATGGATTGGGGGGTTAGGGGTTAGGGGATTTAGGCGCATTTAGGGGTTAGGGGAATAATGAGTTAGTGGTTAAGGGATTAGGGATTGGGGGCTTAGGGGTTAGGGGATTTAGGCGCAGTTAGGGGTTAGGTGAATAATGAGCTAGTGGTTAAGGGATTAGGGATTAGGAACTTAGGGGATTTATAAGTTAAGGATTTTAGGGGTTAGGGGTGAGGGGTTAATGGGTTAATGGTTAAGCGTTAACTAGTTAGGGGTTAAGGGGTTAAGGGGTTATGGGTTTAGATGTTAGTGGTTTAGGGGTTTAAGGGTTTAGAGGTTTAGGGTTTTGGGGGTTAAATGGGTCAGGGTTTAAGGGGTTTAGGGGGTTAAATGGGTTAGGGTTTGGGAATTAGGGCTTAAGGGGTTAAGGTTCAGACATTTAGGGTTTACAGGGTTAAATGGGTTTAGGGGTTAAGGGGTTAAGGGGTTAGAGGTTAAGGGGTTAGATGTTTAGGGGGTTAAATGGGTTAGGGGTTTAGAGGTTTAGGGGGTTAGGGGATTTAGCAGTTAATGATTTTAGGGGTTAGGGTTTCGGGGTTAAATGGGTTAGGTTTTTAGGGGTTTAGGGGGCTAAATGGGATAGGGGTCGGGAATTAGGGTTTAAGGGGTTAGAGGTTAAGGGTTTAGAGGTTTAAGGTTTAGGGGGTTAAATGGGTTAGGGGTTTAGGGTGAGGGAGGTTAAATGGGTGAGGGGTTATAGTCATTTATTAGGTGAACAAGGCACAATCTAGTTGTAGTAACCTTAACTTGGTCAAGTTGTTATAGTCAAGGCAAGACTTGGTTAGGTTCCCAAGTTCCAAAAAAGTAAGGGTAATTATGAGGGCACGATAAATAAGGAGTGTCAGTGTGTGCCAAGGAATGAAAAGGCATGCTAACACATGCTAGAAAGTGTCAATGGATGTTGAGGAGTGTTAGGGAGTGCCAGGACATTACAAGGGAAAACTAGGTCAAAATGCATGGAAATGAACGAATAAGAGTGTGTGCCAAGTAGTGTCAACGAATTCCAACTGTCTCAAGGATAAAGTGTGTTAGGAGAAGGCCAAAATAAGACTTGTAGGAGGTAAGCCTATGGTTACATAAAGGGTTGGAAAAAGTAGTTTCAGACAAATAGAAACTTTGGGTTGGGCACAACATTGATTTTCCAATGACTTGGTTGGGTTCCCAAGTCGCAAAAAAGGTAAGGTTATCTATGACGACATGAAAGCTAAGGAATACCAAGGTGTGTCAGGGAATTCCTATAAGTACTAACACATGTTAGGCAATTCCAAGGCATGATAGGCATGCCAAGATGTGGCAGGTGCCAGAGTTTGGCATGAACACATGCTAGGGAGTGTGAGGGCCAAGTGTCAGGGAAACACAAGGGAGCACTAGTTTCAAATGCATGGAAATTGTTAGCCATGAGTAAATTTTGTCACACAAATGATGGCTAAAATAGGCCTTGAGCCTTCAAGAGATTATTTTCATAGAAAATTACTCATTCTTGAAGCCTTATGGTGTTTTCTAAAAAAATAATCTTCACTATTGTTCCTTTCTAAAAGATTAATCTTCACTATTGTTCCTTCACTGCTGCTCCCTTTAAAAAATCCTCAAAAAACACTGCTGAATAAAGGAGACTGTTTCCAGCCATTTTCTCCATCTGTTCACCTTCATAAATTCTTCCAAAATTCCCTTTTTTCCTTCTCATTTACCCTTCATTTCCCTAATAAACCTTCTTAAAAAAAAAACCCTTTTTAAACCTATAAAAAAACACCTTTTGTAAGGTTTGAATTACGATATTTTACCTATCGGAACCCTTTTAGGCTTAAAAAAAAACCCTTTTTTGGCCTGAAATGCACCCTTTTATATACAGGCTTTGAGCCCCTGAGGGCTTAAATATTTCGCTTCTTTTTCTTCATGTGACCTGGCCTTGGAACCAGGCACTTAACCCCTGGGGAGACACTTCTCTATCCGTAGGTAAAAACCCTTGGTGCCTCCGCAATTGACTCCTTGGGCTATGGGAAAACTCAAATGAATGGTTATTATTCATTTCGGGGGCACACACCAAGTTCTCCCATCCGTACCCTCCAGTCCCCTGCATGACATCACTCCCCTGACCCACCTCCCTCCAAGCCCTTTTCCCCTTTTCTCTTCATACCTCGCCCCCGGTTCCTTTTCCCCCATAAAACCTTTCCCCGTTGTGTTAGCCCCATTCCTTCATTTTATATTATTTCCTCCGCACTATTCATACTCCCACTACCAAACAAAAGAGATAACGCTAGCATCATGGCCCACCTCCCACTACTCTGCCGCTCATCCAATCCATGTTTTCCACCTGGCCTCCACCACCTCTCTTCCACCATGCACCTTCCATCCATCGCGCTCCCCTGTGGCCGTTGGATCTACATCCCCAGATCCAACGACCCATGTTCAATTTCGCGTAGAAATGCTGTCAGGGTTTAACGACCCAGATGAACGCGAAATAGGTGGTGTTTGGGTGGACAAGTGTCGCGCCCTGTATGGAATCATGTTCAAAGTGCGTAAAACCATTTACCACCCAGACCCTGCGTGAAAACCACTTCCGGTTTTTCGAAACCACCTTTTCAATTCTTCGCGCCATTTTACTATTTGAACCCTGGTTCACCTATCCGCCATGGTTCTTTGCCTCCGCTATATTCAAACTCCTCCGCATATGCTCCTCCACCCTCACAGAGCCCCCCGAAGGAGTTTAAACCCAAATTTGTAGGATTTCTTGATAGTTTGTTGTTATGTGTAGGTCTCATGGCAGTTCTATGGCTTAAAACCATCCCCTAGTCTAGTAAAGGGACGGGGCCGAGGGTGACGATCCTCGTGGCCCAAAACAAAAGAAAAAGGGGCCAGAGGGATGAATTCCACGTCACAAGCGATGGATCATGGCCATTTGGCTATTCGATCAAAACCTCTAATACAGCCACCTGCGCACCAGCAAACACAGTGGTGAAAAATTAAAGAGTATCAGAGAAAAATTAAAGTTAAAGGGTTAATACGTAAAGATTGAAGATCAAAGAGCTTAACCTGACAGTTAGGGATAAAGAATAGTTAAAACAAAGGGATCAAAGGTCAATACAGTTGATAAAAAACAGAAGCCCTAAGATGATAAAGGAGGCCTTAAAACACAATCAAAGACAAATCAGTGTTTTTAGCCACGAACCAGGACAGATCAGCAGAAGACCACCTCAGATGCCAGATCATTAAAAGAAATTACTTCCTTCGAAGACTAAAGTGCCACCTACCAGCTGATTTGCCTCTAAAGAATACACAGTTAATGCACAGTCAGGGATATTTTCCAAAAGACAGCTCATAAGTAATTGTCAGCTACCAAAAAGGCCTCAAAGTCAATCTTTTCAACTATTTTATCCTCAGGGAGTAAAGATAGATTTATTACATAGGGAAGTAGTTGAGAAACATTCCTACCTTATGCCTTGCATGGTTTTTAATGCTAGGAGTGCATTTACTATGTCATTAATAACATTTTGAACCCTAGATAGTTCCACCTCCTCAATTACAGTATAAATACTGTTGTGGAACTCATTTGTAAGGGTTGGTTGCTGGCATTGGAACTATTTGCACTTGTACATAGTCTGGCTGAAGATTAAGAAGAAATTGAAGTTTTGGAAGATTGATGATGTTATGACATGTTTTTTTAATGAGAAGGCTCTATCATTGGATCCCTGAGCATGGCTGTTGGTGATGTATTCTAATCAATTAATGTTATTTCCTATTTTTCATTTTGTTCCATTATGCTTTGCTTACAGTAGAGTAAAAGTTTTAAGGCTAAGAAATGTCTCCTAGAAGCACCTTAGACCTGTTTTCTCTTCACTGTCTTTATGTTTTCATCTGCTGAAGGTTTTAATGAGTAGTTTGACTGATTTTCAAACCTTTAAGCTTGTTTATTTCAGAAATAGTTCAAACAACTGGTCTCAAGAATGATTTATGGTTCTCCCTGCTTGCTTGTTGCACTTGAAAACTGTTTCTGAAGTATCCTTTTAAGGTACCATTGTTTACAGTCTGCCAGAGAGTTCTGTTTTGATCATGCCCTCTATTCTTGCTGAGATAATTGTTTTGAAGGTATTTATAATTGCAGTCCTAGATGTTTAGGAGTTCCCTCTTCTATGAATGAAATTATTTGTGAGTCTTGAATGTTTTCTTATCTATGAAAGTGAAATCTTTGGATGAAATGGGGCATTCCCCGACTCCTAGTTTTCATTTGAGTAGTTTGTCTTGGAATTATTATTTGTTGATGTGTGGTTTCTAGAATTTACGGTTAGCCACGTCTATGAAATGCCTCTTCATGTTTTAATAATGTTTTAAGTCCCTTTGTTGAGGAGTACATATAATTAAGGATTCTTAATTGCCCTTAGTTCTACTTCTCCCTCTAAATCCTTAATGTCCATTTCATTTCATCCACCAAACCCAAGATCCACTGGCCAAGTTATATTTTCCCTTTGATATCCCATATCCATTGATTGAGTTTGTTATAACTTCTTCTTGACTCCATTTCCCAATGGCTCTGACTTTTCCCCTTTCTATCTATGTTTCCTAGACCATTCATGTCCAACCAACCAAACTCAAACCAAAAAAATTGCACTTAATAACTAGCCTAAAATCAACCCTTAAAAGCAAACAAGACATATCTTTGCAAACAAATTGAGAGATCCCTCTCTGAGACTAGGAGGGCTAGATCCTAGAGCTCTAAAGACTGGTTTATATGTTGCCTTGTCATTTAGTATGCCAATATGCTAAATCACAGGATCCAAACATTCTGGCGATCACGGTGGGACCTATCTGAGTAAGTACATATGCCTACACATCTTTAAGCTTTCAGAAGGCCATATATAACATAATATCTAGTGAATCTGCCACCTCATCGCCAGACCAACATTCTGGCGATCACGATGGAACCTCTGAGTATATAATAGCCTAGAAAAATCTTGTAGACTCACTAAGTCCTTCAATAACCATAAAAACTCAGAAAACCCAAAAACATCTCAGATTGGTTTCATAATAAGCATTGGTGGTGGACCATAAAATATTTTACCTTCAAAAGAGCTAAAAATTTCCACCTGGCGACTCCACTAGCCTCTAGTAGGCCTATTACTTTACCAGTCCTTGTAAAATCCCTTGGGAATGCATTGAGAAAACCCAATCATGCTGTTTGTGGACAACAAATTTCAAAACTCCCACTTGGCGACTCCACAACCTCCAAAATACCTAATGACTCCACTAGAAGAAGACTTTGAACTGGTTGAAAAGATACAGTGACCTCATTTTTTTTTACAAACATGGATCCAAGTATGGATAGAGAAGCTAAACTAGATACATTATTGGACATAATGGAAGAAATTATGTACATACTTGATAAAATATTGGATAGGCATGAGGCTGATACAGATATTGATTATCCAAAGCAACCTATGCCTTTCCCAGATCAAACACAAACTCAACCACTGCAAGACATAAACAAAACAAAAAAATGTATGATGAGCAAGATTATAAAGAGAAAAATGAGGAATATCGTCAAGAAGGTATTGATTCCCTACCTATACCTTGTGTTTTACTGTTAAGATAACTTTATAAACAAGGGATAATACCCTGAGGAAACAATCAGCCATCTTGAACTCACAAAGTCTGAAAAAGGAGAAGAGACAACACAACTAGAATCTATGCCTTTATGTTATAACTCATTTCGGATTATTAAAAAAGAATGGAATCCTGACAATCTATTAGAAACAACTCATGAATCTCATGTTCAAAATGACTATCACAAAGATCAAGAGGAGTTGTTTGAGAGTGAAAAAGATAAGGAAATAGAAGAAAATCCCCAGGATCCAACTGAAAACACAAGTATTCATTCATCTTTCCTTCTAGGTGAGGCTCAAGAAGACATCCTGCCTCAAAATCAGCCTTCACCAGACAAAGAGGACTGTTGTTCTTATGTCCAAAGCCAAACAGAAATTCCTCCTCTTTAGACAGAAGAAGAAATTGATCAAATATTGAATAAACAGCTAGTCCTCAAAACTTCATTTGAACAAAAAACTTCTGCTCATCTACCTACTGAACCTTGTTGTCTTGAACCAGAAAATAGACTTGTAGATCAGCCTAAAGAAAAACAGACTGATAATCCAATATGCTTGATTGGTGAAATTGTTTATACTAATGATTTTCCAATTTTTGATCAGTCTGATGATGATGGTGAGCTCCAAATAGAAACTAATCATGCAGGGCAACCAACAGTGGATTGGTGTTATGAATTTCATCATCATCAGCTTGAAATTAGTAATCAAACAATGCAGCCCATCAGAAATAGCTTTCACATAATTGGGAATCAGCAATATATCAATTGTTATGTTGAGATTGAAAATAAAGAGGAATTTCTTGAGCACGATGAAGATAAGCGACCTTCTCCTAAAAGGGTTGAGGTAATAAAAGATACCCCTGCTCAAGAACATGATGATCTCTTCATAGAGTACAGTCCACTGAATCAAAGCATGCCGGGACTACAAGAGGACAATGCTGCAATATATGATGAGTCCTCCAGATCAGATGATAATGAAGATGAGGAAGAGTTTCTTTCTCAAAAGAATCTTAATCTTGATCCAATGGAGAAAAAGGTAATACTGGTTGAAATCTATCTTCCAAATATTCATGACTAGGCTTTATTTCAAGACCCCTATGCTCATTTCTTGAGGATGTTTAAAGAAGGGACAAAGGTTGTTAGAAGCAGTGTGTCACCAAAGGCCACAATTTTTTTTGGCGTTTCTACTAAAGGACAAATGAGATGGGAGTGGCCCTTTTGTTTATCCAGCACACTTAAAGAGATGAGCAAAGACCAGTCATGGAACCATCTGATTGGCTGGATGTATTGGAAAATAGAATTGGTCAGCTAAACATGTAAATACTCCAAGTTAGATTAGGCTAGATAGGAAATGAAATAAGCTCAGCTTGTGAGCATTTAGTTAGTTTCTTGTTTTTCTTTGAAAGAAAAAGAAAAATACCAAAACAATAGAAAATCAGAAAAGAGGGCAGATATAAAAGAAGAAAGGTATATCCCCATACCAAAAAAGAGAAAAAAACCAAAAAGTGTGCAAGCCTAAATGCCACTACTAAAAGAAAACACTGCTATTTAGTCATACAACCTAATCATGACTAGATAGATTTCAATTTACTACTGATAGGTTAGTGAAGAAGATTTTCAAAACTGTTTAATCTTGGCTTATTAGTAGAATAGATTAGGACAGAAGAAAGAATGGTTCAAACATGCTCAAAATCTGAACCAAAGAAAAGAAAGAAAAGATAGCTCTAAATAGATGAAAACCAGAGCTGGAAAAGGAATAAAAGGATGTTTATAATTTTCAGATCTTAAGCCTTCACCATTTTGTTTTATTTTTCTGCAAATAAATTCTATGTGCAGCTTGTACATACAGCCATAGACACCATAGCAAATCAGACAATCTAATCCTGATTTGACTGTGTTTAAATTTCCTATTTTAGAAATAGAGAATAAAATCTGTCAGACAGTTTAATCCTGGCCAAAAGTAGCTTAGGTAGAGAATTTATGAGTTCAACTATTTAATCTGAACTCATGGAAGAAATAAGGGTATATTTAGATTATTTTTCCTGTTTTCAAAAGAATAAAATGTTGATGTCAAAGGTTTGCAAGTCCAAATGCACCTTATGAAGAAAAAATGTTAGGAAGTAGGCTGTGTAGGTAATTGTTTGGGAAATAATTCTGTTTGATGTAAGTACTGATCATATTTTAAAGCAGCATGATCAAAGAAGAAGCAGGTTGTCAATGGATAAGGCATAGGTCTACATCTCAGAGATAAAATTCTGAAGTTCTTGACACCTCCAAGGTGCTGCCATCCCCAAGTGGAGCCACCGTTAGCCATCAGTAAATTTTGTCACAACAAATGATGGCTAAAACAGGTCTTGAGCCTTCAAGAGATTATTTTCATATAAAATTACTCATTCTTGAAGCCTTATGGTGTTTTCTAAAAAATAAATCTTCACTACTATTCCTTTCTAAAAGATTAATCTTCACTGCTGTTCCCTTTAAAAAATCCTCAAAAAACACTACTGAATAAAGGAGACTGTTTCCAGCCATTTTCTCCATCTGTTCACCTTCATAAATTCTTCCAAAATTCCCTTTTTTCCTTCTCATTTACCCTTCATTTCCCTAATAAACCTTCTAAAAAAAAAACCTTTTTAAACCTATAAAAAAACACCTTTCGTATGGTTTGAATTACCCTATTTTACCTATGGGAACCTTTTTAGGCTTAAAAAAAAACCCTTTTTTGGCCTGAAATGCGCCCTTTTATATACAGGTTTTAAGCCCTTGAGGGCTTAAATCTTTCGCTTCTTTTTCTTCATGTAACCCAGCGTTGGAACCAGGTACTTAACCCTTGCGGAGGCACTTCTCTATCCGTAGGTCAAAACCCTTGGTGCCTCCGCAGTTGACTCCTTGGGCTGCGGGAAAACTCAAATGAATGGTTATTATTCATTGTGGGGGCACACACTAAGTTCTCCTGTTTGTACCCCCCAGTCCCCCGCATGACGTCACTCCCCTGGCCCAGCTCCCCCCTAACCCTTTTCCCCTTTTCTCTTCATACCTCGCTCCGAGTTCCTTTTCCCCCATAAAACCTTTCCCCGCTATGTTAGCCCCATTCCTTCATTTTATATTATTTCCTCTGCGCTATGCATACTCCCGCTACCAAACAAAAGAGTTGACGCCAGCATCATGGCCCACCTCCCACTACTTTGCCGCTCATCCAATCCGCGTTTGCCACCTGTCCTCCACCACCTCTCTTCCTCCATGCACCTTCCATCCATCGTGCTCCCCTGTGGCCGTTGGATCTACATCCCCAGATCCAACGACCCACATTCAATTTCACGTAGAAATTGCTGTCATGGTTTAACAACCTAGATGAACGCAAAATAGGCAGTATTGGGGTGGACAAGTGTCGTGCCATGTATGGAATTGCGTTCAAAATGCGCAAAACCATTTACCACTTGGATCCTGTGTGAAAACCGCTTCTGGTTTTCCGAAACCACCTTTTCAATTCTTCGCGCCATTTTTCTGTTTGAACCTTGGTTCACCTATCCGCCATGGTTCTTTTCCTCCGCTATATTCAAACTCCTCTGCATATGCTCCTGCACCCTCATAGAGGCCCCCGAAGCAGTTTAAACCCAAATTCGCAGGATTTCTTGATAGTTTGTTGTTAGTGCAGGTCTCATGGCGGTTCTATAACTTAAAACCATCCCCCAGTCTAGTAAAGGGACAGGGCCGAGGGTGATGATCCTCGTGGCCCAAAACAAAAGCAAAGGGGCCAGAGGAATGAATTCCGTATCACAAGCGATGGATCATGACCATTTGGCTTTTCGATCAAAACCTCTAATACAGCCACCTGTACACCAGCAAACACAGTGGTGAAGAATTAAAGAGTATCAGAGAAAAATTAAAGTTAAAGGGTTAATACATAAAGATTGAAGATCAAAGAGCTTAACCTGACAGTTAAGGATAAAGCACAGTTAAAACAAAGGGATCAAAGTTTAATACGGTTGATAAAAGAAAAAAGCCCGGAAGATGATAAAGGAGGCCTTAAAACACAATCAAAGAAAAATCAGTGTTTTTAGCCATGAAGTAGGATAGATCAGCAGAAGACCGCCTCAAATGCCAGATCATTAAAAGAAATTACTTCCTCTGAAGACTAAAGTGCCACCTACCAGCTGATTTGCCTCAAAATAATACACAGTTAATGCACAGTCAGGGATATTTTCCAAAAGACAGCTCATAAGTAATTGTCAGCTACCAAAAAGGCCTCAAAGTCAATCTTTTCAACTATTTTATCCTCAGGGAGTAAAGACAGATTTATTACATAGGGAAGTAGTTGAGAAGCATTCCTACCTTATGCCTTGCATGGTTTTTAAGGCTAGGAGTGCATTTACTATGTCATTAATAACATTTTGAACCCTATATAGTTCCACCTCCTCAATTACAGTATAAATACTGATGTGGAACTCATTTGTAAGGGTTGGTTGCTGGAATTCAAACTCTTTGCACTTGTACATAGTCTGGCTGAAGATTAAGAAGAAATTGAAGTTTTGGAAGATTAATGATGTTATGACATGTTTTGTTGATGAGAAGGCTCTATCATTGGATCCTTGAGTATGGCTGTTGGTGATGTATTCCAATCTGTTAATTTTATTTTCTGTTTTTAATTTTGTTCCATTATGCTTTGCTTACAGTAGAGTAAAAGTTTTAAGGCTAAGAAATGTCTCCTAGAAGCACTTTAGAACTGTTTTCTCTTCACTGTCTTTATGTTTCCATCTGCTGAAGGTTTTATTGAGTAGTTTGACTTCTTTTCAAACCTTTAAGCTTGTTTATTTTAGAAATAGTTCAAACAGTTGGTCTCAAGAATGATTTATGGTTCTCCCTGCTTGCTTGCTGCCACTTGAAAACTGTTTCTGAAGTCTCCCTTTAAGGTACCATTGTTTACAGTCTGCCAGAGAGGTCTGTTTTGATCATGCCCTCTGTTCTTGCTGAGATAATTGTTTTGAAGGTATTTATAATTGCATTCCTAGATGTTTAGGAGTTCCCTCTTCTATGAATGTAGTTATTTGTGAGTCTTGAATGTTTTCTTATCCATGAAAGTGAAATATTTGGATGAAATAGGGCGTTCCCCGACTCCTAGATTTCATTTGAGTAGTTTGTCTTGGAATTATTATTTGTTGAAGTGTGGTTTCTAGAATTTATGGTTAGCCCTGTCTATGGAATGCCTCTTCATGTTTTAATAATGTTTTAAGTCCCTTTGTTGAGGAGTACATGTAATTAAGGATTCCTAATTGCCCTTAGTTCTACTTCTCCTTCTAAATCCTTAATGTCCATTTCATTTCATCCACCAAACCCAAGATCCACTGGCCAAGTTAGATTTGCCCTTTGATATCCCATATCCATTGATTGAGTTTGTTATAACTTCTTCTTGACTCCATTGCCCAATGGCTCTGACTTTTCCCCTTTCTATCTATGTTTCCTAGAACATTCATGTCCAACCAAGCAAGCTCAAACCAACAAACTTGCACTTAATAACTAGCCTAAGATCGACCCTTAAAAGCAAACAAGACATATCTTCGCAAAAAAATTGAGAGATCCCTCTTTGAGACTAGGAGGGCTAGATCGTAGAGCTCTAAAGTCTGGTTTATATGTTGCCTTGTCATTTAGTATGCCAATTTGCTAAATCACAGGATCCCAACAGAAGTGAAGTATCAACCAGTTCCAGGTGTGCTAAGAAGGGAGTGACACAATATTCTAGGAAGTGCCAAGGCATGTTAGAGTGCTAGGGAAGCATACAAAGATGTTCCAAGTGCTAAGGTGTGCCAATGCGTGCTAAGGAGTGTTAGGGAGTGCCAGGAAAAGATAACAGAGCACTAGGTCAAAATTAATAAATGAATGAATAAGAGTGTGTGACAGGTAGCGTTAGTGAGTTCTAGGTGTCTCGAGGAGGGAGTGACACTGTATGATAGGAAATACTAAGTCATGTTATAGTGTCAGGGTGACATGCATCCAAGATGTGCCAGGTGCCAGGGTGTGCCAACATGTGCTAGGAAGTGTTAGGGATTGTTAGGGAAACACAGGGGAGCATTTACGTTGTAGTGATTGGAGATGTATTTACGTTGTAGCCATTGCAGGACCCCGAGAATTTTTGTCCATGGAGAATTATCTACGTTGTATCCATTGCATTAAAGTAAAAGGCGTGTAAATGCCTTTTTGTATGTGTTTATAAATTGGAAGAGAGAAATCAGAAACAAGAAGGGCCTGAAAGAACTAAACAAAGAAATGGAGGTCACTAGGATAAAGTTGATGGAATTGGATTTGGTAGTTTCAGACTGTCACAAGGGCATCCAAGACAACCATGACCTGATTGAAGAAGTGGAAAACAAGCTGGCAGTCCACATTGAGGAAGATATCAATCCATTTTCGACTAAATCAGATATATAACTGTGGCTCTCTCTACTCACAGTATTTCATTGATATTGTGTTAGGTATCTGTTATTAACCTATTCTTGTGTCTATTTTAAATGGATACTGTATTGATAGCCCAAAAATGAGGCATTTTGGATTGTCTAGAGTTTGTACTAGTTCTGAAAAAGACCTAGCAACAGTTAATCTCTTTGACTGCAAAAAATATTCTACTTGTTGTGTTGGGGGGTTTCTGTCAGGAAATTTATGGAGAACCCGACATATTTTTTATATATGTATTATGCAAAACCTTTATAAATCTACCCTTCAAATCAGGGTCAACCCAAATAAATCTGATTTGGGGGTTCCACTGCAACAACATTTTCCCCACAACAAGCACAAGATCAAGCCAACATGTGTGATGTGTGCGTTTGAAGAGATGGATAGGTAGGTTTACCCTTACGATAACATGACACCTTAAAATCTCACCACGATTGTTGAGTGCAAACATTTGCGAAATGGCATCATTAGTGGAGCCTTTTCCAAAAGATATTATTCATTTACATTACAATATATACAACATCCAGTTAGCGTTCCATCCATGTTAGCGCACACGCTTGATGGTATCAGTCCTTAAACTTGTACAAAAAAATGATTTTATATATTCACATACGAGACAGTCACAAGATGTCAACAAAATCACATACTTATCGAAATCCTCAATCAGGAATATGCTACATTGCTTCTTAAAGTGCTTGCAACTAGGTAGGCATCAAAGACAATCATTGCAATGGGTTAAGGGGATCTAAGAGAGAATTATGTAAGGAGTTCCTTCTACGTAAAGGCCATTGGTATTACTATTGTTAAAGGGGGTGGCCTACAAGGATACATTGGTAGCTATTGATGTAAGAGAATAATTTCAAAATTTGTATTTGTCCTCCATAAGGCCTTAGAGATTTATAGAAGAGGAAGTTGGTTTCCTTGTTGCCCTATAATTTTGTAGAATTTCTAATTTCATATTTGGGATAGGAAATTTTAGTAATTTTAGGCATAAGTTCATATGTTTTTTTAATTTTTAAGGCCTCCTAGTCATTAGGAAAGTTGAGTCTTATGATTAGGATTACTTGTGGCATCCTATGTATTTTTCAAACTCCAATACACCAAGGAAAATATGTGGAGGACATTTGGGGGAAATGTGATTGTGCATAAAATGTAGATCAGATTTGGGGAACTTGTGGCTCTTTTCCTTGGACCCTGCTAGTTCTTAGAGGTTGTATTTGGAGCGGTTAGAAGGAAAAACCATAATATGCCCAAGAATATTAGTGTTGGAGCACCTATGGTTTGAGAGAAAGGATAAGGGGTTCTAGGAGTTAATGGGTTTAAGGGTTTAGGAGCAAGGGGTTAAGGGTAAAGGGTAAAGGGTTAGGGCTTATGGGATTTAGAGGTTAGGGGGTTGAGGTATAGGGGGTTTAAAGGTTAGAGGTTAATGGCTTAGTGGTTAAGGGATTTAGGGATTAAAGATTAACCATCAAGGGCTTACATGTAAGGGGATTTAAGGGTTAAGTGCCTAACGATTATGTTATTTAGGTAATACCGGGTTAAGGGGTTAGGGGTTATGGGTTAAGGGTAAAGGTTTAAGAGGATATGGGATTAGGGTATATGGGGTTCAAGGATTCTAAGTTAGTGGTTAGGGGTTAAGGGGTTAATGACTTTTGGTTTAAGGGATCAAGGGGTTAATTTATTATGAGTTATGGGTGTAGGGGTTAAGGGATTGTGGCTTTGGAGTTAAAGGGATAGGGACTTTAGTGGTTGTGGGTTAAGTGCGTATGGGTTGTGATAATGTGGCCCCTAATCCCCTTGTCACAAATATCGGGGGTTCCCCTATCAATTTCTCTCATTGCCTTACCTATAGGTCCCCTAGACCCTATGCCATAAAGACCTAAGGCTCCTTCTCATTCTCTAATGTTAGGATTACAGATCTTAGTAAACCATGCTCGAACCTCTCACTTCTACCCATCCATGCTATCCTTATGTCCCCTTGCCCCGCTCAATACACCAAAAGACCCCCTCCCCCAAAATTCATGAGAATTGAACATTTGGAGGTGATCATTTAACAACAAATTCACAACTACTCCATTTCTAATGGTGTCTTGGAGCTATTAGATGTCATTTCATTGAGGTATAGTGGTAGGTGGGAGCTATGCATAGCTCACTAAAGGTGTATCAAGAGGCTATTAGTCTATTGGCTATAGAATTTGACACTTTTTATTTGTAACTTAGCAAAATGGAAAATATGTGGAGAAAATCTCCATTCTTCTTCTTTCACCGGGCCATGTAAAATAAATGAAGCAAATAGTCTCAACCCCTTGGAGAAGGAAAGTTGAGAACAATAATTAGCATGAAAAAAAAAAGAAACCAATTATTTAAGCTTAGAGGGGTCTCCCTTTGTAAACAAGCATCCATAAGCTTGTTAGAATTAGTATGAATATTTACTAGTGGTTGAGTAGTCTTAACATCACCAACCACATCCAATAGAAAGGTACCAACCCTTACAATAAAAATGATGTCTCCAAATAAGGTGTAGTTAATACCAATAATATCACCTTATGAATCTATTACAATATGATTTGGAAAGTACATTTCCATACATGTGTGAAAGAAACAATCCATTTGGTTAGCAAAAGGAAGTCTTTTTGAAGACCTCAAGAAACCCCCTTGAAGGAGACAAGAAGGGTTTGAAACCATAGAATTCAAGTCCATCTATGAACCCTATTTCTGATGTGTTTTGTGCATGTGTTTGTTCACTCAGTTTGACATGTGATAAAAAATAAATGAAGCCTTTTTTTCCACATACCATCTTCATTAGATATCATGTTTCTAATAATGAAGTGTTTGGATTAGAGTTAAAGTTGCTATTTTAGTTTGTTGTCTTTTTTTCTCTTTTAGAGTACGAATATTTCTGGTCTACTGTGCTAAGGTAGTTTGGCTTTCAAATATTCAAGGAATATGTGAGCTAATATAATACCATATTGTAATATTTGAAATAACATGATGAACTATTTAGCACAATTTATGGTATTGGATTGATTGATATGTTTATTTTTGGATGGATGGATGTACATCTCTTTAGCCAATAGACAAAACTCACTAAGCATTGTTTCAAGTATGTTATTGACATGTTTAAGTGCCATTGAGACTTAGAGGTAGAAGATTTAGACTTGTGTGTTGTCACCTATCTGGGTGTGATGATACCTTGTGGAGGTAGGCAAAATTTCCATTTTTTTAACTCTTGGATATATTCTATACGCTCTTTACAGAATTTCAACCTTTTAAACAAAATTACAAGCAAATGTACATTCATGCAACAATTACTAATTGATCTGGGGGTGACTCAACAAATTGTAGCATGTTGGCTTATTGAATTTGCTAGTAAGTTAGGGTTTGATAAATTTGTAAGCTTCAGTGGGATTTATTGTGGTTGTATGTGTTTTAGAAAAGCGAGTTTGGATTGGTGTTTGTGCTTCCTTTATTCAATTTGATTTCTTTGGTTCTTCTTCTTGTGCATGCCCAATATGGTATCTTCTCGTTTACAAATATTTTATTATTATGTATAGTAAAATTTCGTGTTGCATCCTTGAAAAAGTGGCACAATTGTCCTGATTTATCTCTGTAATACCTTGAGTTGTCTCGCTTCTTTCAATTGGGCTAGAATTTTCCACCTCAAGAGGGTTGTTAGTTGTTGTATAACTAAATTGTTACAACATTTTTCTTGTTTTATTTATTTATTTATTCTTCAAGGAGGTGTTTCCTTTAAACTCTAAAAGAAGCATTGCAAGTGGCTTGATTACAGTAGTCATCAGAAGTTGTCTGTGATCATGGGAAAGACAACCCTCAGAGGGTCAAAATTGGTATGTTATACCTATGGAAAATTTTGGCTAGCATTCAATTAGATATGTTATACATAGCTCACAATTAGGAGATTGCAGACCATACAGTTTCACATAAAAATGCACTACTCCTCAAATATTAGGGTAAGTGCAAGATTATTTATTGAATATATTTTAGTCACATGATACAATTATCCCACAACTCTACAGTCGAGATACCAACATGGAACAACAAAATTAAAATCGATCGATGCACTCACTTTCATGGGAATTTCATGAACATTTTTATTTTCTTATATAATGCACTTTTACCCACATCTTGAGATCACACGAAAATGGTATTTATAATAAAGTTTCTTGGGTGAATTAATTCATTTTTCCTGCAAGATCAAGTTACGTAGCTATAATGTCTCGTGTTTTTTCGTACATTCGACTAGAAACATATCTTGCAGGAATTTTGATGGAAATCCCACTCAAATTATTAGAGAATCTCCAGGTGATCTCATTAAAAAAGTATGTTTCTCCTTATATGTTGATTATTCTTGCTCTTCACTTTGTTTTTTATATAAATTAATTTCAATTCATTCATATCAGATATACTCCAACTCCTGGTTCCAATTTAAAGGTTGAGTTCTCAACATTGTTTGTTGTTCTTTATTTGGAAAGTGCTTGTGGTTTGAAGAGGTTGCAAGAGACGAGAATCTCAAATAGTTGTTAACCAAGCCAATGCAAGTTTTATAGGTAGAATTTGCAGCTTCAATCCTTGATGTCTCTAATTTGGCCGTGCATTCAGGAGCTAGAATGGTCATCCTTCACCCACATTTATCATGAGCTCAATCAACTAGCAGATAAGCTCTCCGAGGAGGCATTCAAGTAGCCAGCTGATGAACTATTGCAAGATCAAGGTTGTGGCACACCCAAAAAAATGCAACTCGCAAAATTTAAGCTAACAACAACCCCTACTCATGAAGCTGACAACTTTTCTCCCTCAAGGACCACTGCCTTCTCTTTCATCAGACAATACTTCCTCAACAACTCACTCAACTACATCATTTTTATACCCCCAACAATCTATTTATGTTATTGTGCCCATAACATTTTTCGAATAATCTGATGTTTCATAGGTGAATGTCAAATGCCAATTTACTATTTGAAAACCAAATTTTCATCCCTTGTACCTAATGAGCCTCCTTCATTGAATATTTTCTTGAATGGTGTTTTGTTTACTAATTTTAATCATTCAATGATTTCTTATATGTCAGGATTCTTCACTATTTCATGTCTTACGACATTTCCTTTGCAACATCTGGTGCAATTGCTAGTTTAATTTTTTTCACATATTTAAAAAAATAAACAATTTTAATTCATGGAATGTAACTCAATTGACAATCACCTTGTTATGAAGTATTATGTTAAAACATGAGATTCAAAGTTCAAATCCCCTTGAGTGGCCAACCAAAAAATAATATTTTTTATCTATTTATTTATTAAATTTTTAGAATGTGGTTTAATGAAAAAAGAAAAATATAATATAAAAGAAATAAATATGACATGATTAAATTTCATGTGGTTTGAATATCTATTTTCAAAAATAAAAAATATAATTATCCACTATCCACTCATGGATATTTCAATGCACACTTCTGAATGCTAATGATTTTGTCTTAAATGCTAACTATTTTAAATGGGTTTGTCTTAATTGTCATTGTTTTAAATCACCATTATCTTAAATATAAAGTTTTGTCTTAAATTTTGTCTCAAATTTTTTTTATCTTAAATATTTTCGTCTCAAATTATTTTGTCTTAAATATAAAATTTTGTCTCAAAGTATTTTTGTCTTAAATTTTATATTTAAAACAATTCAATTAATATTAAATTTTCATATAAAATAACTAAAATAAAAAATAACTTTTTAAAACAAATTTTTTTTTTTTTCTTAAACAAATGTGTTAAAACACCAGTGAAGTTGTAAAAATATTAAAGTTTTGTTTAAGATTTCATGTGGAATTCACCGTCAAATCCAGCTTTACTTTCATGTATTTATTCATTTGCACAAGTCAAAGCGATGTAAAGGTAGACGTGACGTTGTTTGTATTGCAATATCGTCCACCTCTATTTTGTTTACTGAAAATATATTTGCCAAAGAGCTTGACCAAGCTTAAAAAGCTAACGGAACACCGGAGAAATTGTTATGAGGTATCTATACAGTTTTTTCAAGAGTTAAAAAAAGCAATTCAATTGTTCCTTTTTACACTAATTTAGATCAAAAGTCAAACTGATTTATTTTGAATACAATTATATGAATTAATTTTATAAAATTTAAAGTTATAATAAACCATTTTAATACACTCTTCTTAACCTTTTTTTGGCAATTTTTCCATATTAGGATGTGGAAATCGATGGCCTTTCCGCGCTTATCCTCTTTCACGCCATTTCTTGGTGGGAAGATTCTTGGCTAATTCTCACGATACTTACCAGAGGATGTAAGCTTTGGTTCGTTTTGTTTGAAGACTAACAATTCGTTTTAAAATGACTGAGAAGTAGAAAACAGAGCGCAATACAGATTCACGCCGCTAATATTAAATGATCCTTAGATTGTCGGATCCCAGTGATGCGATATTAAATAGAAATGCTTTAAATCCAAGATATTTCAGGCAGCAGATTATTATATATTACATTTAATATGATAATGTGAAATTCCTTGATTTTAATTAAATTTATTCCGCAGCGCCCATGAGGTTTTAAGTGGTATTTCGGAAAGCGAGGAAGATAAGCTCCGAATGTATGTCGTCGTTCTTCTGGATGCCACATATTGTTATGGCATGTGCAATGGCAATGACGTTTGAAAATTGTTTGACGTGGATTTAAATTGCGAATAATAGTGAGAGGGTGCCGAGATTTAGATTGAAATTTTTAAAATAAACTTATTGCTTTCAAATGAATTTGATTTATATTAATGACAATGTATGAAAATATTTTCCCCTTAATTTTGATATTAATTATGCCCTTCAAGTTGTATTAGGTTTTGTTTCATTGAGTGAATCCACTAATATTATATTTAAAAGTAATAAAATATTATATTAACCATTAAAAACTTGTAATAATTAAAAAATAAATTAGTTATAAATAAAATATTTTAATTTGCTTCTTAATTTTAAAAGTTCGTAATAATAAAAAAAGGTTTAGTTATAAATAAAATATTTCAATTTGAATCTTAATTTTATATCAATTTGATATAGAAAAACAAAATAATTGGTATTAACTATAAACTACTACACCGTGTCTTTTAGAAAGAAACATATATTTTTAACCATTAAACCCACTCAAGTTATATATAATCTCTGGTCTCAATAAAAAAACTCAATCTCAACAATTAGAGTTTCTTCTAAACAATTTGTGTCTCGCCAAGCTGACCTGTCACTACTACATGTGGGGGTGTTTTAAGTCAATATTTAAGACAATTTTCCAATGAATTGTCTTAATTAGAGACAAAAATAAAATTGTGTATCGTCTTAAATATTGTCTTTAAGCGGGTGTCTCAAAATTAGTGTCTCAAACAATTGTCTCTATAAAGACAATATAGAACACATAATATTATTGTCTCTATAAAGACAATATAGAACACATATTATTATTGTCTCTATAAAGACATAGGCGTTATTGTCTTTTAAGAGATAATTTCATTTGTCTCTCTAGAGACAATTTCATTTGTCTACAATTTGTCTCTGTAGAGACACTTTCATTTTTGTCTTTGTAGAGACAATAACATTTGTATCTTTATACAACAGCCGAGATACAAAATGTATTGTCTCTATAGAGACTATATGTCCATAATTCAAACTATTGTCTCTCTAGAGACGATATGAAAGAATATTTAAAAAAATTAAACAAATCATTTTAAATGTTATTTTAAGGTGGTTTCAACATTTCAAGTTCCCAAATAGTGATTTTAATTACTTTAAAACTCTGTTTTTTATGGAAAGAAAGAATAATTTCCATTTTTTTAAAAGCTAATAGCAGTCATTTTAAATATAAGTGAATACACAATTTCCCGAAACTTAACAATTCCGGAAAGCAACATTGAAAATAATAAGGCATCAAACTTATATTCGCTGAAAATAAATTCATGTCATTGAATTTGAACATGCAAGATCCTCATTTGGAACTTCATTTCATGACTATTATGAGGTAAAAGAAAAATGTACAATATTTCTCCATCTTACAAGAGAGCTTAATCTCTGACATATAAATCGAAAAGGTTGAATCACATTAAATGCTAGAAAAATAAATTCATATCCAGTGGTTAGCTCCACCATTTCAACACCTTTGTATAATTGGATAACAAAAAATAGCAAAAATGTATATGCATTCGAATGTACAATTCATTGCCCAAGTTACACTTAATTTCGACGCTTTCATAACACAGATCTGTGTTAAATATCAACCTCAAATCAGTTAAATATCAGAGATCGGAACTAGCAGCTCCCAAATTGCCACCATAGAGTTTTGTTGCAAATGAAAGCCTACAACTCCTTAAAAAATATATTTATAAGGAAAGCAAGTAAAATAAGAGTAGTTTCATAACTCACTCCAATTCCTGTTGCTGCTGTGGAGTATGTCTGTGATAATGCTTCCATGCTGACTGTTATCTTAAACATTGTCTTAAAACACCCCCACATGTAGTAGTGACATTTGCCAGGGAGGTCTTGAATTATTAATCCCGATGGTTGCCTCCTGCAATTCACCAGAATTGAGTTCTCCACTAAACTGTCTGCTTAAACATCCACGACGGCCCAAACTCCTGCATCAATTTGCTGGCAGAACCTTAAGAAATAGAATTCTCTAACTAGACCAAGCGGTGAGAGAACATGCAGCTCCATATGCATCTGTTATGACATGACATTCAATATTTCTAATGAGGTTCAATATTTTGATAAAGAAATTAGTATAATTTGCTTCACAAATATAAAAACAATCCTAGAGACTATTACTAAGATTTAGAAAAGTAAAAAAAAGATACACACCAGTTGGAGTTGGTCGTTCATGGTACCCCCTACACCATTGCATAAGACCTCCAAGGTCGTGGCTTTGGAAACAATTGATGAGAACATTTTAGAACAACGGTTCTGAATTGTATACGAAAGTTTAGTTAGTTAGTTCAACAGTGTGTACAGTAGTAGTAGTTAGAAATTACCAATGAAGTAGGCAAGGAGATGAAATGGTGGTTGTTTGCTTACATATTGAATTCATAAATATCTCCACCAGATCCATGCTATTCATAAGAACAGTGCCAACATCTCTTTTTGCCTCAGTTCGGTATCCCAGCCGTTTCAGACCAATAAACCCTAGGAATTGACGAAAATACTCATCATAGTTGAGCATTTCCTTTATCCCATTCTGAGGAATTTTGATCCAGAAAGGTTGTTGAAGTCGAACCATTCTGATGAGTTCATTCATGGATGCCATGGCAAGTTCTTTTGCGTAGGACTTGTCGATTCCTCTTGGACTTTCGGCTCGGCCTGCAACATCCACTTGGTCTAGGAAATTCAAATTGGGATTTACAGTGGAATGTAGGCTATTAAGATTGATGACACCAGTGCCACCAGTTATCAGACTTGAAGAAGCATTGTGTACAGGAGAAAGTGATGCCATTTGTGTGAATGGTTTCCCACATATTTTTTCGACAATTGCAGCAACTCTCTGCACCTGGAAAATCGAGTAAAGAAATGAACAATTATTTTTGTCAGTCACAATAATATTCTATAACCGACCAACACAATATACTTATTTTCAGAAATTCATGATTGATAGAATGCTTCAATGAATGTCAATCAAATTGGATCACATACAAACCAAAAATGAACACCACGGTCTTCAATAATATAGTTAGTAGTTACAATGTTGATCTTTTGAATATTCCCCATTCAAATTCATTAATAAATCATTTGTCTGTTTCTTCACTTGTTTCCTAGAATTGCATGCAACAGAATAATAGATTCCTCTTCTTGTTGTGTAAAGGAGCCTCGCTTGATATGAGGATTCAAATAATTCGTCCACTAGAAATGACAACTCTTCCCATTGTGACGAAGCCCTTCATATACACACAAACAGAAATAAATGCAAGTCCAACTGAAAAATATATACATTAAAATTAGGGTTTTTAATGAATATATAAATTAAAATTAGGGTCTTTGATGAATATATACATTAAAATTAGGATGTTTATGACGGAGGAGCATCTATTGGATGGAACATCTGTTATTCATATGAAATGTTTAAAAAAAAATGGAAAACATAAATTATATATATATATATATATATATATATATATATATATATATATGTTACAGACCAGCAAGCTTGGGAAGAGCAAGCCAACTCCCATGGCCATTCTTTTGAATGTAATTGACCAGAACCTTGTCGTCCTCGTGAGTTTAGGGAAATTTCTTTAATATTGTCTTTTTACAGCTGGGATCTTTACTCATACTGGCGACTGAGAGCCTGTAGAACCAAGGCTTACTAATCTAACTTTAATTTGTTTATATTATGAATGCGTCACACCCTTCAACAAAAATTCTCCCTGAAAGCTTCAAAACTCTCACAACCAAAATTAACCTAAGAAAAATAATTTGCTCCAACTTGTTGATCATATGGTCATGTTTATATAGATAGACATTAAATATTCTCAATAGAGCACTTGTACTATATTAAGATATACATATATTGTAGAATTTGAAGCTACTTCAACTTTGGAAGTACATAAATTGCTACTGTAAACGCGCCTTTGAATGACTTAAAGGATGACGCAGGAAAATAAATCCGGGCGATGATATTAAATAGCCTACTTGAAAAGAAGTTGAAATGAAAAACCATGGTTATGACGGTTAAGGAGCCAATTTATGTTGCAAGGGCTGTTTGTTTGCCATCTAGAAATAAACAGTGAAGCTTTAAATGCCACTGATCATAGGCGCAATGTCATAGTTGGGAGAAGTTTGTTTTGCATAATCTTTGAGTTTTCGCATTAATAGGATTAATTTCACTGTAATATTCCTTTTCGGGAATATTTCTAGAACACAGACAACTCTAACCAGAGATGGACTGGGAGGGCATTTACCAGATATTTCACCTCTGAAAAGAGGATGAGATCTGGAGGCTATCTGGCCCTTACCAGACTCTGTCTAAGAGTGTGGGGGAAACACGACAAGTGGTACAAAAATCTCAATGCAAAGGGGAGAAATAACATACATGCAGACAGACAATAATATGTATTCAAAGTATAAATAGATACTCAAGAAATACCACGGGAATGCTGAGCCATTTTATTAATCTGCCAAATATAGAGGAATACAATAATGATCAAAGCGATAGCTCCTAAACTTGCGAAAAGGCAAGTTAAGATCTATTCTCAGAATGCTGCTGTGTTTCAGATCTATGTTGCATGGGACAGCTGTGATTCAAATCGGCCTTCCAGCTGATGACAAATGACTGTGTCGCTACCCAGACGTGCCTCCTTACGGATTTTCGCTTTCCTCCAATTAATTACGCCTCCACTGGATAGGATCTACAATATGATAATCACCCATTGATCTAGAACTTCCCTCAATAGACGCGCTGCTATTCCTGCGCTTGATCTCTTACCCACGATCTTCCAAGAATACACCCAGAGCTCCCCAACTACGGACTACATCCTCCTGCACATCCAATGAACACGTGGATCCTCCACAGGTGCTGTGTGGTTAATAAACACGCTGATCCTTTACAAATACAACGGATCGTTCTTCCTACACCAATGCTGACGGAACTACCTCACCTAAGCAGACACTCGAAGTCCCCTGGGGCTGAGGGCGAGATCTCCGAACAGAGACACTCAATGCGCTAAACAACCAGCGTGCTCAGTAGTCACAATGACCAAATTTAAAATACATAAATTCTCCATGATCCCCTCAATGAAGAAATTATCTTCTTTATATAGCGTTTGGCTGCTCTAGAATCCTACGACCACGTCAACCCATGATACCACGGTAATCTTCCTTGCTGCGTGCGCCTCCCCTCATGATACCATGGTATTACCTCTTTGCTGCGTGCCTAATTTGGTTCCCTCGTAATTACCACGTGCGTCTTATTTAGAGTGAGTCGTGGCCCCTTTTACTCACGTTTTATTCATAATCTAACTATGTTTATTCATAAACTAACTACTTAAAGAAAAATTGACCAAAATCGAATATTCCAATTAGCCATTGCTAATTAGGAATATTACAATCTTCCCCCGTAGAATGTTGCTTGTCCTCAAGCAACTGTAGTGATGGATGCTGTAAGATCTTCTCATTCTCCCAGGTTGCATCCTCATCCGGAAAATTCTTCCACCTCACCAAGAATTCCCGGATTGTTCTGTTCCGTAGCTGCCTTTCCCTGTATCAATAATTGCCTTGGGCTGTAATACCAGATGCCCTTCATCATCTGTAGGTGGTAGCTCCTTTGTCACTGTCACTTGCTGCCCCAATGCCTTCTTTAGACAGGACACGTGGAAAATGTTATGAATCTTGCTGCCTTGGGGCAGCTCCAACTCATACGCAACCTGTCCCACTCTGCGTATCACCCTGTATGGTCCATAAAAACGAGGCTTGAGCTTCTCATCTCCCTTCTGTTTCAGTGATGACTGTCGGTATGGCTGTAAACATAGGTAGACCAAGTCTCCTACCTCAAACTATCTTACCATTCGACACTTTTCGGCATACCGCTTCTGCTGGTTCTGCGTTGTAGCCATGTTATCCTTGAGAGAGAAAAGAATGTCTTGACTCTCTTGTATCCAATATTTGGCTCTCGGAGCCTTGCTAGCACCAAACATCATATCAACAAAATATAAAGAATGGTACCCATACAAAGCATAGAATGGTGTCATACCGATGGACATATGATATGTGTTATTGTAACAATACTCCCCCAGATGCAGCCACTTCAGCCACACTCTTTGTTGCCCACTAACATAGTTACGCAAGTAGCCCTCCAGCCAGTTGTTAAATATTTCAGTTTTCCCATCTGTCTGTGGGTGATAGCTGGTGCCTAGTGTCAGCTCCGTTCCTACCAGCCGAAAAATCTCCTTCCAGAATCCGCCCATAAAGCGATTGTCCCTATCACTGATGATGGTCTTGGGAAGACCATGCAACCTGAAAATCTCTTTAAATAATAGCTCCACCACCTGTGCTACTGTGTAGTGTGCAGATATGCTGAAAAAGTGTGCGTACTTTTTTAGCCGATCAACGACGACGTATATGCAGTCCTTGCCCTGCACCGTCGGCAACCCTGTGATGAAATCCATCGAAATTCTCTCCCATTTCCCCTCCGAGATGGGAAGAGGCTACAACAAGCTAGCGGGATGGTTCGTCTCCCCCTTGTTTCTCTGGAAAACTTCGCACTCCCTGATATGCCGGAGCACGTCCTCCTTGAGGCCTTTCCATGAGAACCTTTCTTTGATGGCCCGGTAGGTTTTGTTAAACCCCTAATGTCCAGATAATGGTGAGTCATGAGATGCCTGAAGTATCTTCTCCTTGAGCTGGGAGCCCTCCGTCAAGAAGATCCTATCTCTATAGTAGATGATTTCATCTATCACCCTATATCTGTCATCTGTCACCTGACCATCCAGGACCTCACAGGAAAATCTATCCTTGGAGTACTCCACCAAAAGTCGAGCCCTCCAATCTGTATCCAAGCTCATCAGAGACAACGTGGCTGGCCTACGTGAAAGTGCATCGGCTACCACGTTATTATTCCCTTTGACATATTCAATGTCAAAGTCATAAGCCTGGATCTTGCTGATCCACTTTTGCTGCCTCTCCTGTAGCTGTTTCTGCTCCAAAAAGAACTTGAGGCTGTTGTGCTCAGTCCTTACCCGAAACCTATTGCCCACTAAGTACTGCCAGAATTTGGCCATGCATGCATAATGGCCAACATCTCCTTGTTGTATATAGGATACAACCGCTCATGAGGAAGGAGATTTTTGCTTTCGAAGGCTATAGGGTGGCCTCCCTGCATCAATACTGCGCCGATCCCCTCTCCTGATGCATCACACTCTAAAACAAAAGGTTGCGTAAAATTTGGTAATGCAAGCACTGGACAGCTGCTCATAACCTGCTTGAGCTTGTCAAAAGCCCGCTGCGCTGTATCCGACCAACTGAATGCCCCCCTCTTTGTCAGATCTGTAAGGGGTACCGCAAGCTGAGAGAAACTCTTGACGAACTTCCTATAATAGGTGTAGATGCCAATAAATCCTCGAAGCTCTGTCACGTTTCTCGGCTCTGGCCAGTCTCTGATTGCCCTAATCTTCTCCTCGTGGACCCTCACTCCGTCGAATCCTATGATGTGTCCCAAATACAACTTCTCCGTCATCCCAAAATCACACTTGGAGAGCTTAGCATAGAAATGTTGCTCCTCCAAGATATGCAATATTGCCTCTATATGCTGGAGATGCTCCTCCCAAGTCCTGTTGTATATTAATATATCATCTAAAAATACCAACACAAACTTCCTCAGACGACTGCGGAAGATATGGTTCATGCATGACTGGAAATTAGCTGGGGCGTTGATTAGCCCGAAAGGCATGACCACAAACTCAAAGTGGCTGTAATGGCACCTGAAAGCGGTCTTGGGAATGTCCTGTTCCCTCACGCAAAACTGGTGGTACCCGGATCTCAAATCGATCTTTGAGAAGAACTGGGTTCCTCTTAGCTCATCCATCTACTCATCAACCCGCAGTATGGGGTATCTGTTCTTCAGGATCTTCTTATTTAGGGCCCTATAATCAATGCACATTCTCAATGTGTCGTCCTTCTTCTTCACCAACACCACCAATGAAGCAAAAGGACTAGTGCTTGGCCGAATATGTTCAAGAGCCAACAACTCCTGGATGGCCCACTCAATCTCATCCCGATAGGCCTTGGGGTTCTTATAGGGTGTGGTAATAACGGCCTAGATTCCTTGTTCTAGCTCAATAGTGTGCTCCAACCCCCGATCTGGTGGCTGTCCCGGCGGTATTTCTCCAAATACCGTCTCATACCTATCGAGGATGGCCTATATATCTGGATGAACTGTCTGCCTGGTAGCCTCTGCCACTGATGCCCGTAACTCAACTGCCCACTCTATGTCTCCCTTCCGGAATTCTGCCTCCATCCAGTGAGTTGAAACAGTCTGAGGTGGGTAAGTGTGCATCCCACGTATCTTCTCATGCTTCCCAGTCTTCTTTTCATCCCATTCCATCTCCAAGGCCTCCCAATCTATGGTGACTTTCCACAAAGTAATTAGCCACTATACACCCAATACCATATTGGTGTCTGGCATGTTAACCACAAAAAGTTGGTCGGTCACCGTGTAGGTTCCCATTGTTACAGCCAGTTCTGGAACATACTTGGCACACTGCATCATTTGATCCACTGGGACCAATACTGAAAATCCATTGAAGCTCTTTGTCGGTATGCCTCTCCTTTCAACCATTTGTGCATCGATGAAGTTGTGGGTTGCCCCACTGTCTACTAGGATTGAAAATTGCTGCCCACGTATTGTCCCTTGGACCCGTAGCATCAGATACTTGGTTACTCCTTGTAATGCTGCAAGGGTCCCCCCTGTGGGTGCAAAAGTTGCACCTCCTGCCCCTGAAGGTGGGGGTGGCAAATGATCTTGCTCCATCTGACTGTCTCCTGCCTCCCCATCCTCATACTCATCCTCTTCCCAGCTACTCTCGGAGAAGACCTCAATAAAATGTGCTTTTCCAGCAGCACATCTGTGTCTTGGTGCCCATGGTTCCTGACAGGTAAAGCATAACCTCTTCTTTTTCAACTCCCTCCAGGCATCATCATCGAGTAGTACCCTCCCCTGATTCCCTTTTAAAGGCGAAATCCTTACATCCTTCCCCTTTGGCTGGAAAGCCGATTTTTGTGGGTAAGATGTCTTGGTCTAGGGTAAGGCATCCTACGAATCCCTAGTCCTGCTAATGGCATCCTGGAGTGTGGCTAGTATAGTGGATCTGACTAGTCCTCGAAGTGGCTCTGTTAACCCTTCCACAAACATATAGATCATCCGTGCTACGGATAGATCTGGAACCATCACTGAAATCCTCAGGAAATCTGCAATATACTTCTCAGGGTTCCCGGTCTGTTTGAGCCTTGTTAGTTCAACAAAGTACCCTTCCGGTTCCTTCCGGTCGAACCTCTCAATCAATCTCCGAATGAAATCAACATAGGTAGTCATGGAGGAATGCCCAAGTGTCGCCCTTCCATGGAACCACCAATCCTGAGCCTCACCCTCCAAATGCAGCGTGGCCACCTTGATGGCCTCTATTTCTGACATTTGATTGAACTGGAAATATACATCCAGCTTCTCCACCCACGACTTGGCCAAACTGTTTGATGAACCATCAAAGGTAGGAAAATGGAATCGGCTTGCTGTGCGCTGGGTATATCCATCATGATAATGTATGTGCCCTTTATGATGGTCACGGGGTCTGCTGTCCCGCTTGATCTCAAAAAAGTCTTTAAATAAAATGGCATCCCTGAACTCTTGCCTAGCTGCCTGGTACTCAGCAAAATACTCACTTATGCGGTCTGGTTCTTCTTGTGCTCCTAACCCCGTATCTATACTTAGAAAAGTGGGCATAGTAGCACGAACGGGGGCATGTGATGCTGGGTGTGGAGCGGCAACTTTCTCTTGCAAATGGTGGGATGTGTCCAACCCCTCATCAACATGGAAACTCTTTGGGATTTCATGCTGTCTAGCTTCCACAGCCATGAATCTTTGGCCCATCACTTCTATCTGCCTTTCCAGATCCTGCACTGATTTGAGGAGTGCTTCCCCAAAATGTTTTGCATTGCTATCATCTGCCATTGGCTCTCTTTGTTTAGCTTCTACCACAGGCTCCTTCTGTTCTGTATCAACCACCCGAATGCAGTCTCCTTCACCGTAGGTGTTTTTCAACCTACGCTCAATATCTATGTACTTTCTACCTCTGTGGTAGATGTAGGGTTTTTCTTCCAATGACACAGATTATTAGCTCCACAGGTTGAGCCAGATCTAAGCTCTGATACCATTGTAATATTCCTTGGGAATATTTCTAAAACACAGACAACTCTAACCAGAGATGGACTGGGAGGGCATTTACCAAATATTTCACCTCTGAAAAGAGGATGAGATCTGGAGGCTATCTGGCCCTTACCAGACTCTGTCTAAGAGTGTGGGGGAAACACGACAAGTGGTACAGAAATCTCAATGCAAAGGGGAGAAATAACAGACATGCAGACAGACAATAATATGTATTCAAAGTATGAACAGATACTCAAGAAATACCACGGGAATGCTGAGGCATTTTATTAATCTACCAAATATAGAGGAATACAATAATTATCAAAGTGATAGCTCCTAAACTTGCGAAAAGGCAAGTTAAGATCTATTCTCAGAATGCTGTTGTGTTTCAGATCTGTGTTGCATGGGACAACTGTGACTCAGATCTGCCTTCTAGCTGATGACAAACGAATGTGTCGCTGCCCAGATGTGCCTCCTTATGGATCTGCGCTTTCCTCCAATTAATTACACCTCCACTGGCTGGGATCTGCAATATGATAATCACCCGTTGATCCAGAACTTCCCTCAATAGACGCGCTGCTATTCCGCTTGATCTCTTACCCAAGATCTTCCAAGAATACACCCAGAGCTCCCCAACTACGGACTGCATCCTCCTGTGTATCCAATGAACGTGTGGATCCTCCATAGGTGCTGCGTGGTTAATAAACACGTTGATCCTTTACAAATACAACGGATCGTTCTTCCTACACCAACGTTGACGAAACTACCTCACCCGAGCAGGCACTCGAAGTCCCCTAGGGCTGAGGGCAAGATATCCAAACAGAGACTCTCAATGCGCTAAAAAGTGCTGCAGACAGGCTAAACAGCCAGCGTGCTCAGTAGTCACAATGACCAGATTTAAAATACATAAATTCTCCATGATCCCCTCAATGAAGAAATTATCTTCTTTATATAGCGTTTGGCCGCTCTAGAACCCTACGATCGCCTCAACCCATGATACCACGGTAATCTTCCTTGCTGTGTGCTCCTCCCCTCATGATACCATGGTATTACCTCTTTGCTGCGTGCCTAATTCGGTTCCCCCATAATTACCACGTGCATCTTATTTAGAGTGAGTCGTGGCCCCTTTTACTCACGTTTTATTCATAATCTAACTACGTTTATTCATAAGCTAACTACTTAAATCAAAATTGAACAAAATCGAATATTCCAATTAGCCATTGCTAATTGGGAATATTACATTCACCCTAGTAGAAACAAAAATAACAGGATTAATTTCACTCTAGTAGAAACAAAAATAATTTTGGTTTATGAGGATCTTTATTATGGCTGGATGTTTTTTTTTGTCTACTAGGTAATTAGAACTGATGATTTTTCATCAAGTATGTCTTGATTTCATAAAGAGTGTCTTAACAACACAGTCATCACTATCAAACCAAACCCCAGTTGGCAAGAAAAACAAATAATTACTACTGAAAGTATACGTTTAAATGACAAATATACAAATAATAAATGACAAATATACGTTTTAAAATTCCATATTAACTTCAAATCAGAACCCTGAAACAACAAATATAATATTTAAAACTGAATAAAAAGTAATGTATGAAACGCAAGTTGCACCTAGTCCGGTGGTCCATTATTTCCAGTTCTATGGGAAACGCGGGTGGGGTTATAGACCCTGGATCTTTTAACAAGGCTCTCTTAATAAAAAAAACTTGTTGTGGGCTATAGCATGAAATGGTTTATGGTCAAGCATTATCCATGACAAATATTTGTTCAGTCTGTCTTTTACCTTTTGGGTTTGTGGTGGAGCCAGAAAAAAGTTACAGATTTCTTCCACTTGAAAGAGCATGTTCTTGGTTTTAGCATTATTGTTGGGTCAACTTCAATGAAATGTAGGTGATGTGCCAAATTGGTCTTCATACAATCGTGGGTATGTATGGTAACCATACATTATCAGAGCAGATTATTAACAAATTACACAATGTGCACATTGTACATATAAATAAAATATGTAAAATGAGCCATCAGAATTTGAATGAGCAAGAATGGTTTTTGAATGGGCAGGAATGGTTGACTAGTTAGGAGTTGGGTTTTCATGGCTTCCAAGAGCTGGAATGGAGGGAATATGTATAGAGTCTGAGGCATGTAAGGATCACCCTCAACAACAATGAGGATTATATGAGCTGGGAAGGTTTCCTATGCAAAGGATATCCGGTGGTAAAAAATATCTATGAATTTTTATCTATTATGGGAGGGGACCTTAATTTTTTTTCTCTGTAGTATAAGGCATTTTGGAAGTGGAAGATGTAGCTTAAATTAAAATTTTTTGGATGGATTTTTTTTCACAATCACATCCTTACTTGGCATAATCTCCTTAGAAGGGGATTCTCTCGTCCGGCATGTGCATACTATGTTGGGTAAGGGAGGAGGAGATTAATCAGTTATTCTGTATTTGTCATTATTCTCAGGCCATGGCATTATAATATTGAATAAAAAGGTCCCAGGCACTAGCTATTAGTATAGATTAAAGCTTGGTTAAGAGATAAAAAATTTAGGACCCTTCACTTTTACATTTTATGGGCTTTATGGAGAAGACACGATGCCCTGATTTGTTAGATAAGCTATATTAGTCACATGAAGACATCATTAATACCATTGCTTATTTTGATAAAGTATGCACCATTCCTCCAAAGAAAGGCTACATAGCTTCGGAGTTAGGGAGGTATGGAATTCATACCATGTGGGGTTCTTCTATGGGGCAAGTCATAGGAGGGCCTGTGCATGAGAGGCAATGATTTAAGTTATTTGAGCCCAAAAAATGTCACCACTTTTGGTGGGAAGAAGGCACCAGTCAAACAATAGAGCAGAGATCACGGTCTTGTGGGGGTACTCATTGCTGCAAAATGGCTTGGTATTGCTCACATTCTAATTTATGGAGATGCTAAAGGGATTATTGACTAGGTAAAGAGAAACAATAATTTCAACCTTTCAATTTTAAAAAATTGGTTGGCCCCATTAAAATCTTGGTAAGACACTTTCATATTGTAAAATTTGATCACTTATATATAAATAATAGAACTGGACAGCTGATATGCTATCTAAAAAAGAATCAAAAGAAAAATCAACAAAAAGAAGCTAGGTTTTTCTTACATCCTTTGTTCATGGGATTCTGTTCAATGCAATCTCTATAACCTATAATTGATGGAATAGGTGGACAAAATCACAATGGTCAGAGGATATAGGAAAATATGGCAGGGTTTGACTAGAACAGTTGCTATATACGCTTTCTTTTTCTAATATATTTTGACAGTCTATAGGATTTCTATATTTTTCTTCAATTTTGCGGTATGCAAACTATGCCTTGTAGGAATTGAAAAAGATGGATTTTATTGACATGAACAAAGATGTAATAGTCTTTAGCAATATTTGTGTTCATTGTTTTTGTATGAGAATTTCTTTAGAAAATGAAGGATGACATGACAGAAAAGATAACAAATTTGTGATATATGTACTATCTTAACTTTTCTTCTGAAAAAAATCAAACCGTTTCCAAAATGAATATATGAAACTGTTTAGTTTTAATGAATGTATGAAACCGTTAAATTCCGAAAATGCCCTTCAATATTAATATTTAAAATTTAAATTATGTTTGAATGGTAGTGTAGAAAAACCTCAATTCTTAATCTCACGTTCTCAACCCGCAGTTGTCACTCTTCCAAAGGCATCTCCGTGAGAATTGCAGGTCCTCCACAATTGTAAGTTGTAACAGCTGTTGTTCATCATTGCTTCTTTAAGAGATTGGTTTTCCATTAGAAGTCTTTCGTGCCCCCCCTCAAAGTTACGTGATCGTGATGCTATTGTTTAGCCTAACCATTCCAAGAGTATCATAAGTGATGCGTATGTGTGAACTGAAGTAAAAGAAAAATAATTTCTTGATGACTTTGTGCAGAGTGTTTTAACCCTAAAAAAATGCATACCTTAATACGTGAGCGATGATTTTGAAACCAAAACTTTATTTGGGAAGGCGTAAGATTCAACTTTTTGCTAAGCTGTAGACATTTATTTTCATCAGGATGCGGGTATTCATTGAGAAACCTGTACGCAAAAAATACTAATAAACTTCATCTGGAAAACCAAGCATCTAACTAGAATGTTTTTTTTGCCTTCAAAATCATGAAAATTTCGGTAAATTTTAAGAAAATTTGGTAAATCTAAGTTATAGTTATCTAGGTACTCTAGATATTTTTGATACTTTGAACTTATTTCCACTATCAAAAACATGATTCAAACATTGCTACTACAAAATTTCTTTATTTTTTTAGCCAAATTCCAGCCAATTTTAACAATCAATGCAATTCTTCAGCCTACAACTCCTTAAAAAATATGTTTATAAGGAAAGCAAGTAAAACAAGAGTAGTTTCATAACTTACCGCTCCAATTCATGTTGCTGCTGTGGAGTATGTCTATGATAATGCTTCCATTCTAACTGGTTGGGTGTAAAAAATTTGTCCTAGTTTGCCAAAGCTTTGGCTTTAAAAAACCTGTGGAGAAGCCTATTTGGAGAGGACTTTGGAGTCAGATCATATGTATGTTTTGGCAGGAAATATGAATTTGAAATTAAATAAATGGGATCCTTAAAATTTTAGCAAAAAACATAGACAAGTGAGAGGGTATGGCTCTAAGTGATTCCAGTTTTTTTTATCAAAAAGTAAATTGTTCAGAGAAATATTTCCCAGGTTTTATGTATAATGCCAAAATCATTATAGGGTTGTTTTAAAATGAGAACATGATGATCATGAAACAAGATTTCACATCATGATTTTGAATTCCTATAAAGTAAACCCTAATCTTGATAGTCAACTATTTTAACTATATGGTAGATAAAACACAAATCTGCACTCATGATGGTTGGCCTTCCTCTTGGAAACACAAACAATAAGCATTAAATTCAAAACAGGTATGATCTAAAATATAATTCTTGACAAAAAAATCTTCAAGTATGAACTATCATAAGTGTACAAAGCCATATAGTCGAGAAGATTGTTGTATGAGTGTCATTGAAGGCAACTATTGTTACCCCAAAGTGACATCACAATATATTCAATTCATCATCTAGAGTCAAGGCATTGTTTTCTGTGACACTGACATAAAAATAGTGCTACAGGAAAACAAAGTACCTTCAAAATTTGTTTTGTTCCACAAAACTCAAAAAACAAAGTATCTTCAAAATTTGCTTTGTTGCACACAAAATTAGTTTATGTTTGGACCCTCACAACCTAGTTAACTCCTTAGAAGCTGGAGAGATGTACATTCAAGTTATTAACATTTAACACATATCAATCCTTTTTGTCCTCTTTCTACGAGGCGCTACTATAATTGTGGGTGTGGATTTATCATCACATTCAACACTCTCTTCATTATTTTTGTCTCCCATTTACTGAAATTCAACAATGGTTTCTTGCCAAGGTTCAGGAATGACAATTGAATGATTGTGTGCAATAAACGATTCATCATGTGCTTGCATCTCCTCCTCATGCTCACTCCCAGATGTTTCAGTTGATGATTTAGATTGTTGGGATTCTTATACACAACACAATTTAACTTGTTAAAATAAAATTATACCTCCAATTACATTATTTCATATTTAATAAGATGTTATAAACAACTAACCTTAGATTCATAACCAGTAATTAATTTTTCCCCTTGATCTATCATGTGTTGTCGTAGACCTTGGGAACTGTGTAATAAAGCATATTTTAATTATTCCTCTGAAGCTTCCTTCTGAAATTGGTGAACCTACATTAACAAAGATAATCATATTTATAAGCTATAATGACTAATAAGATACAACTAACTCAACGCGACCATGGTTATTTTCCCTAAAATAGAAAATATAATAGATGAAAATATTCACTTACCATGCCACCACGAATGCTATTATATCCACCAGAGCCTAATTTATGAGATCCAATACTTGACACCCTAGCTTGGGTTTCTTTCATTGTATCTCGAAGTTGCCTTTTACCTCCTCTTCGTGCAGATGGCCTATAGTTTGGATTATTGCGCACCTTCCTTTTAAACTTAGAATATTTCATAAGTTCATCCCACGTCACTTGGTCTGTGATCCAAGCTGGACGTGGATACATCAAGTTTTTTGTCAACTTTGACCTTAAATTGTCTCTTTTTGAGTGAATGTATTTACATGCAATATCTAGAATAATTTCTTTATCAAAACCGGGATTCCCAAATTCTATTACAACATCTTTAAATAGTTCTTCTTTTTTAGCATTGGTTTGCTTCCTCCAATCCATTTGGATGGTATTGCCAAATAATTGTTATGCACAACGAAAAATAAAGTGATAAAATTTTAACCCTATTTCATCCTTCAAGGCATTTGCTTCTGAAGTGAGCAAGATTGTAACTTCTTGCATTACTTTTGTAGTTACCGATGATATTGTTGTACTCTTGGGGGTTGAGGTAGATTCCCTTATAGGTACGTCAGGCACTTTCTCGCTTATTTCCTGCATTTAAAAAGAAATTGTGGAACTGTTAAAAATACAACCAAAATATGAAACTAATTTCATTTCTAAATTAATTATCCTAAACGTAACAAATGAAATTATAAAAAAAATAAAATAATTTTACCTGCTCATTTGAAGTAGGCTTTGCACTCTCCAACAATGACATTTCCCATAACTGAATTTGTCCAACCATTTCTTTTCTGATTTGAACATTTTCAGGAGTATCTGGTAGGAGCCTTAACATTCTTGATTGTGAATCTATGAGACTCCTCGAAGAAACTTGTTCCAGTATTGGCGAGAGAATTCTAATTGAACCCACATTTAATGGATTATTTATTAATCCTGATGTACTCCTAATAGGAGCATGCAGGTGCAATTCAACATGGATACTAGGAACACCAATATTTGATGTAGAGGGCATGTTATGGGGTTCTGGTTTAGGTGTCGAGGGAATAACATAACCTCTATACCAACAGATTGTATACTTGTTGGAGTCACCCTAGAAACATCCTGCAAGGCACAAATAAAAATAATAAGATGGAATAAAAGATGAATAAAGTTGAAATATGTAAACTAGGTTTGGTCTTCATAATGACATATGTAATCACGATTTTATGTAATTTATGTAAAGAAGGAAAAATAAAATCATTTTTGTTATGTTTGAGGCATGGGTTTCATGCTCAAGGATAATATAGATGAATAGCAAGAAAAATTTAAAATATGAAAGACATTTTCCATGGTTGAATGCATCTTAGTAAGAAGGCATCATGGTAAGCATACAAATTAAAGCAAGAGCTCATAGCTGAAGTAAAAATATAAAAACAAATAACTTAATCAAGTAAAAGTCACCTCCATTGTTATGCCCTAGATTTCTCAACAAATAACATAATCAAACTCACACAAATAGATTGTTGAACCTTACATTTTGCATAACATTGGATGTATTCAGGGGCATAAATGATACCTGCATGGAAAAATTTGATGTATTGACCGGCATAAATGAATCCTACATGCCAACAAAATGCATGCTTAGCAAAAACAAAACTATTAATAAATATATAAAGTGAAATAAGTTAATTTAATGCACAAAAGTATTGATCAAGCTTTACCACTAGCATACGATTAGATGTATTGAAAGGTGTGATAGGGGTTGGAATGACTTTAGAAATTTCCTACATTCCAAAAATATAAATCAGCATAATATAATAAATAACATAAGATAATTGAACCTATAAAATACGATATTCAAGCTTACCTCATACACCATCATAGCAATGTCTTTCCCTCGTGCATTTGTTAACATTTCCATAAAACTGGTTAAGATCATTGAATCCCCCAGTTCAGAAGTAACATTCTTAAAAAAACACATAATAACATAAAAATAAGAAAATATTGATTTGAGAACATATGCTAGTGACATTAATAACAAAATTCGAATTCACTAGCACATGAAAGATAACATAAACAAATTTCAATATGTTTCAATGCATAAAAAAAACATAAACAATACTCAATATGCAAAGTTTTTTTAGGTTTATAGTATCATGTTTCTCTTGCCTAGGTGATGATGGCATGAAGTAAAGGGTTTCAAAAATTCAATTAAGAAATTGAAGTGTAGTAGATTAGGTGCCTCCAACAAATATATATGTGTTTTTCAATTAAAACCTTAAACATTCAAATTACTTAATGTCCATTACAATTAGAAACTCAATACTTAACTGTAGTGAATCCTTACAAATATCTTAAAATAAACATAGTGATCAAAAAATGTCATCCTCACATGAATTTCCTCATCTGGTGGCATAAATACCCCATCATTAATGGACCCTAAATCCACAAATAAATTAATACCATCATTTTCATAGTCTTCACCACCTTCAACTACAGGAAAATTAAAAACAATAAATTCATCATCTTCATGCACTTGATGTCCATGTGGTTGGTCATGTCCTTCAGACACTTCAGTAAAATCGTCATGATATTCATCTTGGTCATATGCATCATTGACAATAACATCATCTCCATCTTGGCCATCTATGTCTTCTGGGGGAACTTCTGCATCTTCAAGTAAATCATGGTCCTCTACATCTGGAACAAATGTTACTCTCTGTCCCCTTGGATCATAATCAATCACAAATGACCAACCAGGTTGTTCTAAATTTGGAATGAGAAAAATTTGGTCACATTGACTTGGAAACATATAAGGTTCAGAAGTGGCTTCAAACGTAGATGTATTGATCATATGGAATCCATTATTATGGAGCAAGATAGTTTTTTCTTCTCCCACTTCGATAAGCTTGTACCATTCAACACGAAAAATAACTTTCTTGAAAGACATAAAATCAAGCTCTATAATATCCTCCAACACTCCATAGTAGCGAAGTGTGCTTGTGATTGGTTTTCTATCATTTTCATGTGAACAGAATTCCACCTCAAATGATGTTGAAAATCCACAATCATAAGTTTGTCTCTTTTCATCAACTTTTCTGATGTGATAATGATGACCAGAATTCCACATTCTTTTGTAATATCTTACCTAAATTCATAAAAATATTAACTAATTAGATTCAAGGATATAAAAGTTAACAGACAATTTATTAAATATATGCAACATATTAATATATATCACCTCCCCATTTATAGATCCTTTAATGAAATTCAATTATTGTTGTGTCACTCTATCCTTTCCTTTTGTTTCCTCATTTTCAATATTGGTCTTTGAAAAATTCCATGAGCATCTATCTGGCCACTTTCTTTTATGGATTTCCGGAAATCCTCAATTAGTGTTTTCACCATGTCTATTATATATATTGGTCCATGCATTTTCATCTTCTAATTTCTTTTGTTTAGCGTACTTCTCCTTCCATTCCAACATAAAGTCAGAATTGTATGCAACATACAAATGTAATGCCTCCCACTCCTTAGCATCTACAATGAAAAATATATTTGTTCAATGAATTAATAATTATTTATAGCCATGTATTATAAAATTTAAGATAAAAATAACTACTGCTAACATTTTGTTTACCTTTTATCCTCTTTGAAGTCCCTTCACCCTCTAATTTTTCTCCTTCAAATGATTGAGATTGGTTATAATTTCATAATCGCAGAGCTTCAATATGAAATTGAGGTAAGTACTCACTCAAATGAACCATTGCTTGGAAAACCATGTACCCCTCAGCTATGGACCCTTCTGGTCGAGCCTTTTGCCTCACAAATTGTTTTAAGACCTTCATATATCTCTCCACGAGCCACATTGTTCGAATATGAATAGGACCACATTGTTCAATCTCTTCTACTAAGTGTACAAGGTAATGCTCTTGAGAATTAGAGAAGCTTGGAGGGGAGCACATTTTAATATCACACATCAAAAGTGAAACATTCCTCTTCCAATACTTCAATTCATCCTGATGTATTTCTTTAGATGAGACCCACCTGCAAGTATTACCATGTATTACAATAAAGACTTGTGATTTCTCGTAAACTAAAAGTAAGAACTCATATAAAGGCATAACCAATGATGCACTTCAAATGATAAGATTCATGGAAAAGTATGCATGATGGATTGAAAATATCTTAGATATTTGCATAATTTGTAAATAGTCAAAGTGACATCATGGTCAAAAGTACTTGGTATTGCTGCAGGAAACACATACTGCATGACCATTAACAAATAACCATGTTAAAATATGCATGAGCTTCAAATATGCATGAGATGATATTATCACAATACTAGCATGACCATTAACAAATAACCATATTCAAATATGCATGAACTGATGTTATCACTAGGATATACAATTTTCTAATTAAGTTCCAACAAATCTAACATGTGCCAACGTTAACTTTATCCAATTGTGCCAATCATGTGTTTTTAGGCTTGAGAACTCTGATCCATCTCTTTTTAATAAGTTTTTTAATGTCACACCAAAGCCAGAAGGAAATCTTATGTTTTTCATAGGAGAAATGATGTTTTCTTTCTCATTTGATGTAAAATTCCATGGAGCATGAACATATGAGTTGTCTTCATGCAACCACATGTTTGGAATGTTATTGCAACTCGAAGGTCCTTTCTTAACTTTATTTGTGCTTCAAGGTTAGTTCCATTTAGATGTTTCCACAAGCACTTTGCCAAATTTTTCCAGATGTGCATAGTATCCAATAGGTGGGCTATTGGCAAGTTCTCATAATATTATAGTTTGTAGAAAATATAGAGTCTTTTCATTCCTAGGGGAAAACCTGTCCCTTGTTTTTTTGTCATACATTGCTTTCCACCTAGAAGGGTTCATCTTTATTGGCTTCCTCATTTCAACTTCCTTTCCATTGAACTTATGTTTATCACGCACTCGATAGCAATGATTTTGTGGTAAGAATTGTCTATACTCATCATATACAGTTTTATTGAGATCCTTTGACTGCCTATGCAACAATTTTGGCCCACATGATGGACAACCATGTTTCCCCTTTGTTTGTAGCCCTAAAATAAGATTTGAAACCAAATTTAGTAAATACTAAAATGAAGACAATAATTATAATTGTAATTTATAATACATTACAACAACAAATATTACCACAACAAATAGAGAGCCTCGGGGTGTCATGAATTGTCCAGATAAGAATCGCATCAAAGAGGAAGTTTCTATCATTGACAGGTCTTGATACATCATACATATTTACACCATCCCATAATTCACAAAGCTCGTCAATGAGGGGCTCCATGTATACATCCATATCCTTTACCTGATATTTTCCTAAGTAAACAAAGTTTTCTTTATTAGGATTAACTGAATTGAAATATTTTTATATAAAATTCAAGAGAGCATTGCATTCATATGTGCTAGTACCTGGTATGATAAGAGTTAACATTTCATGTTCCTTTTTCATTGCCATCCAAGGGGGAAGATTTTTGTTTATAATTAACAATGGCCAAACAGAATACGTTGTTCTAAGATCTCCAAAAGGATTGACACCATCCATTGCTAGAGAAATTCTTGCATTCCTTGGCTCATTGTTTAAATTTGCCATTTTTCCTCAATATCTTTCCAATATTTACTATCCTCAACCATACGCATGACACCATCTTGGCTTCTCCCTTGTGCATGATAATCCATATATTTTTCCAACTCCTTGCACTTGAACATTCGATGAAACCTTGGCTTTAGTGGAATGTGTCATAGTACTTTATAAGGAACCTTCTTGGATACTTGATCTTGATGATATCTATTTGTGTGACACACTGGGAATTGTTGTAAATTTGCATTCTCTCCATAGTACAATATATGGTCATTTGGACATGAATCATATATCTTGTACTCCATTCCAATGTATTTCATTATTGAAGATACTTCTCTATGAGAATGACACAACTTATTGTCCTTTGGAAGTATTTTGTTTGCCAAAAGTATGCATAGTACAACAAATTATTTTTATAAGTATACATGATATTCAAAACTTTTAAGAAATCTAGAGCATTAATTTATAGGAATATCAAAACCAACCTTAATATATCAGTGAAGCATGTGTTTTTCAATCCATGTGTAACCTTCAAGTTCAACAACAACATAAGTGTCGCCAATATAGAAGATTCAGCATTTGCAAAAAGAGGCGTCCTAGCCAATTGAGCGAGGGGTGAATCAATAAATTATTCAAAATATGTGTAGAAGTCCTGGATAAATTCATTGACACCAACCTCATTTATATGTGAAGTGGTTTCATCCATAAATGTGTTTTTTCCTTCATCTTGATAGTGGCTATTATCAATATAATCCATTAGTTCTTCAGGAATATTGGGAACCAGAAGCAACTTTTCATAAAAAAAAATCAATTCAAATGATCAATAATAATGTATTAAATAATGTGCATATTTATTTATTATAAGGAAAACAATTTGTTAATTATAGTATACCTCTTCTATATAAACTCCATGGTCCAATCTATGGATACCAACTAGCCTTCGCTTCTTTAGTTTCCTATTTTGGCACATTTTGCAACTGCAATATATCATTTCATTGAAGTATTCATCTGTCCCTGGAACAGGTCTTGTTTCCCATTCATTTGAATATTCAGATGATGATGTGCTATTTTCCTGAATGCACCATGTACTATGCTCGATAAGACCACAACTTTTAACTTGATTATTAATTCTTTTTCGAGATAACATGACCAATGAATAAACCTAGGGAGTGAATCTATGAATATTTATTTTTCTAGTGTTAAGTGAGCATTGAAAATCTATCCAACACTTTGAGGAAAGTCTCTCAAAGTTTTCCAATAAGCCTCTAAATGGTCACAAACAAACTTTTGAAGTATCATTTTAGAGCTATTTCTAAAAATAAAACTAGTCTCTAACTAAATCAACAACATAAATACTACAAATTCCAAAAACAACATAAATACCTGGTTTTCCATTTGTATATATACAAAGAAAGTAATGTAACAAAAATCTGCAAAGAAAAATGTGTGGATGTTAGTTAGGATCATTACATAAATAACTGTTGAAATATATGACAATGTGTATACCAAAAAAACTATTACTATTTTGTTTCTGATTGTAAATTCACAAAATGCAGGCAGACAACGAATAATAAATGCTTGTCAATGGGAAATGGGACTCATGATGAGAGTTAAGGAATTTCTAAGTCATCTGATTAGGCTAATACAAATCAAATTATTGTAGTTACATTGTGATTTGATGGCCTAATATTCATAGAATGCCACATAAAGTTTTCCAACAACCAAAAATCAAATGTTATTTTGTTTTGAGATGAAGGATCTAGGTGAGTTGCATTATTACTATGACATTTTAATGACTAGATATATGCATAATTAGAAGTATCAAAGCATTGTCCTCAAACAATTTTGAATGAAGGACAACAAGCCTATATAATTTTTTCTCCACCAAAACTAAAAATTATCAGACAACAAGTAGCTATAATGACGTCGATTGGGTTACAGACATTGATGGAAGAAATTTTATGACAGATTATGTCTTTAATTTGTGTGGGGGGGAATCAATTGATGTAGAAGACAATACTTTGTTGCTTGACCAAGTCTAGATGGCTCATGATCTGACTTGTTGGTCATAGAAGTGGCACATTGATTTGTTGGTCATATAAGTGGCATATTGATAGTGGTTAGTTAGATGGATGAGATGGTTTCTAGAAGAGTATTCCCCTTGGATTGTGATGAACATAGAAAATCAGTAGACCACTAGAATGAGAGAAGACTATAGCTCAGCAACCAATGAATAGCCCAGGACTTCCCCAAATAAAACCCAAACTCGTTGGAGGAAGAAAATACTACCAATAGAACTGAAAGACATGCACATACAAATAAAAAAATATAAAAATCTTACCCCAGTAGATGACAATGCCCAAAGGGGAGGATGATTTGATGGAAACTGTTAGAGTCGGCCCTTGCAGCCCTCCGTCAGTGATCATTTCGTCTTTTGCATATTCATTATTAGGTGTCTCGCTTGTTCCACTTCGTTGCATTTCACTAGGATCATGCCATGGACTGACGAAAGGGTCTGTCGTCTTATGTTTCCTCATGTTTACACCTGCAGTGCTATTTTAAAAATTTTCCTCAAAAAATCATTCATAGTCATTGTCATTTCATTTCTGGTCATTAAAAATGTCAATAAGTGTCCTAGGTCTTAGTGTCTAGGGTTTTTGAGTCATTTATATACCAGTCATAAAGCCTGCAAGGTGAGGAAAAGTTCCGCATATTGTGATTTTTGTTTTCTTATCATCAGCATTTTAAAAAATATTTCTAGTCCAAAACTCTGTTTTGGAACTAGAAATTGTTCATTATCATTTTGTAATAAATCGTAATTGTTCCACCAAGAAGAAATTGTCAAAGGCAGACCCCTGGTCTCTTCCTTAGCCGAAATAGCCATATCCCTGCAAGAAGACAGCAAAATCATTAAAGTCGACCTCAAAAAAGCCAAAAGAAGATTGTATTTGAAAAGCCAAAAGTGAAATTACAAATACATTGTAATATGGGTTTGCAATTAGATTTGAAACAAAATCTGATTGTGAAGATATTTGTATCATGTATAAAAGCCAAACAAGTTTCATTTTCACAAATCCATAGCACCCAAATCGTGTTTTGAAGATTGGAGGGCCGATTTCAGAGTTTTAAACTGCGTGGACACAGTTGTGGGGCTCGAGCGACCCACCTGGGCGCGAGCGACCCACCTGGGCAGAGCGACCCACGTAGGTCATTTCAGCAGTGTGAAATTGCAAGGGGCGCGACCCACCTGGGCCGAGCGACCCACGCAGGAGGCGAGCGACCCACGCAGACACAGAGTTTCGAAATTCAGTTTGAGCGCCCAGTCTTGCTTGGAATCGATTCAACTTGCCTTCAAACAGGTTTTTGCAATTCCTTGATGTTTTTAGTGCGTTGGTGGCATCATTGGTGGTTTCAAATGTTTCAAATGGAGGATTTAAAACCCCACAGTCATAGTATTATCGTTTTCAGGGTTTTAAAATGAAAATGAATGGTTGAATGAGTTTGTTTGCTATCTTATGGCAGTGATACATCCATCTTTGCATATAATATCAAAACCATATTGCTCTCATGCCTATTATGCCATTGTGACCATTGCTATTATTATACCATGTTTAAAACCCTTTGTTCCATGCTGACTGTGGTTGTATTATGTTTCACTGCCCAATGTAAAAACATTCTCATGACTTTGTTTCAAACTGCCCATTGACACCCTTGTTGTGATTACTCATAGACAAACACATTCTATTGATGCCATGCTCTCCTTTGATAAGATTTGTTCAAAATTTTGAAAGTTGCCCGCTCCCTTTGATCAAAGTTTCACTTGCATTGAAACACAGAGATTGTGCCTATTTTCCAATCCATCTAAAACAGAGATTTTATCCATGGTTTGTTTCCTTATGGTGCTTTGACGGTGGGAATATTGGTTGGGTGTTGAAACATACATCCTAACTTTGTTTGCACTGCTTTCATATCAGTATACACATTGCCAAAAGCTTGGTCAGAGCTATGTTGGAAACAGAGTCAGAATATGAGCCAGGGTCAGGCAGTGATTCGGTGACTAAAGGTAATGTGCCTCGGGGGTCCCGCAGAGATCATAGAAGTGGTGATCATCGCAGAGAGGAGCCTACTTCTTTGGCTCGGTTGCAGGCATTTCCATTAGCTATGGATTGTTTCCGATATTTGTCATGTTTCAGATTTTGTGAGATGGTTGCACAAACCCGGCCTCATCGTGAATTGGCTCGTCTGTTTGTTCTTCATTTACGGGATGGTCGGGTAAGCCTTGCTGGGGTTGATTTCATTGTATCACCCTTGACTATTGCTCAAGCCACTGGTATACCAAACATGGGCGAGGAATGGAACAAGGGTCAGCAGTTAGAGAAATTTCACTATGAGCCATACATTAAAACTGGATATATGGCTTACTTGAGCAGAGTTTTTCCATTCAGATTCTTGAGAGATGAGTATGCACCGCTCATGAGGCTCATCATTCAGTATTTTAGTTGTGAGGGCAGGTATGCTCGTCTTTTCTCATACCATATTCGTTTGCTAATGCACTTCACAAGGGTGCGTATGATGAATATTCCGTATTTCATACATCGCAACATAGAGAGGATGGTGACATTTGTGCAGAAGAAGACGAGCCCAGTGCAGCAGTACAGGAGTATATATCATTTCACTTTGATCAAAATCTTGGTGTCACATCAGTTGGCAGAGCAGGGCATCACTTGGGAGAATTTCATTTCTAGAGACTTTTTCAGAGTGCCACAGCAGCCTCCCGAGACAGTTCATGATGCAGGAGAGCCTTCACACCAGCCGGACATGCGTGAGGTTGAGCATATCAGCACTCCTCTGGTTCAGACATATCAGCGAGGCCACAGGGCCTTATTTGCAGCGACACGGCGAGTACTATCTCCACGTGAGGTGGAAAGGGTCTTGCCGACTTCATCGACACGGCGAGTATTATCTCCACGTGATGTGGAAAGGGTCTCGCTTTCTTCTTCAGTGCAGGTACAGGTACAGGATAGGGGCAAGAGGCCCATGCATGATGAGGGCCCATCAGGAGGCCGGGACACCGATATGATAGTCATTGATGTTGATACGGGCTCTCCTAGCTCGAAGCTGAGGGAAGTCATCCAGGAGCAAAGGGCCGAGAATGACCAGATGAAAGACCAATTGCAGAAAGCTCAGTGGGTGATTAACTATTTGGAGCAGCGCAACAAACAGCTCGAAGATGAGCTCACATTTTATGAGGTGCGCCAAATCCGTGAGGACAGGCAGTGGAATCGAAAGAGGCCCGGTGACATGACACCAGCTGACAGAGATACTGTACTCACGCGGGTGAATATACATCTGGAGAAGCTGTTGGCGAAGGCCAACCGAGACAAAGACATGCTTCACCACATGAAAGGCCATTACTGGGCTCGCATGCATGTTTGCAAAGCGAGGATGAGGATCATGAAGAGGAGGTTGCGCAAGGCACTTCGACGGCGGAAAAGGCCTAATCCACTTCGGATTTTGGCCGAGGCTTCATTGACTGGGCAGGACACATGATGGAGGACCTCCGCTCCGAATTTGGGAAAATTCGGAGAAAATTTTGTCATTTTCAAATTTTTGGTCTAAAAAACAGGTTTTGCAGTTACGTGGGTCGCGCGCTCATGCGCTCACTTTTTTTTGGGACATTTGCTGGAGGAGATTTTTACATTTTTGGATTTTTCATGGTTAATTATGCATCCTCTGAAGTCAACTTAGCATTTCAACAAAATCTGGATGGTCAAACAGCTCAAAAACACCATGAAAACCACCTTGCTTCCACCTTTTGCACCAGCAGGGAGTACCTCTGGGAGAATGAGGTTTTGGAGGGTTAAATCAACTCCAAATTCAGAAATTCCACTTGGGTTGGAAGGTAGACATCCAGGGCTTTCCAACGAGCTATCATGAGATCAATTTGGATGCCGGGAACTACCTCAAATTCAGCCTGGAACGTGAGCGACCCACACAGTTCAGGAGCGACCCACCTAGAAATTTTTCTGAATTTTCAGCTGCCAGCTCAGTATTTCGCCTATTATGGACCAGTTTTGCTTATGGATAGAATTCTTTGGTTTTTATGATGTAAATTCATGTTTGATATGTAACTTTGGCTTGTTTTTATCTCTTCTAGAAGATTCACTCTCAAATGAGTAAAAAATCATGTAATGGATCAGTTTCCACTCTTTTAGAGGCAAGTTGTTAGCTGCCTAGATTGTAGTTTCATGATTAGAATTGGTTGAAACTGATCCCTGAAGAGGGAATTCGACCCCTAGAGGTGGGGAAAGGTGTTAGAGTGATCTATATATTGTAATTTCTGAGGCATTCTACAGGTGGGACTCTTGGGATACTTTTGATATCATTGTACATACTTTTCATATTTTGGCTAAGGAAAGATCAGGGGTTTTGCGGCACTTGTTGGGATCCTTGTGGTGTTCTTTTCTTGATGGCGTTTCTTCTTTGTTTACTGTAAGTTTCTTCATGTTTAATGTATGCCATCCTTTCATTATGCTTCTGAACTAATTTGAATGAGTGAAATAAGGTTGAATCCATTGTTTACAGTGCTTGGCCTTTGAATTCAGTTAGTTCTATATGTTTTCAGCTGTTTGGAGAGGATCCAAGTTCTTCTTTGCCATCTTCAGCTCCTCGTCGGTCTAATCTATCCATAAATCCAATTTAAAGCATCAAGATCATCACCTACCTCGCCCCAGCTTGAACTCTGCAAAGGTCTGACCTTATCCCTGGACCCAAAATTTGTTTTCCCATTACTCCAGCGAAAACTCAAAAAACCAAAAACCAAACATACCTATCTCTTTACTAGCCTAAAATCAGTTCTTATTGTAAGTCATCTCGCATCCTATTGCATATTTTCTCGAGATTGACGGAGAGAGCCCTCTCCTGTCCTCGTAGGGCTAGCTACGAGGCTGAGCGTGGTTTGATGTAGCCTTGAGTTTTACTTCATTTCAGCCTGAGGTAGATTTGAGTGCTAACAGAAACATTATTATTTATAAGTATTACCTTCTCCGAAAGCCCAAGGAAATGTAGAAAATAGATGGAATAATTACTTGTTTTCTTTGTAAGGCATTCATGGAAACAACTAATAAATGTTATCAATTGCATGCCATATCCATACAAGGGTTATTTGAAATCATAATTATATGTTTTGTGCAACTTTAATGGCCATACTGCTCACAATCTTCTTCTTGCTACCTTAGTTGACCTCATAATGAAATGATGATGATAATGTACCATTAAGGAATATTGGGACCAAATCCTATGTTTCTGCTTGGAAATCTCCTCGACATGAAGAAAATCACTATTAGAGTTGCCAAGATAAATTCTCCTGCCAACAACAACTTGGAGCCTCACTTCTTCCCATAATAAGGTGTTTTCCTATATCAATTTGTTTCCACCAAAACTACAGATTGTCAGACAGCAAGTAGCTGTAATAATGTTGATTGGGTTACAGATATTGATAAGTCTCCTCTCTGTATAGTCTCGACAGTATAATTATGGGACTGTTATTTTAGTATGGTTGGTAAAAAACATAGGAACAATCTGTTCCTTTGGTTTTATAAAATGCGGTAAACATTAATGGCGTAGATCTACTATAAATCCCTTAATAAATCTAAAGTAGATATGAATTTGGTAATAGTTCCTAAGTAGTAAGTTCACATGAATTTATGTCAATTTTTTTAGAGAAAAGAAAGCTGATATGAATTATGTTGTTTTTTCTATGATCATAACCTATGGATTAATAGATTTAAAGTCGATATGAATGTCAACATGCCACCTTAACTTTTAATATATCTGAAATTAATACCAATCCCTTTAAGTAGCTTCTGGTTTCTTTATAGAAATTAGATCTCCAGTAGTGTGGAAATACTAGAATAAATCCCATGAAAACAATCGCTTTGGTTATCACTTATTTTAGTGTTAAGCCATTTTTCAAAGTTTATAGGCTGATGAAATGCTAAAATTTAAAATCCCATATTATGGCCATGCCTACTTACATTGGGTAGTTGAGGTAGGGACACATGAAATTTGTCCCTGGTTTAGTGATCTGAGTTGTTGCATGCCACCATCATGTCTAGCATGTGTATCATCAAAGGAGACAATTTGTGCTTGATGTTCCCATGAAATCCACTTGATATATATGGTATGGATGAGTTATCGTGCGTTATGAGTCCAACTGTTATGGACTCAAGGACTGTACTGACATGTCAATTCCTATCGGTGTAAAAGAAAATCCCAAACCAACTAAGTCTGTCAACAACAAACTGATAACTCTATGACAACATGTTCATTTCTAGTACAGGGAATCTTCTTCTCAAAATAAAAATATATTTACCTATAACAGCTGTAGATTGACCTATAACAGCAATAGTTTTTACTATGCAAAACAATAATTTAGAGCATTTCTCTGGTTTTATGTTAAATTAAAATTATCATAACAAGCATTGCAACAACAATTATAGAAACTGGGAAGCATGGTAGTGAACAAGATTGCAAAAATATTCAACAAACATTATTGATAAAATATACTCTTTAACCGTACATAAGACAATAACACTTTCGTAAGAATGTACGGTCACAAGTTCACGCCCAAGACATCTCTCACATATTCCCATACAAGAATTCACCCAGATATCCCTATTCTAAATCCTGTGAGCTTTTTTATAATGAAAAATCTCACTTTTGCTTCACTATCTTTTTCAGCTAGACCAATTGAAAAAAATGTAAAGGAAGCCTTGGCAGCAAAGAGTCCCTGATAAGAGTTGGACAGGTGAAACTTAACAAAGCACAAAGAAAACAGAGGCCATTCAAAACATTCATATTGTAAGAATAAAAAGAAAATTCATTGGTCGAGGCCAACAATGCCCGCACTACCGTTGCCCTGACACCGGATACACTGTATGTGGAGGGTAACAAAGGATTCTGGGTAGGAATTATGATGGACGGTGTCATGAATCTATCATGATGATGGCAGATTCGTGATGAATTTACAAGCTTAATGTGTATATGAAAAATTTATTTTCTTTCAAATATGAACGGAAATATAAGAAAAAAATAAATTCAAAAAAAATCAATTATTATGCTTTATAAACTTTAACCCATAAAAATTTTATTGTATAATGTGCATCTTCAAAGTGCAATAAAAATAGCAATTAAACATAAAAATAGCAATTATTATTTTATCAAGAAGTTGGAGATTCAAATCCCCTAATTTACCTACAGCTACAAAAAGGGCATAACTTACATCCCTTATTTACCTAAGGGCATAACATCTAAAGATTATAATGGTTTTCTGAAAATAATTTGAGCAAAAGTCCAATAATTCATATTTGTTTGGTCTCATCCTGCAGAGTCCTTAATTCCTAAATTAAGAACTTCTGAATTAACTATTTTTGATTGTTATATATATGTATATATAAACCAATCTACCATCTCTTATAGTTATTTGTTTGCAGATTTGCACAGGGATGATTGTAATTAATAATATATGAGGAAAAGCAAGGTTTAGAGAAGGTTCCAAAAGGCATTGATGAAAACCAGGAGTCTGGTTACGAAAGTGACCATTGCAGCATGGAAGCTAGGGATTCGATGGATTCCTTATTCACTGTACGTGTCACATCTATAAGAGAACTAGACAACTCTGAATTAGAAAACAGTCAGCCAAATTCAAGCAAATCCCAGAAAAATGAAGAGGGCAATCACCATGTGAATCTTAGCACCCTAATGGGTGGCCATGTTATGAATCTGGGTGATCATTTTAAGAATTTTAAGAACAGTCCTCCCAAAGATCAACATGTCTACCCGAACAATCTAATGGGCGATCATCATATAAATCAGAACATTACTGATACTGCAGGCGCAGGAGAAGGAAGCTGCAAGGATTTATATCCTCAGGAGGCATATACAGAAGATTTTGTCCATGCAGAGAATGTAGGTCCCCTCTGTGTTAAGAAGAGCAACACTAAACCTAACAACACATCATTTATTTTTCACGCCAACCAGAAGCGGGAGGAAAAATTAAAATTCTTTTGAGAAAACCATTATAATCTCTAGATGCTATGCCCATAGGTAAATCAGGGATGTCTAAGTTATGCCATTTTTTTAGCTGTAGGTAAATCAGGGGATTTTAATCTCCAACTTCTTGATACATAATATTTATTTTTCACAAATATTCTCAATTGAATTTTCTTTTTATTCTTCCCATTTTTCATATACACATTAAGCTTGTACATTCATCAGGAGTATTGGATGATGTCATTCTTAACAATCAACATTTCAGCGGGTGTCTAAATAATTATTGGCTCTTACCAGTGAACTTATCAGTCTCAGAGGAGAAAGTTGTGAAAATCTTAAATTTGGTGGCCTTGTTTCTACAAAAAAAGAAGGAAACGAAGGTAAAATTTCTCATTCCTACAACCTTGAGCTTTATATCTACATTAATGGAGTTTAGCACAGATATGAGAGTGTGGGTTTATGCCAATATCAACCTATTGTTTTGTGGTATAATGCATTTCATATGTGATCCACTCCCTCGCTCATGGAGGTGACACATATACTCTTTGGGAAAGTGGGTTGACAACTTAACACCCTGCAATGGCATACAGCTGAAGGTTGTAAGGGGCACTATAACTTCAATCATCAGTGAAGGTGAAAAAGTCGATAATGAAGGTGCAAATTTGGTGCCGAAAGAAGTTCCCCGATACAAACTGTTAAGCACCTAGGCATCTACTATTATTCCCCTTGGGTACCTCCCTAGGTACCCTGTATTACCCCCTGTATTACCCTCCTAGGTACACTACAAATCAATGAGGAAAGAGCACAGTTTGAATTTAGCTCATTCCAACACGTATACAGGTAGCTCAGCATAGTAGCATACATGTTATCGATAGAAGCATTAAAGATTCAAAAAGGCAAGATGAAAATCGAAGTGGAGGGTCTTGCATATCTCTATATATGTACTTAAAAACAAATATTCAGTTGGATAGCTATGGTGGATGTTACTTGATTATTTCACTTTCCTCAGATTCTATTATATGTTTTTGTAGTGACAGTATTTAGACCTTGCTGGAAGATGTTGTTAATGAATGGATAATATATAGTATTAGGTAGATATGTAGGCTATGGAACAATTTTTTTTGTTTGAGAGTGTTGAACAAAGACAAGCTATTGTATATTTTATTTCTAGTTTAATGTCAATATGTTTTTATTCTTGGAAAAAATTACATTGTAATTTCAGGAAAAAATTATTTACCAATGACACAACAAAAGTAAAAGCAGACACTTACAACAATAATTCTTTGAAGGACTTGGTAAAGAAGTGGAAATTGTTCTTGTAACTAGTTTCTTTTCCATTGAAGCCAAGGAAACTTAGCATCATCATCTGTTGGCTCAAAATAAGTGGTTTTCCAATAAGCAGTAAATAGACCGGCCCAGATTGTATAGGTCAATTGTTGAATTTTGGTAGAATGGTAGACATATATAGGACCCCATTGACTTGAAAAGCTAGTTATTTGTTAAGCTTAACTTCTCCAATGGTCTCACAATCACTGGTGCAATCACATATATCCATATTCATATCATATGATATATATAATTTGATTATAAAAAACTCCCATTAATGTTGCATATATACATATTCATATCATATGATATATATATCTTTTGATTATAAAAAAGTCTTATTAGTCTGATAACCAATTTTACATGAGAAATATTCAGTCCACCTAGTAATAGCCTACATATAACAAGAGAAATGATTGAAAGGAATCACATTCCATTACCACTAGGAATGGTTTTTCATAGAACTAGCAGTAATAAAAGTCATTACCATGAACTTTTTTCCGAAGCAAAAAAACAAAGGCCATTAACAAGGCACAAAGAAAAAGTGTGCAAACTAGTGTCCAATGTTTACCTTGGATTTGAAATATGTTAACTCCAGTTAAGTCTCATAGATCAGAATTGGAAACAATCAGATCACAATACTTTAGAAACAAACAAGAATTTAAAGTCCCTAAATTTTCCTGTGGGATTTGAATATTTACTTTTACAAGTTAACCATGATTCAAACAATTAGAATTTCACATCTATCCCATCACATTTTAAAGGGAGGGAGCAATGCATGATCACTGCAAAACTAGCAAACAACAAATTATTTGTGGCCATCATGAAAAAGCCCTGAAATAGCTGATTTTAGAATAGTGATATCTTGACCTCCCAAACTCCAATTGAAATGACTATATTTTTTTGAAATCAGAAGTTTTTTTAAAAGGAATTGAGATATGCAATTTTTTTTGCAAAAAATTTCACCAAAAGCACAACCCTCTTTTTCTTTTCCTTTGAAAAGCTACAAAATAATAAAAAAATTTGCCCCTTTTTTCGCTGAAAGAAGTGCTCTGATACAAAATGTTAGGCACCTAGGCCTTTACTATTATTCCCCTTGGGTACCTCCCTAGGTACCCTGTATTACCCCGTGTATTACCCTCCTAGGTACACTACAAATCAATGAGGAAAGAGAACAATTTGAATTTAGCTCATTCCAACATGTATACAGGTTGCTCAACATAGTAGCATACATGTTATCGATAGAAGCATTAAAGATTCAAAAAGGCAAGATGAAAATCGAAGTGGAGGGTCCTGCATATCTCTATATATGTACTTAAAAACAGATATTTAGTTGGATAGCTGTGGTGGATGTTAGTTTAATGGGAGTTTTTTCTATTTTCCACTAAAGGATGCGGCATAGCCTTTCTACCTCTTTCTCAGCTACATTTCGTTCCCCGGGCAACCCTTTCTCAATTTAGGCTTCAAAAGTGTGTTCTCTTTCCAGAGGTTCAATAGTGATGCTAGCACAACCTCTTAGGACACCAAAATCCATTTTTTGGGGTAGTTTACTAATCTACCTATACCTATGATAAACATAGCTGCACCAATTAATTACAAACCATAAAACATTTTAGGGATTCTTTTTTATGGATTTACTGCATCTACATCTATATGGTACTTTTATTCACACCTTGCTTCTCTTCTTTCTTCTTCATACCTACATGTTCACATATTTCTTTCTTCTCTATTTTTTCATCATCCATTCTCCCATGATGTTGCATCATTTTCTCAATCATCTCTTTTCATCTTGCGATTATATTGACCACTACATCATTCTCTCTCTCACATCATCTTCTTTCATCATTTTATTTTTTGTTGTATTATTCTTTCTGTGATCATCTTCTTTTATCATGGATTCATCTACTTTTTCCTTTTTGTACTTTCATTCTTCGTATTAACAACCAATCATTAATGTCCAAAAAAAAAAAAAATTGTCTACCAAGATACATGAGTACCTTCACTTATACTTTCTAGTTTTCTGGAAATTATTTTCACCCACATCATTCATCAATATATTAAATTCCCTCTTCATGATAACCTGGTCCCAACCTTCTAAGAATAATATATCTCACTTCCCAACCTTCTAATATTAATCTATCTCACTTCCCCCCTTAATCGAAGACTCAACTTTATTAATATATCTCAGTTCCACCCTTAATCAAATACTTAACTTCTATTATTTCACGTGAATCTAGTACACCTAATACCCTCGTACCTACCCTAGTTATTAATTCCATAGCTTGATGGCATATCCTCTCTATGCATAAGATGATACACACTACATAATTACTACATGTGCAACCTAACTTAATAGGGCTTATGAGAGACCAAGGGAAAAGAACTTTCCCATACCTAGCCCTTTATGGGATCAAAACTCCCTAGTGATTAATTCCACAGCTTGATGCCATATCCTCTCTATGCATAAGATGATACACACTATATAATTACTACATGTGCAGCCTAACTTAATAGGGCTTACGAGAGACCAAGGGAAAAGAAATATCCTATGGCTAGCTTTTTATGGGAACAAAACTTAGGGTGTCATGTACAACAAAGCATACACCCATGATAATAGGTATGCATCATTATTTCAAATGATGCAACAAGCATGAAAAATGCTTCATTTTTATTTAAATAAACCTCATTTAACTTTTTTGTAGACTTAAAATTCCTTTCTCTGCTTTCCCATTGTGCATGCCCTCTCTTCTTCTCCACTGAACGTACAATTGTATACCTCGATTTCTTCTCATATCACAACATTCTCTTCTCTCAGTGTCTTCTCATATCACAAAATTCTCTTCACCTATCAGCAACAAACGTAAGATCGCATACAGACAGATCACATGCTCTCATTGGCCATATTTACAGAGAACTCGAACTTTTTCTAATCACATGCTCTCTTTGGTCCATAATCACAGAGTACTCGAAGTTTTAATAATTGTTGGCTTTAATAGTCTATAGTAAACAAATGCAAGTACATGTGAAAAATATGAAGCAAAAATACAAGGACCAAAAAAATACATGTATTAAATTATACAAGCTCTTTTGTTACATTTAAAATATAAATGATGGACATAATGACTTGGTCAATTTAACCAACTATATAATAGGTTAGTCTCACATATCTCCATATTCATATCATATGATATATATATTTTGATTATAAAAAATTCCCATTAGTGTCGCATATATACATATTCATATCATATGATATATATATTTTGATTATAAAAAAATCTTATTAGTCTGATAACCAATTTTACACGAGAAATATTCAGTCCACCTAGTAATAGCCTACATGTAACAGGAGAAGTGATTGAAATGAATCGCATTCCATTACCACTAGGAATGGTTTTTCATAGAACTAGCAATGATAAAAGTCATTACCATGAACTCTTTTCCGAAGCAAAAAAACAGAGGCCATTAACAAGGCACAAAGAAAAAGTGTGCAAACTAGTGTCCAATGTTTACCTTGGATTCGAAATATGTTAACTCCAGTTAAGTCTCATAGATCATAACTAGAAACAATCAAATCACAATACTTTAGAAACAAACAAGAATTTAAAGTCCCTAAATTTTCCTATGGGATTTGAATATTTACTTTTACAAGTTAACCATGATTCAAAAAATTAGAATTTCACATCTATCCCATAACATTTTAAAGGGAGGGAGCAATGCATGATCATTGAAAAACTAGCAAACAACAAATTATTTGTGGCCATCATGAAAAAGCCCTAAAAATAGTTGATTTCAGAACAGTGATATCTTGACCTCCCAAACTCCAATTGAAATGACTATATTTTTTTGAAATTAGAAGTTTTTTTGAAAGGAATTGAGATATACAATTATTTTTGCCAAAATTTTCACCAAAAGCACAACCCTCTTTTTTTTTCCTTTGAAAAGCTACAAAATAATAAAAAATCTGCCCCTTTTTTGGCTGAAAGAAGTGCCCTGATACAAACTGTTAAGCGCCTAGGCATCTACTATTATTCCCCTTGGATACCTCCCTAGGTACCTTATATTACCCTCCTAGGTACACTACAAATCAATAAGGAAAGAGAACAGTTTGAATTTAGCTCATTCCAACACGTATACGGATAGCTCAGCATAGTAGCAGACATGTTATCAATAGAAGCATTAAAGATTCAGAAAGGCAAGATGAAAATTGAAGTGGAGGGTCCTGCATATCTCTATATATGTACTTAAAAACAGATATTCAGTTGGATAGCTGCGGTGGATGTTAATTTAATGGGAGTTTTTTCTATTTTCTATTAAAGGATGTGGCATAGCCTTTCTACCTCTTTCTCAGCTGCATTTCATTCACCGGGCAACCCTTTCTCAATGTAGGCTTAAAAAGTGTGTTCTCTTTCCAGAGGTTCGAAAGCGATGCTAGTACAACCTCTTAGGAAACAAAAATCCGTTTTTTGGGGTAGTTTGGTAATCTACCTAGACCTATGATAGACATAGCTGCACCAATTAATTTACAAACCATAAAACATTTTCGGGATTCTTTTTTATGGATTTACTGCATCTACATCTACATGGTACTATTATTCACACCTTGTTTCTCTTCTTTCTTCTTCATACCTACATGTTCACATATTTCTTTCTTCTCTATGTTTCCATCATCCATTCTCCCATGATGTTGCATCATTTTCTCTATCATCTCTTTTCATCTTGTGATTATATTGGCCACTACATCATTCTCTCTCTCACATAATTTTCTTTCATCATTTTATTTTTTGTTGTATTATTCTTTTTGTGATCATATTATTTTATCATGGAGTCATCTAATTTTTCTTTTTTGTACTTTCCTTCTTCGTATTAACAACCAATCATTAATGTCCATATAGAAAATAAAACTGTCTTCCAAGATACATGAGTACCATCACTTATAATTTCTAGTTTTCTAGAAATTCTTTTCACTCACATCATTCATCAATATATTAAATTCCCTCTTTATGATAACCTGGTCCCAACCTTCTAAGAATAATCTATCTCAATTCCCAACATTATAAGATTAATCTATCTCACTTCCCCCCTTAATCGAAGACTCAACTTTATTAATCTACCTCACTTCCACCCTTAATCAAAGACTTAACTTCTATGATTTCATGTGAAGCTAGTACACTTGACACCCTCGTACCTACCCTAGTGATTAATTCCACAACTTGATGGCATATCCTCTCTATGCATAAGATGATACACTTTACATAATTACTACATGTGCAACCTAACTTAATATGGCTTATGAGAGACCAAGGGAAAATAACTTGTCTATACCTAGCCTTTTATGGGATCAAAACTCCCTAGTGATTAATTCCACAGCTTGATGTCATATCCTCTCTATGCATAAGATGATACACACTATATAGTTACTACATGTGCAACCTAACTTAATAGGGCTTACAAGAGACCAAGGGAAAATAACGTTCCTATGCCTATCTTTTTATGGGAACAAAAATTTCTAGGGTGTCATGTACAACAAAGAATACACCCATGATAATAGGTATGCATCAGTACCTCATTTCAAATGATACAACAAGCATGCATAATTATTCATTTTAATTGAAATAAACCTTATTTAACTTTTTTGTAGACTTAAAATTCCTTTCTCTACTTTCCCATTGTACATGCCCTCTCTTCTTCTCCATTGAACGTAAAACTGTATACCTCAATGTCTTCTCATATCACAACATTCTCTTCTCTCAGTGTCTTCTCATATCATAGAATTTTCTTCACCTATCAGCAGCAAACGTAAGATCGCATACAGACAAATCACATGCTCTCTTTGGCCATATTTACAGAGTACTCGAACTTTTTATAATCACATGCTCTCTTTGGCCCATATTCACAGAGTACTTGAAGTTTTAATAATTGTTGGCTTTAATAGTTTGTTATCACCCTAGTTATTCTTAGGTTGTGGGATGGGGATTTTTGGTAGTTAAGAACACCAGGGGTAACCATGAACCGCTTTGGGAATTCAGGATCTAGCCTTCCTGAGGTCCGGAGGGGGATCTCTCCTTATGATTTAGCTTTGTTTTGATAAAATATTTTAGGCTAGCTATGATGTAAAGTAGGACTTGTTTTGAAAGATTTGGTGGGAATAATTAGATTTCAAGGTAAACCAGAAAGATCTACCAAATCATTGGGCAATGGAGTCAACTCTCTAGGCAAGCAGAACTCAGAAATAAGGCTTAGGGATGAAAATGTGCTAAGGGCAAGATAGGTGACCTTTTAAGGCTTTATATAGGCTTGATTTGATGGAGTGGGTGGGATCTGAGCAAAAGGGCACTTAAGAATCCTTAAGCTACAGATAAGAAGATTGAAGAAGGGGATCAAACTGGGACCTAGAGCAATTAAGAATTCTATGGTCCAGTTATCAAGCAGAAAACATCAAAATGCCAACAAGTTTAAACAGGGAGCTTATTATTACTAATCCTGTTTAATTACTCCTTAATTGATCATTACAGAATAGAAACACATAATATGAATGAATGTAAAATTTGAAAGAAATACACTGAAAACAGGAAAAACGAGACTTATCTTGTCACCACGAGAATCCTTTTGCTACAATGTCTCTAATCTCATTTCCAGCCTGCTGCTTCGTTACTTGACTCACCAACTTCAATATGTCTAGCAAAAGACTATAGTTGTCTTGAGAAATTTTATTCCACACTGAATACTTCGAATTGTGAAGTATTTATACAAAAAAATGTTTACAAAATATCTCAAAAATTGAGATAATGTTTTAATAAAAATAAGAAAGAAAACAAAATAAGAGGGACAGTTACAAAATAGTTTGCAAGTTGTTCCCTTTTTACAAGCAAAAATAGAACTGATTATTCTAATTTAAACTGATTGTTGATGTGCTGTGAGCTTTGCTGGCCTTAGGTGCATCTTATTGTGGAAAGTGGTTGAAGATCTTTCCTTCCTTTGACTTTCAACGCTGATACTCTTTATTCATTTGATTTGAGCTATCTTACTATGGTAATTAAAAAGTAACCAACAATAACTTTATTTTCACTGATACTCTTTTACCTATTGATACACTTTAACCCTGTATTTGTTACCTTTGAGGTAACAGTAAAAGATGAATTTCCAAGTAATTTTTCTGTTTTTTATCCATCAAATTCACAACATATCTGTGAATTCTTGCCACTTTTCAGCAGAGGGGATCTTCATAGTTTTCAATTTCCTGTAGCTTTCATCTGCTTCTATATACTTGGAAAAGTTAGGCTTTATGGTGAACATATGCTTGATCTCATTATCCAGAAAGAACAGATTTTCAAAATACTGAAGAAGTATTTTGCTAGTTGGTGATCCTTGTGGCAATGTTTGTTTGGCTTGCTCTTTTGCATGAATTCTGATTTTTAGATCATAATCTTTCTGAGGCATCAAATTGTCATTAAATGCATGAATATCTGGCAAACCTGCTTCTGATAATATCTTGTATTTGGCCCAAAATCTTGAGATAGCCAAATTCATGTCTTTACACCTATCTTCTAAGTTATTCATCATGTTTCTTTTATTTAGGAATTTTTTTATTTGTAGGATGGTCTCTGTCCTATCAGTGATTTTTAACTCCTCCAACTCTTCCCTATTTTTGATGTTCAAAAAGACTATGAGTTGAAGTGCTTGAGCTGGCTTATTTTCAATATCTCTCTTATTTTTGTCAATTTCTACATCAGCTGCATGTAGTAACTCTTTTTGCTCATAAATTATTTGAATTGAAGGCCATTGAGAGTGAATGCCTTCAATGATCTTTGTCCATAAATGATTTTTAATATATTCCACCTGATCAGTAAGATTTACCTGTGCTTGAAGAATTCTAACATGTTCTTGCAGTCTATCTGCCCATTGTTCATGCACTTTAGATGTAATCAAGACATTTCTTTTGGAAGATTCTAGATTTTCAATAGTGCTTTTCAAATTAAGTATCTCTTTCTCTTTAATCGACATGTCTTCCATGGCTTTAATTACGACAGCTTTGTCCTGTGTTGTATTGATCTGTGAAGTGGAGGAAGAAGAAGCAGATATTTCATGAGAAGTTAATGGCACTGCAGTGGCCATTACTCCTTGTGGAGCCAAGTGTTCCGCTAATGTGGATGGAACAACAGTACTTACAGTAGGGATTACTGTAGGAATGTGAACCTGTTGAGTTTTCTTTAGGCCTTCATTTTCTCTTATGGAAGCTTCCAATTGACTTTCCATTTCTTTTATTTGAGCAGTCATCTCATGAACAAGTTGTTTGAGTTCATCAATTTCAGTTTTCTGCTGGAGAATTTCCTTTGCTTGAGGATTTTAATTTTGGGGCAACTTTAGCTACTTTCTAAGGGCAGCTATATCCTCATTTTTCTGTTTAATCAAAGTTTTTGAAATCTCCATGTTAGTAGGATCAACACCTGCTTCCATCACCAAATCTTCTAGTGCTTTGATCCTCAAATTATTGGCATATAGTGAGGCCTTGTCTAACTTCATTTGATTCTAGAGGTTGAGCACTGTTTTCTCAAGTCTAATAGATTTCATAGTCTTACTGAAAATTTTAGAATATAGCATTTTAGTATTTCTCCTATGAAATTCAATTTGATCCAATTCATGAATGGCATCTGCATCAACTTCAAAATCTGTTTTGGAATATCTGCTACTGATTTTGGATCAGTCACTGCAGGCTTCAAGAATGACATTACTAATTTATTAGATGAATAATCAAATTTTGAAAGAAGTCTGGCTTTGTCTCCAGGCTTTTCCTTAAGGCATCTAGAATATGCTTGATTCTTGATTTCTTCATTCTTCTCTTTAATCTGTCTAAATCTGATCTAAATTTCTGACTCTGTGTTGTCAGTTTCCTTAGAGGAAGAAGGCATGTCAACAGTGGTTTGTTTCTCCCTCATGACTGTATGCTTTTGCTGTGTTCCAATTTTGACATTTTGAAGATCTTTAAGTGTTTCAGTCACTATTCTTGTTGCTTCATCATCAGTTTCATTATCTTCAATATTAATAGCTTTATTTCTTTCTTCATCTGTCAATTTACTTTTCTTGCTGTAAGGGATTCTGAATATTTTGTCCATAATAGTTTAAGCTATGAAACTATCTTCTTCTCTGCTCCTTTTAAGTTCATTTTCAGTTTCCTTGCCCACTATAGTAACCTGTGTCTGTTCAACCTGTTTACCCTTTCCATTTTTTCTCTGCATTTCCAGTGAATCATCATCAACTAGAGTGTTGGGCTCCCATTCAATTCTTTTAGCATACTTTTCAATATGGGGCTTGGAGTCATGAAAGAAGACATCTAACTTGCATTTCACTCTTAATGTGCTTAAAACACCTTGTGGATCATAATTCCACATGAAACTATATGGAAATTTGTATTATTTCAATTTCACATTGATTTCATTGATTTCTTCTCTATTATTTACAATAAATGGCCCAATTTGATTCTTCAATTTAAACTGGGTCTTTTTCCTGGAAGCTATGAAATTAATTTCATCTGCGTTCAATAGTTTTCTCAAATATTCCAATGCAAATATCCTTGTGGTAACAAATCTCGTTAGTTTATATGGGGCTAGGAGTGCACCATATACTCCGATTTCTGTATAGATTTTATATAAATACCAGTCCCCTATTCTACAGCTCTCAGACAGCTGTAGAATTCTCTTAGTCTCTTCATTGATCCTAGGGGTTTTATCTTTTTCCAAAATATTCATAGCAGGGGCTATAAACAGGTCATTAAAATCTGCAAAGCTATATTCTCTACTCCATTTTCTTAAAATATATGACCAAAACATTACTGAAAGAACTTTTCCTTCTGCATCCACTTTCTGACATTCAATGGGAAACTTATCTGCTTGATAATATAGGAAGAGGTGAAGTAGATATGAAGTGTATCTGAAAACTCATTCTTCTGATAATCTTGACAACTGATAATGCATGTTTTCAGCAATGAATTTAGCAAAATTGTATACTATAGATGGAGATTGACCAGGACTAAGAGTTGACAAAAAACCTAAGATACCTACATCAGTGAATTCATCATTGGTGTATCCTAGTATAAATGATAGCATTGAGACTATTTGCCTGGTTTCATCTGGGAAATCAAAGGTATCAAAAGGAGAATTAAGTTTGGGAATATCCACTTGTTTAGGACAAAAATTCTGGAATACTTTGAATTTAGAAGCAAATTCAAGTTCTAGGTAATTTTGAGTCAACTCTTCTATGGATAATGAAGCAGCATTTGGGTCAAGACTCAATTGCAACATGGAATTTATTGACTCTTCAGTGATGTAAAATAGGATCTCTTTATCTTTGTTCACAATGCATCTTTGTTCTGGCATATAATAAGTTTGGCATAATCTGATAAAGTTAGGAACTGAATGAGTGAGAGGGACAATATATTTTGGCAAATTGGATTCCCAAACTGGAATGTCTTTGTCACCTTTTTCCACTGATTTTCCAAAGCACCAATTATAGACATCAAGCAGGTTAAATTCTACATTAGGGTCCAGAATTCTATAATCAAGGTCAACCAAGGAATTATTCTCTAGGGAAATGACTGGAGGCTGGACTGGTCTGACCACCTCTGTAGAATCAACCGTGAGTGCAGGGGTTGGTTTGTCAATTTTGGAGGATTTGGGTTGAGGGAATTTTGCAGAGGACTTATTTTGAGATTTTTGGCCTCCATTTTTAGGGATTACTTGTTTCTTTGTCATTTTTAATCCGAACAAAGCAAGATTAAATGGTTTGCTAAGTTCTTTTATGAGAAACAAGGGTTTCTTGGTGAATTTGACTAGAAAATGGGGTTTCTGAGCAGGGTTTTGGGTAAAGCAAGGATTTTAAAGCTCAGAACATATATTAAGATCAATTTCAGTGGTGAACTGGACCAGGAATTGGGAAAAAATCGCTGGAAATGGAAATTATGGATTCCAGGGAAATTTTGATAGAGTTTCCCTTGTAAAATGGACGTTTTTATGCAGTTTGATTTGTGAAATTTGGGTGATTATTTGAAATAACAGGAATTTTGACGTCTTAGAGGGTAATTTTGAGGAAAAGTACCTGAAAAACCAGTGAAATTAAGTTGAAGACATTCGCAGTAGTGCTTTAGTCTTCAATTCTGTGAAATTGGCTTCTCAGAGGGCAATGTGGTACTTTGTGATTGAATTTCAGGGTAATAGGCATCGAAAATGGCATTGGTAGGTTGAAAAGGCTCTGCATATTTTCTCAGGGTTCAAATGGTGCAATTTAGAAGAAAAGGGTTTATCAACGTTTTCACAGGTTTAAAGGGAAAATAGTGAAAATTCGAATGAAAACTTTAAATTTAATGTACTAACCGATGGTGAAAACCATGGTTAAGCTACATTAAATTGTGGTTATGAGAGTTGGGTTTAGTAATACCGCTAGTGGTATTCACGCTGATGAATGGTGGTAAGTGGTATTGAACTTTTTGAACGCAATACAATGATATTGTGACACGTCAGCGCGGGGTGGTTTGAAAAAGCCACCTATTTCACGCGACTTTGCCAAAACTTTGATCGTTTATGTTTGGAGCATGAAAATTTATAATCGCCATCGGATTTGGTCTTAGGAAGCGAACAGTTCAGATTAAAAGGGAAGGTGCAGGGAATAATGTGTTATCGGATTCAACGAGGGTTGTTGATCTTGGGAAATGAAGGATAGATCGGACAGTCGGTATCTTACGCGATGGGGAGGGATAAATGTATTAAAATCTTTCGCGCAAGTGTATTACCATAGGATCAAATGGATTCTGGGGATCGGACGGTAAAAAATGAATCCGACAGCAGAAGGTTTGTTTAAGCCATATGCACAGAAATGACTATTTTTAATGGAAAACTAGGTGATTGGGATGGTTTATCAAGGAATTAACAGAGGCTAGGGACTGGGATTAGGAAAAATGTATGCGGGGAAAAGGTAAGGTTAAGGTTCTAACCTTAGGTTAAGGGAGTTGGGGGGAAAAACATACAGGGAAATGAGTTTTTTTTTTTTGAAGTTTAGTTTAGACGAAACTTTGAGGATTTTTGACTTAAAACATATATAACATATGTCTAAAGATTTTTTCATATTATTTATATGGTTAATCAAATTGGAAGGATTTAATTACCATAGGGGCACGATTAAGTGTAAGGATAAACTTTAGCCAAAGGGGTTATAAGGGGGGTTTTATTTAAGCATGTGGGAATAAATTACTTTGGCTTAAGTTATAATAAGTGGGTTTTTGGGATGTATTTATAAAAGGAGTTATATAATAGGAAAATTTTAGTTGTAGGGAATTAATACATAAGTTAAAGTTAATATGACAAGGGGACAATGTATACTCAAAACACATTAATATAACTAAGAAAGTGAAGATTAAAAAAAAAAAAATTCATTATAATAACTTCATCACTTAGATTTAGGATAAAATGTGATTTTGAGGGCTTTATGCTTTGAAATGATGTGGGAGGTTAATCAAATGAGGATTAGAGTATCTTTAAGTAAAAATGGAGTTTTAATTAGGGTTATTTAGGGGAATGAGTGCATGAATGGTGAATGATGTGATTAAGGGATTAATATAGACATTTCACACTTTTAACTAATCAGTCATAGAGGCTTGGGTCCAGTCCCAAAAAAATTCAAGGAAATGCCTTGAGCCTTTCTGACTGATAGTCTAGCATGTTTCATGACTATGGGAAGGGGAAGTTAGTTATTTTGCAGCCCATGATGAATGATATTTACATTGAGACTTTTCAGCTTCTTCTACCTACCCATCTTACCATGCTAACATTTTTTTTTCTTCCTTTGTAGTAGGTGCATTTAAGCTAGCAACCTTCACAACATTTATTCTTTCTGAAAGCAAGTAAAACTATCTAATTCTACACTTATTTCATCCATGAATCCATATTAAACTGTTGGATTCACTTTATTCTCTACCTAACTACTGAATTGTATGATTAAACTGTATGACAACTCATTATTCTCTATCTATAACAAGGAAAATTGAAAAATGACAAGTTAAGATTAAACTGTTTAACTCATCATGGACTAATGGCATTTATTGACACTCTACCATAGTCAAAAAGTAAAAAGTAGTGGCATTTATGCTTGCTCACTTTCATGTTTTATTCATTTTTTCTTTTGGGGTATCTTATTTTTTCTAATTCCTTTGATTATTCTTTTAGGACCTTTTACCCTCTTTTTGATTTTTGATTTTTTGATTTTTTTTGATTTTTTACAAAATATGTGAATACAAATTGTAGAAGGCAAAGTATGTACAAATTTACAAAAGTACCAATAGTCAAGTCAAAATTATGACCCCTATATTATAGGTTGCTAACATAGTCTATAGTAAACAAATGCAAATACATGTGAAAAATATGAAGCAAAAATACGAGGACCAAAAAAATACATGTATTAAATTATACAAGCTCTTGTGTTATATTTAAAATATAAATGATGAACATAATGACTTGGTCAATTCAACCAACTATATAATAATCTTCTCAACTAAATTTTGATCCCAAACTTTCCTATTTTTCATATCACATGGAAGAATCACCCCAGAAAAAACTACACTACCAAAAATTTCTCCATCATAGGCTATTTTTGCTGGGAAATAGATAAACCTATTTGCTAATGGTTGGTTGACCAACCTTTCGAGTAGTGGATTATACACTCATTGTTTTAATACACCATAAATCTTCTTCAGTACTATCCACTCATTGCTTTAGTACACCCTAACTCTTTTATCGAGCATAAGGGCAATCTAAGAACCACCAATTACTAAATTTGGTGGTATTAAACTGAGAAAATAATGCGAAGGGGCCATATAAATAATTAGATTCAAGGATATGAAAGTGATTTGATGGCCTAATAATATTGACATCTCATTGCTGGGTAACATTGCAAGGCATGCTATGCCACTGCCTGCTTCACAGAATCCATAAGACAGAGGAAGGGAAGTTTGATGAAGTTTATTATTGCGTTCAATGCATTACACTGTTCCTATTGCATTACTGCTTCACTACCTACTGAATTGGACTTTCAAAAGACACGACACTGAAATTGTGCTTCAATGCAAATTTATGCCTTTTGGAAGCTTAAGATACATGGATTAGAGGGCAGTTTCTATGAAAAATATACAACCACAATCTAAAAATAGTGAAATTTTCAAAAATATATGACATGAGTATGTAGAGCATGCAAAATTAGCTAAGAACCAAAATGAGTATATAGACACAGTAGCATTTCAGAAGCAAGGAAGGAAAGCAACAAATAAGCTTAAATACCTTGATCTAGGGCTTCTAGAAAATTATGGAATGGCTCTCCAACTTGTGAACCTGTGCTTGTTCAGATGCTAACCCAGTTATATAAACCCTAACTCCAAATTAAACATTGAAGCAATTGGGTTGTACCCTTTAGCTGAAAATTTAGCACCAAATGATATTTCCTGCTCTCCATGAAAGAATCACAGCTCCATATTTCTCCATCGCAAACCCTTTAAAGCAAGGCTAACCGCTGTTATATCGACACGTAGGATTAACAGCTTGGTGAACGCTGTATGGGATGTGTTGTGCAGAAACTTAGGATTGTGCGATGTGGATGGCTTCCAGGGCAACCAGATGAGAATGTATGCGTGATGTGGATGGCTTCATTTCTGAGGGAAAGCTTTCAGAAGCTTTCAGTGTACTGTACTAAGTGCATAGAATATATGGTTAACCAAATAGTTTTGGAGAATACAACTAAGCAACCTCCCTAACAGATAGATGCCTGATGATGTGCCCAGCTGTCATCCCAACTCAACTGTTAAACATTATTACAAAATACTATTGAGCAGGTCCAAAAATTATTTTTGCTTCAATTTATGGTTAGCAGGTCATCTCAAATCCAATTCTTAAACATCATTACGAAATACTATTGAAGCTGTAGCCCTAATTCCAAAAATTATTTTTGCCGCAATTTCTATTATTTTCAGAGCAAAATAAAACCTGAAAGAGAAACGAGGTCTGTGAGGGGAGGTTGCCAATGGTCACGTTTCCTGTGGCGAATTTCAGGCTATCCCTCTGTCATAGAGGCACTCGATACTTTGGCCCTCCAACATTCAGGTTGTCCCTCACATCAAAGCTGTGGCGAATTTCAAGCTGTCCCTTGCATCAAAGCAACATAGTTTAAAAAACTAATCTAAATGTAATTTTTATAAGGATACAAGTATTATTTTTATTTGTGGTATTATATATTAATTTTTTTGGTTAGAAAAGTAATATTAATATTGAATAAAAATATATATAATTTTTAATATTGATGTTTTTACGATTATGATTATGATTTTCTATTAAAATTTTTGAGTTTGAAAACTAAACAATGTATATATCTATTAGAAGTATAAATGTGCTTCTAAATGAATGTTTTTATTATTGTGATTAGATTTTGTTATTGAATTTTTGTGATATTGGGATTTTTTTAATTTAGTATTTTTAAATGACTAAAAGATTTGGTATTTTTAAATAAAAATTTGGAACACTTGTATTAGTTCAAATTTACGGTTCTAAAATATGCCACAAGAAAAGTAAAAAACATTTATTTTGATTTAACACTAAATGAAAAGCATATCACTTATGCATACTTTTTAAATATTTCCTTGGTGATGGTGTTTTTTTGGACCACTTTCTTGGTGTTGATATATTATATTAATGGTTATCCACTTATCCACTTGTTCATGTTTTTATGTTAACCCGGTAAGCATATATCTTTGGATATTATGTTATGCTTAGTTTCTAGTCAAGCACTTATCTTTGAAGCTTATGTCATGCTTAGTTTCTAGTCAAGCACCTACATTTGTAGATTGTGTCATGCTTAGTTTCTAGTCAAACACCTTCCTTTGGAGATTATGTCATACTTAGTTTCACGTTATGAATGGATAGAAGGGATAGATATCAGTTATATTCATAGCAATGTATGTTGTGTTGAGGTTGAACTATGTCTTCCAAGTTGTCTAAATCGAAGCACTGAAGATGGTTCCTAAGGGGGTGATGCTTGAGACTGGAAAGCAGGTATGTTTAGTTCATAGAGGTTTCTAGAGTTCATTATGTTCCTTACATTGGAAATATAATAAGATATATTATTCTACTTTGGATATATTCTTATCTTCTTTGGGAAAAATAGGATTTTAAACAAAATGCAATAATTAAGAAGTGGTGGATGAATACCACGAAGGGGATTCATCACAATACCATGGTAATGAAAATGAGTATTAGTGAGGATGAAAACATAAAGGCACAAGCAAAAGAGTTCAAATGGTTTCAAAGCTGTCAAGAGAATACCAAACATTTGTTCAAATAGGGGGATTTAATAATTGGAAATATCTTGGAGATAAGAATATGCGGGGATTTTGTGCATGACAGACCAAAGAAAGAGCGAGATTTTGGGCCAATGATTACATTTTCAGGGAGTGTTCCATTTTTTGTTTGTGGGGATGTGAGTGGAGTTAGATAAGAGGCCATAGGCTTCTTTTATGTTGAAGTGGCTAGCCGCATTAGAGCCCCATCTTAGCTTTCCCGACTCATTGTCCCTTTGAATCTTCCTTTTCCTTAGCTCATCAGCTAGGTTAGTCCAATCCTGAGAGTGATTTTTTTGGACCCATTCTGGGGCCTCGATTCATTCCCTCCATTCAGTGTTTTCTTTGTTTTTCCAGGAAAGGGCTTCTTTGACCGAGGGAGAGCCCATAAGAAGAGTGTCATCCACATATTGTTGGTGGGTTGAAGGGGGGTTAGAGGTTTAGGGGGTTAAATAGGTTAGGCGTTTATAATTTTAGGGGGTTAGGGGATTTAGCAGTTAAGGATTTTAGGGGTTAGGGTTTTTGGGGTCAAATGGGTTAGATTTTTAGGGGTTTAGGGGGTTAAATGGGTTAGGGGTCGGGAATTAGGGTAATTGTGAGGGCATGATAACTAAGGAGTGTCAGTGCATGCCAAGGATTGAAAAGGCATGCTAAAAAATGCGAGAAAATGTCAATGGATGTTGAGGAGTATTAGGGAGTGCCAGGACATCACAAGGGAGAACTAGTTCAAAATGCATGAAAATGAATGAATAAGAGTATGTGCCAAGTAGTGTCAACGAATTCCAAGTGTCTCAAGGATAAAGTGTGTTAGGAGAAGGTCAAAATAAGACTTGTAGGAAGTAAGCCTAAGGTTACATAAAGGGTTGGAAAAATTTAGTTTCATACAAAGGGAGAATTTGGGTTGGGCACAACATTGATTTTCCAATGACTTGGCTGGGTTCCCAAGTCGCAAAAAAAGTAAGGCTCTCTATGACAGAATGAAAGCTAAGGAATACCAAGGTGTGCCAGGGAATTCCTAGAAGTACTAAGACATGATAGGCAGTTCCAAGGCATGATAGGCATTCCAAGATGTGCCAGGTGCCAGGGTGTGGCATGAACACATCCTAGGGAGTGTGAGGACCAAGTGTCAGGGAAACATAAGGGAGCACTAGTTTAAAATGCATGGAAATGAAGTATCAGCCAGTTCCAGGTGTACTAAGAAGGGAGTGACACAACATTCTAGGAAGTGCCAAGGCATGTTAGAGTGTTAGGGAAGCATACAAAGATGTTACAAGTACCAAGGTGTGCCAATGTGTGCTAAGGAGTGTTAGGGAGTGCCAGGAAAACATAACAGAGCATTAGGTCAAAATGAATAAATAAATGAATAAGAGTGTGTGACAGGGAGCGTTAGCGAGTTTTAGGTATCTCGAGGAGGGAGTAACATGGTATGATAGGCGATGTTAAGTCATGTTATAGTGCAGGGTAACATGCATCCAAGATATGCCAGGTGCCAGGGTGTGCCAACATGTGCTAGGAACTGTTAGGGACTATCACGGAAACACAAGGGAGCATTTACATTGTAGCCATTGGAGAAGTATTTACGTTGTAGCCATTACAGGACCCCGAGAAATTTTTTCCATGGAGAATTATTTACTTTGTATCCATTGCATTAAAGTAAGAGGTCTGTCAATGCTTTTTTGTATGTGTTTATAAATTGGAAGAGAGAAATCAGAAACAAGAAGGGCCTGAAAGAACTGAACAAAGAAATGGAGGTCGCTGGGATAAAGTTGATGGAATTGGAGTTGGTAGTTTCAGACTATCATAAGGGCATCCAAGAAAACCATGACCTAATTGAAGAAGTGGAAAACAAGCTGGCAGTCCACATTGAGGAAGATATCAGTCCATTTTTTACTAAACCAGATATATAACCGTGGCTCTCTCTACTCACAATATTTCATTGAGTTTGTGTTAGGTATCTGCTATTAACCTATGCTTGTGTCTATTTTAATGGATACTATATTGATAGCCCAAAAATGACGCATTTTGGATTGTCTATGTTTTGTACTAGTTCTGAAAAAAAACTAGCAACAGTTAATCTCTTTAGCAGCAAAAAGTATTCTACTTGTTGTTTTGGGGAGTTTCTCTCAAGAAATTTATGGATAACCTGACATATTTTTTATATACATACTGTGCAAAACCTTTATAAATCTCCATTTAAAACCAAGGTTAACCCAATGCAACGACATTTTCCCCACAACAAGCACAAGATCAAGCCAACATGTGTGTTGTGTGCATTTAAAGAGATGGCTAGGTAGGTTTACCCTTACGAGAACATGGCACCTTAAAATATGACCACAATTGGTGAGTGCAAGCATTTGTGAAATGGAATCATTAGTGGAGCCTTTTCCAAAAGAGATTATTCATTTACATTACAATATATACAACATGTAGTTAGCGTTCCATCCATGTTAGTGCACACACCTGATGGTATAATTCCTTAAACTGGTACAAAAAAATGATTTTATATATTCACATATGGGACAGTCACAAGATGTAAACAAAATCACATACTTATCAAAATCCTCAACCAGGAATATGCTAAATTGCTTGAAAATGTGCTTGCAACTAGGTAGGCATCAAAGACAATCATTGCAATGGGTTAAGAGGATCTAAGAGAGAATTATGTAAGGATCTCCTTCTAGGTAAAGGAAATTGGTATTACTATTGTTAAAATGGGTGGCCTTCAAGGATACATTGGTAGCTATTGATGCAAGAGCATAATTTCAACAATTTATTTCAAAATTTGTATTTGTCCTCCAAAAGGTCTTAGAGATTTATAGGAGGAAGTTGGCTTCCTTGTTGCCCTATAATTTTGTAGAATTTCTAATTTCATATTTCGGATAGGAAATTTTAGTAATTTTAGGCATAAGTTAAGATGTTGTTTGATTTTTAAGGCCTCCTAGTCATTAGGAATGTTGAGTCTTATGATTAGGATTACTTGTGGCATCCTATGTATTTTTCAAACTCCAATACACCAAGGAAAATGTGTGGAGGAAATTTGGGGGAAGTGTGATTGTCCATAAAATGTAGATCAGATTTGGGGAACTTGTAGCTCTTTTCCTTGGACCCTACTAGTTCTTAGAGGTTGTATTTGGATCAGTTAGCAGGAAAAAGCATAATATTTCCAAGAATATTAGTGTTGGAGCACGTGTGGTTTGGGAGAAAGGATAAGGGGTTCTAGGAGTTAAGGGGTTTAAGGGTTTAGGATCAAGGGGTTAAGGGTAAAGGGTAAAGGGTTAGGGCTTATAGGATTTAGAGGATAGGGGGTTTAAGGGTTAGAGGTTAATGGCTTAGTGATTAAGGGATTCAGGGGTTAAAGATTAACCATCAAGGGCTTACATGTTAGGGGATTTAGGGGTTAAGTGCTTAAGGGTTATGGTATTTAGGTGTCAGCGAATTAAGGGGTTAGGGGTTAATGAGTTTACGGGTTAGGGGTTATGGGTTAAGGGTCAAGGTTTAAGAGGATATGGGATTAGGGTTTATGGGGTTCAAGGATTCTAAGTTAGGGGTTAGGGGTTAAGGGGTTAGTGGCTTTGGGTTTAAGGGATCAAGGGGTTAATTTGTTATGAGTTATGGTTGTAGGGGTTAAGGGATTTTGGCTTTGGGGTTAAAGGGATAGGTATTTTAGTGGTTATGGTTTAAGTGCGTATGGGTTGTGATAATGTGGCCCCTAATCCCCTTGTCAAAACTATTTGGGTTTCCCCTATAAATTTATCTCATTGCCTTACCTATATGTCCCCTACCACCTATGTCATAAGGCCGTAAGGCTCCTTCTTATTCTCTAATGTTAGGATTATAGATCTCAGTAAGACATGCTCAAACCTCTCATTTCTACCCATGCATGCTACCCTTATGTTCCCTTGCCCCATTTAATACACCAAAATATCCCGCTCCCCCAAAATTCATGATAATTAAACATTTGGAGGTGATAATTTAACAATAGCTTCACAACTAGTCCATTTATAATGGTGTATTGGAGCTATTAGATGTCATTTCACTGAGCTACAGTGATAGGTGAGAGCTATGCATAGCTCACTAAAGGAGTATCAAGAGGCTATTAGTCTATTGGCTATAGAATTTGACTCTTTTTATTTTTAACTTAGAGAAATGGAAAATATGTGGAGACAATCTCCCTTCTTCTTCTTTCACCAGGCCATGTAAAATAAATGAAGAAAATAGTCTCAACCCCTTGGAGAAGGAAAGTTAAGAGAAATAATTAGCATGAACAAACAAATAATCCCAAGAGTTAAGTTTAGAGGTGTATCCCTTTGTAAACAAACATACATAATCTTGTTAGTGTTAGTATGAATCTTTACTAGAGGTTGAGTAGTCTTCACATCACCAACCACATCCAATTGAAAGGTACCAACCCCTACAATAAAAATGACGTCTCCAAATAAGGTGTAGTTAATACCAATAATATCACCTTATGAATCTATTACAATATGATTTGGAAAGTACGTTTCCACACATGTGTGAAAGAAACAATCCATTTGGTTAGCAAAAGGAAGTCTTTTTTAAGACCTATAGAATCCCCCTTGAAGGAGACAGGAAGGGTTTGAAACCATATAATACAAGTCGATCTATGAACCATATTTCTGATGTGTTCTATGGATGTGTTTTTTCAATCGTTTTGACATGTGATAGACAATATAAGAAGCCTTTTTTTCCACATATCATCTTCATTAGATATCATGTTGCTAAGAATGAAGTGTCTGGATTGGAGTTAAAGTTCCTATTTTAGTTTGTTGTCTTTTTTTGTCTTCCAGAGTACAAACCTTTCTGGTCTACTGTGCTAAGGTAGTTTGGCTTTCAAATATACAAGGAATATGTGAGGTAATATAAGACCATATTGTAATATTGGAAATAACATGATGAACTATTTAGCACAATTTATGGTGTTGGATTGATTGAGATGTTTATTTTTGGATGGATGGATGTACATCTCTTTAGCCAATTGACAAAAATCATTAAGCACTGTTGCAAGTATGTTATTGACATATTGAAGTGCCATTGAGACTTAGAGGTAGAATATTTAGACTTGTACGTTGTCACCTATCCGGGTGTGATGATACCTTCTGGAGGTAAGCAAAATTTCCACTTTTTTAACTCTTGGATATATTATATATGCTCTTGAGAGAATTTCAACCTTTTAAATAAAATTACAAACAAATGTACATTCATGCAATAAATACTAATTGATTTGGGGGTGACTCAACAAACTGTATCATGTTGGCTTGTTGAATTTGTTAGTAAGTTAATTAGGGCTTGATAAATTTGTAAGCTTCAGTGGGATTTATTGCGGTTGTATGTGTTTTAGAGAAGCGAGTTTGGAGTGGTGGTTGTGCTTCCTTTATTGAATTTGATTTCTTTGGTTCTTATTCTTGTGCATGCCCACTGTGATATCTTCTTGTGCATGCCCACTGTGGTATCTTCTCGTTAATGGTTAAGGGGTTAGGGATTGGGGGCTTAAGGGTTAGGGGCATAATGAATTAGTATTTAAGGGATTAGGGATTGGGGTTAGGGGAATAATGAGTTAGTGGTTAAGGGGTTATGGATTAGGGGGTTAGGGGTTAAGGGATTTAGGCACATTTAAGGCTTAAAGGGATAATGAGTTAGTGGTTAAGGGATTGGGGGCTTAGGGGTTAGGGGATTTAGGCGCAGTTAGGGGTTAGGTGAATAATGAGCTAGTGGTTAAGGGATTAGGGATTAGGGGCTTAGGGCTTAGTGGATTTAGCAGTTAAGGATTTTATGGGTTAGGGGTGAGGGGTTAATGGGTTAATGGTTAAGAATTAATGGTTTAGGTGTTTTGGGGTTAAGGGGTTAGCGGTTTAGGTGTTAGTGGTTTAGGGGTTTAAGGGTTTAGAGGTTTAGGGTTTAGGGGGTTAAATGGGTTAGGGTTTTAGGGGTTTAGGGGGTTAAATGGGTTAGGGGTTGGGAATTAGGGCTTAAGGGTTAGACTTTTAGGTTTTACGGGGTTAAATGGGTTTATGGGTTTAGAGGTTTAGGGGATTAAGTGATTTAGCAGTTAAGGATTTTAGGGGTTAGGGGTTAAGGGTTAAGGGTTTAAGGGGTTAGATGTTTAGGGGGTTAAATGGGTTAGGGGTTTAGAGTTTTAGGGGGTTAGGGGATTTAGCAGTTAAGTATTTTAGGGGTTAGGGTTTGGGGGTTAAATGGGTTAGGGTTTTAGGGGTTTAGGGGGTTAAATGGGTTAGGGATAGAGAATTAGGGTTTAAGGGGTTAGGGGTTAAGGGTTTAGGGTTTAGGGGGTTAAATGGGTAAGGGTTTATAGTCATTTCTTAGGTGAACAAGGCACAATCTAGTTGTAGTAACCGTAACTTGGTCAAGTTGTTATAGTCAAGGAAAGAATTGGTTGGGTTCCCAAGTTCCAAGAAAGTAAGGGTAATTGTAAGGGCATGATAAATAAGGAGTGTCAATGCATGCCAAGGAATGAAAAGGCATGCTAAAACATGCCAGAAAGTGTCAATGGATGTTGAGGAGTGTTAGGGAGTGTCAGGACATTGCAAGGGAGAACTAGGTCAAAATGCATGGAAATGAACGAATAAGAGTGTGTGCCAAGTAGTGTTAACAAATTCCAAGTGTCTCAAGGATAAATTGTGTTAGGGGAAGGTCAGAATAAGACTTGTAGGAGGTAAGCCTATGGTTACATAAAGGGCTGGACAAAGTAGTTTCAGACAAAGGGAAACTTTGCGTTAGGCACAACATCGATTTTCCAATGACTTGGTTGAGTTCCCAAGTCACAAAAAAAGCAAGGTTATCTATGAAGACATGAAAGCTAAGGAATACCAAGGTGTGTCAGGGAATTCCTAGAAGTACTAAGACATGTTAGTAAGTTCCAAGGCATGACAGGCATGCCAAGATGTGGCAGGTTCTAGGGTGTGGCATGAACACATGCTAGGGAGTGTGAGGGCCAAGTGTCAGGGAAACACAAGGGGGCACTAGTTTCAAATGCATGCAAATGAAGTATAAGCTAGTTCTAGGTGTGCTAAGATGGGAGTGACACGGTATTATAGGAAGTGCAAGGCATGTTAGAGTGCTAGGGAAGCATACAAAGTTGTTACAAGTGCCAAGGTGTGCCAATGTGTGCTAAGGAGTGTTAGGGAGTGCCAGGAAAACATAACAGAGCACTAGGTCAAAATTCATAAATGAATAAATAAGAGTGTGTGATAGGAAGTGTTAGCGAGTTCTAGGTGTCTCGAGGAGGGAGTGACACGGTATGATAGGCAGTACTAAGTCATGTTATAGTGTTAGGGCTACATGCATCCAAGATTTTATATATTCACATACGGGACAGTCACAAGATGTCATCAAAATCACATACTTACCGAAATCCTCAACCAGCAATATGCTACATTACTTCTTAATGTGCTTGCAACTAGGTAGGCATCAAAGACAATCATTGCAATGGGTTAAGGAGATTTAAGAGAGAATTATGTAAGGAGTTCCTTATAGGTAAAGGACATTGGTATTACTATTGTTAAAGGGGGTGGCCTAGAAGGATACATTGGTATCTATTGATGCAAGAGCATAATTTCAACAATTTATTTCAAAATTTGTATTTGTCCTCCATAAGGTCTTAGAGATTTATAGAAGAGGAAGTTGGTTTCCTTGTTGCCCTATAATTTTGTAGAATTTCTAATTTCATATTTAGGATAGGAAATTTTAGTAATTTTAGGCATAAGTTAAGATTTTTTTTTAATTTTAAGGCCTCCTAGTCATTAGGAAAGTTGAGTCTTATTATTAGGATTACTTGTGGAATGCTATGTATTTTTCAAACTCCAATACACCAAGGCAATTATGTAGAGGAAATTTTGGGGAAATGTGATTGTCCATGAAATGTGGATCAGATTTGGGGAACTTGTAGCTCTTTTCCTTGGACCCTACTAGTTCTTAGAGGTTGTATTTGGAGTGGTTAGCAGGAAAAAACATAATATGCCCAAGAATATTAGTGTTGGAGCACCTATGGTTTGGGAGAAAGGATAAGGGTTTCTAGGAGTTAAGGGGTTTAAGGGTTTAGGAGCAAGGGGTTAAGGGTAAAGGGTAAAGGGTTAGGGCTTATGGGATTTAGAGGTTAGGGGGTTTAAGGGTTAGAGGTTAATGGCTTAGTAGTTAAGGGATTTAGGTGTTAAATATTAACCATCAAGGGCTTACATGTCAGAAGATTTAGGGGTTAAGTGCCTAAGGGTTATGTTATTTAGGTGTCAGCGGGTTAAGGGGTTAGGGGTTATGGGTTAAGATCAAGGTTTAAGAGGATATGGGATTAGGATTTATGGGGTTCAAGGATTTTAAGTTAGGGGTTAGGGGTTAATGGGTTAATGGCTTTGGGTTTAAGGGATCAAGGGGTTAATTTGTTATGAGTTATGGGTGTAGGGGTTAACGTATTATGGATATGTTATACATAGTTCACAATTAGGAGATCTCAGACCATATAGTTTCAAATAAAAATGTGCTACTCCTCAAATATCACGGTAAGTGCAAGATTATTTATTGAATATAGTATAGTAACATGATACAACTATCCCACAACTCTATAGTAGAGAGAACAACATGGAACAACAAACTTAATATCGATTGATGCACTCACTTTCATGGGAATTTCATGAACATTTTTATTTTCTTATATTATGCACTTTTACCCACATCTTGAGATCACACGAAAATGGTATTCATAATAAAGTTTTCTAGGTGAAGTAATTTATTTTTCCTGCAAGATCAAGTTATGTAGCTATAATGTCTCGTGTTTTTTCGTACATACGACCGGAAACATATCTTGCAGGAATTTTGAAGGAAATCCCACTCAAATTATCAGAGAATCTCTAGGTGACCTCATTAAAAAAGTATGTTTCTCCTTATATGTTGATTATTCTTACTCTTGACTGTGATTTTATATAAATTAATTTCAATTCATTCATATCAGATATACTCCAGCTCCTGCTTCCAATTTAAAGGCCAAGTTCTCGACATTGTTTGTTGTTCTTTAATTAGAAAGTGCTTGTGATTTGAAGAGGTTGCAAGAGACGGGAATTTCAAATAGTTTTTGACCGGGCCAATGCAAGTTTTATAGTTAGAATGTGCAGCTTAAATCCCTGATGTCTCAAATTTGGCCACGTATTCAGGAGCTAGAATGGTCATCCTTCACCCAAATTTATCACGAGCTTAATCAACTAGCAGATAAGCTCTTTGAGGAGGCATTCAAGTAGCCAGTTGATGAATTATCAACAAGATCAATTTTGTGGCACACCCAAAAAAAAGGAAACTCACAAAATTTAAGCTAACAACAACCCGTACTCATGAAACTGACAAATTGTCTCCCTCAAGGACCACTGCCTTCTCCTTCATCAGGAAATAATTCCTCAGCAACTCACTCAACTACATAATTTCTATACCCCCAAAAATCTATTTACGTTATTGTGCCCATAAAATTTTTCAAATAATCTGATGTTTCATAGGTGAATGTCAAATGCCAATTTACTATTTGAAAACCAAATTTTCATCCCTTGTACCTTGTTGGAGAGGTAAATCCCCTTTGCGGACAGAGGCGATCCCTACTAGCCCAGATCGGGTCTAGCAACAATCAAGTCACGCAGCGACACAGGTTATTAGTTACAAAACGACAAAAACATAAAGAATTTCCTACCTCAAATCCTATGTAATGGTCGTTGAAGAAAGGATGACGCTTCCCATCCCTCTCTTAGCAGATCACGATTCTTCCGCTTGACATGTCCGAACACCTGCACACATGCGAAGAATACAATGATATACAACGTAAAATCTAGAGTCTGTAACCATACATCAGTCAGAGAGGATGTAATTCATTGCACTAAAGAAATAGACACATGAATAGAACCATAATCAAAGTCGCTTATCATTAAAATAACAAAGGAAATATATAACCCAAAGCTCTAACGCTTGATCTTCCTTCAGCGGGGCTAACAGTGGAGCACGTCTCAACGAAGCTTGTCGGAAAAAGAACAAAGCTCTCTCTCTTCGGCTTGGCTCTGAAAAGTTGTTTGGCTATAGTCTCCTTGATACAAGTTCAACTCTATCTCTAGCTTGCTAAGGGTGAAGGCAAGCTTATATAGATGGTGGAAGGGGAGTTGGGATCCCTACAATCATGGGATTGGTCCTATCTCTAAGGAAGCTTCCATGATAGGTTGAAAACCACCTCCCATACATGGAGATCTGGAGCCAAACCTCCCAACTCATTTTAGTGACTCATTTAGGAGTTTGTTGGAATCAAAATTCCGCCATTTATTTTTAAAAAACATCCCTTATTAAGCTTGGCGCAAGTGAGGCACTAGGACAAAGCGCCAGTTGGCGCACCCTCTATGGTGGATTTTCCCCATTGGCACGAGGGATGAACTGGCTAGTCACACGAAGGCCAAAAGATCAGTTTTTAGGGTTTTTCAATGGAAAATTTATTCAGAGGATTGATTTTCCTTGTCAAGGGGGATGCCATGAAAGTGGTTTCAAGTTATGTCACTGCTCACAGGTCATGGAAAAAAGCCCTCCAATGGGCGGGACAGGGGATTGCAAGGACGGTGAAAAAATTTTGTGTAACAGATGCCCCCTAAAGCATGAGGCCCCAGTAGAGTTGCCAGTTTGTTGGAGAGTAAATCCACTCTATGGAAAGAGGTGATCCCTACTAGCCTAGATTAGGTCTAGCAAAAATCAGGTCACACAGTGACATAGGTTCCTAGTTACAAAATGACAAAAACATAACGAATTGCCTATCTCAAATCCTACGCAATGGTCGTTGAAGAAAGGATGACGCTTCCCATCCCTCGCTTGGCAGATCACGATTCTTTCGCTTGACACGTCCAAACACTTGCACACATGTGAAGAATACAATGATATACAACGTAAAATCTAGAGTATGTAACCATACATCAGTCAGAGAGGTTGTAATTCATTGCATCAAAGAAATAGACACACGAATAGAACCATAATCAAAGTCGGTTATCATTAAAATAACAAAGCAAAGATACGACCCAAAGCTCTGACTCTTGATCTTCCTTCAGCGGGGTTGACAGCGAAGCACGTCTCAATGAAGCTTGTCAAAAACACGACAAAGCTCTCTCTCTTCGGCTTGGCTCTCAAAAGCTGTCTAGCTATAGTCTCCTTGCTACAAGTTTAGCTCTCTCTCTAGCTTGCTAAGGGCGAAGGAAAGATTATATAGATGGTGGAAGGGGAGTTGGGATCCCTACAATCATGGGATTGGCCCTATCTCTAAGGAAGCTTCCATGATAGGTGGAAAACCACCTCCCATACATGGATATCTGGAGCCAAACCTCCCAACTCATTTTAATGACTCGTTCAGGAGTTTTTTGGAATAAAAATTTCACCATTTATTTTAAAAAAAAATCCCTTATTAAGCTTGGTGCGAGTGAGTCACTGGGACAGAGAACCGGTTGGTGCACCCTCTATGGTGGATTTTCCCCATTGGTGCGAGGGCTGAACTGCCTAGTCGTGCCAAGGCCAAAAGATTAGTTTTAAGGGTTTTTCAAAGGAAAATTTCTTCAGAGGATTGATTTTCCATGTCAAGGGGGATGCTAGGAAAGTGGGTTCAGGTTATGTCACTACTCACAAGTCATGGAAAAAATCCCTCCAATGTGCGGGATGAGGGTTTGCAGGGACAATGACAAAATGCTGTGTAACAGATGCCCCCTTAAGCATGATGACCGAGAGAGAGAGAGGGGTGAAATTCTTTATGAGAACGTGCCCAACTGAAAACACTACCTTCAGAAGACCTGCATCCAAGTACAATTGATATCTCTAATACATGATATGTGGTATGGGCGTAGCCATCCATAATAGAGTATACAATAATCAGGATCTGAGGTATGTACACATCCATCTAGAAAGGATCAATAAGTAGACTCAATTATGGTCGCAGCCATCCAATCAAATGAGTCATGTAACCAATCATCGTAATCCACAAAATCTACAGCCTCGATTTCATCAGAAAAAACCCAGGGTCTTGCGCTCCATCTCAACCTAAACAGAGTACAAGTTCCAGCATGTGAATAAGTGAGCTGAAGTCAAACATGCAAGAACATAGTCTGATTACCAACCAATAGTGAAAGCCATTAACGGACGTGAGCGGAACCACCAATAATGACGATGGCCCTCAAGGTAATATAGGTACAATCCACGGAATGTGAACAGTGAGTTGATGTCGAACACCCATAGAATCATTTGATTGAAGGTCAATGATGAAAACCTTGCATCGAATGCGAAGAACCTACCATTGAGGCATGCAGGCTCCAAGGTACCTGAAGGGAGTCTCTAGATCATCTTCCTGGATAATGAGCTGAAGTCGACAGGAAGTGACATTGATCAAAGGTGGGCCATAATGTTTCCCACATCATCGACACGAGACATAGGAACATAATGTTTGTGAATCAGGATCAGTAGAGAATCAGAGGGAGGTTGAAAACTGCAGAGGCCAAATTCTCTTGAACATATCAGTGACACGACAATGGATTTGGCAGTATTTGACATCAAAGGATCTGAGGTCATGATGATGTGGCAGAGAGAAAATGAGCGGTCAAAAGAGATTACCCAAACCCATGGAGGCAAGCAAGAAATGAGATGAGATGTCCCCAACCCGACACAAATGCAGACAAGTTCCATGTTCAAGAGCGACATACTACCGACACGACGATGATACTGGTTCCATTTTTCCTCACCATTTCTGGCAAGTACCTCTTTATTTTTACACAAGCTTGAAGAGGATACCATATGCTTGTCATATAAGTTTGTCCTTTGAACAAATCCAACCTAGTACATTTAACGAGCCCTAGGAAGGAGGAACTCGAATATCATCATTACGACAAAGTCCGAAGTCATCAGGTTTTAATGAGTCTGACAAAGGGAGAATTCAGTGTCTTTTCATGTTTAGAGAGTTTGAAAAGACAGCAGAAAAGTAAACTCCAACAGTCCCTTTTTGTAGATAGTCCCACAGATCCGAAAAGGTAGAAAACCATATCTAAGAGAACCTCCTAGTCACAATAGGCTAGGGCATTTATTTTTTGTAAATAATCTATCCCAGCCCAAAAAAGGAGTAAACGTATACTGGGTAGATATCGTTTCATAGCCAATTTAACGAGTTCAAAACGACAAGCGACTCAACAATATTTTCAGTTTTAGAGAGTCAGAAAAGAGCTGAAAGTTGACTCTTCCTGGAGGAACAAGTGGTATAAAGGGTAGCTACTGGTTTCGGTAATGGTGGAACTGCTCAGAACAAATAAAGGTCAAGAGGCTAGCTAAAAATACCATTCATCACAGCGGTTCCTCAGGACCAGGTAAAACAACCAAGTGAAGGCATATGATCAGCCAAGCAAATAATGACGATGGAATGAAAAAACCAAGGCTTATCTAGAAAAAAATAGGCTAATAGAATGGCAATCACAAGAGGTAAAATGGGAATAGTTTCATTTTTACACAAGCTTGAAATCAGGAAACTCTGCTTGAGGTTGGTTTCATTTTTACACAAGCTTGACACAAAGATAAACTATGCTTGAAATTGGTTTCATTTTTACACAAGCTTGAAACAGAAACAAACTATTCTTGAAAAAGTAAGCATGCCCACAACATGGTGACTCAATTCGAGGTACATGCCCCCCAAGCTTCAATCCATATGAAAGGCAGATGGAGGGAGTGAAGGTTTAAGTTACGAGATCAAGAGAAAGACTCGACTGGGATTTTACAAGATCTTATCAAAGACTTGAATTGAACCGAAAGGTGTTTCATTATTTTAACGAGGTTGAAATACTTAAAAGAACTGCCCTCGATGACCTTGTTTCATTTTTTAAAGAGGTTGATACAAAATACAAACTATCCTCAGAACACCTTGTTTCATTTTTTAAGGAGCTTGACACAAGAAAACGAACTATGCTCTGGAAACCTTGTTTCATTTTTTAATGAGCTTGACATAGGAAAATAACCATACTCCAACGACCTTGTTTAATTTTTTAAGGAGATTGACACAAGAAAACGAACTCTGCTCCAGAAACCTTGTTTCATTTTTTAACGAGCTTGACATAAGAAAACAAAATCTGCTCCAGACACCTTGTTTCATTTTTTAACGAGCTTGACACAAGAAAACGAACCATGCTCTGACAGACTTCATCATAATGAATAGGAATTCATTTCTTCCAAGAGTTTCCCGTCAGATGGAAGGAAAAAATCTTGGAAGTCTGGACCCAATGCCCCCAGCACACGATGTACGACGGCATTATCCTTGAGTACAGGCATGGGGTAGGTAGCCACATAGTTGACTTGCGATGGGGCAGATACAACGGGTGGATAAAAACCAGGAAGGGATGATGGCGAGCTAGTTGCCACATCAGGACCAAAGAATGAAAGCTGATCAATGGTCATGATCCATCCTTCATGTGGAAAACAGACCACACGAAAAAAGGAGGAGACAAGCGCTCCCATGGCATAGGTGTAATCGCACGCCAAGAGCAGATTGAAATCCAAGGGGCCTGGAACAACCATCACCTCCATATGGATGGTTTTACCTTCCAAAGTAACAGGTAACCTTGGGAGGATCCCTAATGGTTGACTAGTCCTTCTGTTAAATGCCAACAGATTCTGCGCAACAGGAACAAGCAGCGGTGAGATGAAAGCTTGCCAAGTAGTTGAGGATAGAACACTAACAGATTCACCTTTGTCTATAACAGTGCTAGATACGACCAGACCAGAGGTTTGTACTGTTATCTCAAAAGGCACATAAGACGGAAGGCGGTATCCTGCAAATCGACTCCAGTCAAAGGAGGCGAACAAACTACTCGGAGGAGCTACCATCGAACTCAGATAGTCTTCCCCTGGTGTTACTGAAGAAGAAGGAGCATCCTCCACAACCTCCATCTCGAAGGCGGGAGGAGTATCCTCCAGGACCTCCATCATGGGAGGCATAGGAGCAGCTTATTGAGGTATAGGGACAGGAGAAAGTTTCTCCAAGTTCGAGGAATCTGAAGAAACAAGAAGAACCTGAGGGAGGTGGGATCCACTCTCAATGAAAAAAACCTGGTGCACCATAGATGGGGCCAGCTCAACCGATCTGATGACCAATGGTTGGTCAGGGACAGATTCCTGAATTTGAATTTCCGGAGGAGCGAGACCGACCAAGGATAATTCTTGGCTGACCGTCGAATCAACTGGTGGAGGGCTCAAAGAAAGCTATTTGTAACCAGCTGGAAGGCAAGGTGTAGAAATAGTCGAGTTGTCCAAAACTCACTGGGCTTCATCCATATACGGACAAAGGTTAATGGCATGGTGCCCTTCACACAACTTACAGGGATTGGCTATCTTACCTTGCTTCTTAGTAGCTTTACCAACACTAGGTGAAGACGTGCCCCCAACCTGACTCCCGAAAGCCAAAGGAAATGGCAGACGACCGTTGGACCATACTTTGATCACTTTGGGAATACCAGGGAAATCTCGAAGAAGATGGTTTCCCTGGCACAACATGCAAGGGAACTTAAATTTCCATGGAGGGTCGAAAGGTTTGTCAAGAGGAGGTGTTTTAGAAGCAGTAGCTGCAGCTTTAGCCTCTCTCTTATCAGACTTCTTCTTCTTTGTCTTCTTCTTCTTCTTCTTAGCCACCTGGTTACTCGAATCCATACTTTCACTAGGCGAAGTAGAAGAGGAGGACACAGAAACAGGCGAAGAAGGGGAGAGGTCCACCTTAGAATCAACATGATGTTGTTCGGCGGAGGAACTGATTGAATAGTAGCTAGGACATTCGGGACCACAGAGGTTGAAAAAAACCAAACAGGCAACCCAACAGTTAACCCAGGAAGGGACAACATTTCTGTTAAATTTGGACAACTAGGTCCAAACTCCATATTAAGATGCTCAGATTAAGAGGCTAATATTTTTGTTGGATTCCTCTTTCTGAGAGGTGTAAAATTCATATAAAATATGTCTTAATCCGATGAGCAGAACTTATATTTTGAATTTATTATTTTTAATAAATTATATGTGCAAGGTCGGCCAGTTTTGTAATGTAGGCTCGCATGCCCAACAGATGTGTCACACACCTTCATGATGGATATATATACAGGAAAAGTTGGAGAGATTTTCATCATCATCACAACTCACATATTCCTCTCTCATCTTAGAGTATGAGCTACCAAGAAGGACGAGTTTCAGCCACACGTGTGAAGGACGAAGAGAAAAAAACTGTACGGCTAAGCTGAAGTACGGATTTGCTGCTGCTAGGGTTTCGCAGAAACTTTGACCAGCGTTGACTTTGGTCAACGCTTGGTCCAAACAGGCTGAAATTTGGTGGAAGGTTCGATTTATGAAGGCCGTACTACCTGGCACAAAAATCGAGGTCAAAGGGTTGACCGTTTTGCTGCTGCGTTGACTTTTAGCTTGCTGCCCCTGCGTTGACTTTTCAGGACAGCGTTGACTTTTGCAGAGTTGACTTAGGTTGACTCATCTACAGATTGAAGGGTTGTTGTGACACATGCTGGGCTGGCTGACCAAAGGAGACTTTGCTGGTTGAAGCATCCTGTTGACCGCCGAAACGAACATACACATTTTTCCTGTTTCTGATTTGTCTTCTGTAAGATCTACTTATATGTTCTATCTGGATTTTGCTTAACTACTTGTATGATTGCAGAAAGAAAAGTGAAATTGCTACTAGCATAGAACATCTACAAAACTTTACATGGTATCAGAGGTGAGGTGAAGACAAACTCAATCTATAGCAATCATCATCGGAGGAAATGGGTTCCACTAGTCTTGAATTCAAGGAGAATGACAAGCTGACCGGAAGTGATGACTTCCATCCCTGGAAGATGATATTAGATCTCAAATTAGAAGATCATGATCTCCTGGATCATGTGACAGGGAGGATTCAAGAACCTCCATCAAATGCCTCTGCTGCTGTTAGAAACAAGTATAAGAAGGGAGAAATCAAAGCAAAGCTGCTGATCAGGGAATCCATAAATAAGAGTCTGGTTGCCTACATATCCGAACTAGGCACATCCAAGGAGATGTATGACAAATTGATACTTATGTTTCAAGTAAACAATGTGAACCAAGTGCTATTCCTCAAGAACAAGTTGAAGAATATGAAGAAGGGCCGAGATGAGTCTGTTCAAACTTTCTTTCTGAAGTTGACCGAAACCGGGAACAATCTGCTAGCTATTGGGGAGATAATAGCTGATCGTGAGATGGTTCTCACCGCACTTGGAGGACTTCCATATGAATGGCAAGTATTCACAACTACTATTCTCAACAATAATACCATTCCTAACTTTGATGAGCTTCTGTCAAGATGTATGCAAGAAGAAACAAAGATGAAGGAATTTGATAATGAAAGAAATGCTGCCTATGGTGCTCATTCCCGAAAGAAGAACTCTGGTGGTTCTAAGGACAAAAGAAGGACAAAGACTCAAGAGAAGAAGGGTAAATGTTTCACCTGCCATAGGCCTGGACACTATGCTAGAGAATGCCCCTTCAAGAAGGATTCTCCCGATAGTGACGATAACAAAACAACCGAAGAAATGGGAATCGAAGAAATGACAAATCCAAAGGAAAGAGGTAGGCTCACTTTGGTGGAAACAATCAACCTTCTAAGAGGTCCAGAAATACCAGGTATGAGGAGTCTAATGTTGTTGATAAAAGAAATGAGTATATTCTGCTATCTGCTCTCTCAGCTGCATCTCTGCCCGACACTATGGATGTCTGGCTAATTGATAGTGGTGCCTCAAGACACATCACCGGATTCAAGGAAGCACTTTCTGACATGGTTGAAAGGGATACTAATCTAGAAATTATCCTTGAGGATAATGCCACTTATCCTGTGAAAGGGACCGGGACTGTGACCCTCCACTTGTCCCAAGGACAAGTCCTCCGTTTGCAAGATGTACTCTATGTACCCAAATTGAAGAAAAACCTTGTGTCTGTATCTGCCATGGAAGACAAAGGATTCAATGTTACTTTCTCTAATGGAAAGGTGCTCATGTGGAAGAAGAGCTTCAAGGAAGCTATCTCAATTGGTTTTAGGGTTGGTACACTCTATCAGGTTGGAGGGAGTCCGTTGAGAGCTATGACTTGTGATACTATTCGACAAACCGAACTATGGCACCAAAGATTTGGACACCTTCATTACAAAGCCCTTCCCGAAGCAAGGAAGGTGGTGACAGGGATGCCTGATTTTGGAAATAATCATGAAGGTGTATGTAAGGGCTGTGCTGAAGGAAAACATACAAGGGGACCTTTCCCCTCAAGTGTCACAAAGAACTCTGAGATATTGCAACTGGTTCATTCTGATCTTTCTGGTATGTTGCCTGTAACATCCCTGGGGGATGTTCTTACTATATGACATTTACTGATGACTTCTCTCGCAAAACCTGGATATATTTCTTGAAGAAGAAGGATGAGGCTTTCATGTGGTTCCGTACATTCAAAGCCTTGGTGGAAAATATGACCGAAAAGAAGATCAAGATTTTGAGGACTGACAATGGCACTGAATATGAGTCAAATGAGTTCAAAGACTTTTGCAGAGAAGCTGGCATTAAGAGGGAGACTACCACTGCATATACTCCTGAGCAGAATGGTGTTGCTGAACGCAAGAATAGGACTATTATGGAAGCTGCCCGTGCCATGCTTTGTGACCAGGGTCTACCAAAGTTTCTGTGGGGAGAAGCTGCAAATACTGCTGTGTACATTCAAAACCGATGCCCTCATTCCGCTTTGGACTCCAAAACTCCCGAAGAGGTTTTCTCTGGTAAGAAACCCGATGTCTCACATTTTAGAATTTTTGGATGTCCTGTCTATTTTCATGTGCCGAAAGAAAAGAGAAGTAAGCTGGATGCTACTGGGAAGAAATGAATGTTTGTGGGCTATAGTGAGACTTCTAAGGCATATAGAGTCTATGTACCTGGTCAAAGGGAAGTAGAGATAAGCCATGATGTCACTTTTGACGAAGATGCTTCCCTGAAGAAAGTAGTAGATCTTCCTAGATCTGAAGAATATCATGAAGAAAGACCTGGAAATCTGGAAGAACCCCAGGATGAGACTATGCCTGATATTGAAGGGCCAATGGACCCTATTGATCCACCCCCTTCACTAGGAAAGAGACCATCATGGCTCAGGGACACCCTCGAAGATGCTGAGGGTCATGCTGCCCCAAGGGGGACATTCCGAGAAAGCAAGAAGCCGTGTATATACCAAGGGTATCTAGCTACCATGAGTACTATTGTACAATCTGAACCTGGATCTTTTGAGGAAGCCATCAAGCATCAAGTTTGGAAGGATGCTATGCATGAAGAATATGAGTCTATTATGAAGAATGATGTCTGGGATGTGGTCCCGAGACCGAAGGACAAATCTGTTGTCACCGCTAAAAGGCTCTACAAAATCAAACATGGATCTGATGGGAGTGCTGAAAAGTTTAAGGCAAGGTTTGTTGCCCGCGGCTTCTCTCAAAAGGAAGGAATTGACTATGACGATATATTTGCACCTGTGGCACGATATTCCACCATCCGATCAATCATAGCCCTTGCTGCTACACAAGGATGGAGTCTTCATCAGATGGATGTCAAGACCGCTTTTCTGCATGGTGCAATAAAGGAAGAGGTGTATGTAGAACAACCTCTGGGATTTGAAGTTCAAGATCGAGACACTTATGTTTGCAGGTTGAAGAAAGCCCTCTATGGGTTAAAGCAAGCACCCAGAGCTTGGTACGAAAGGATGGATAGTTACTTGATGAAGCTGGGCTTCACTCGAAGCAATGCTGATCCGAACCTATACTTCAAGGTTGTGAAAGAGAAGCCTCTCATTCTAGTGATGTATGTGGATGACCTCTTCCTGACTGGTGATGACCCTCTCATTCATCAATGTAAGAGGGAGCTTGCTGCTGAATTCGAGATGAAGGACCTAGGACTGATGCACTATTTCCTAGGCCTGGAGGTCTGGCAGAGACCTGGAGAGATTTTCCTTTCTCAAGAAAAATATATTGTGAAGCTTCTGGAAAGATTTGGAATGGTGGACTGTAAGTCCGTGTCGACACCGATGGAACTCAACTTTAAAAAGTTGAGTGGCAGCGCTGCTGGGCCTATCTTGGCCAATCCTACTGAGTATCGTCAACTCATAGGAGTTTTGATGTTCTTAGTGAACACCCGTCCGGACATATGTTTTGCAGTGAACACTTTGAGTCAACAGATGGTTGAGCCTCATCATTTTCACTGGGTTGGTGCCAAGAATCTTTTAAGATATCTTCGGGGCACGATAAACCATGGGCTGAGATACACTGCCGGGAGTGTGATACTCCGTGGATATACTGATGCCGATTGGGCTGGCAGTGTGGTGGATCGTAAGAGCACATCGGGATGCTGCTTCAATCTTGGTTCTGCTTCGATCTCATGGATGAGCGGGAAGCAGAAGTCGGTGGCTTTGAGCACCGCGGAGGCCGAATACATTGCTGCTAGTATGGCCTGTTGTGAAGCAGTTTGGTTGCGGAAGCTCTTTAGTGAGCTGTTTGGACATGTGCTAGATACCACTGTGATACTCTGTGATAATCAGAGTGGGATTCGTATGACTGAGAATCCTGTGTTCCACGACCGATCCAAGCATATTGATATCGGGTACCACTTTATCCGGGATATGGTACAGCGAGGCGCCGTAAGGCTCGATCATATAGGAACTGATGAGCAGGTCGCGGATATTCTCACTAAGCCCCTGGGGAAGGTCAAGTTCCTAACCTTCCGTGAGAGTCTTGGTGTCGTGGAAAGACCCTATGATGTGGGTTCTGTTGGACGATGAGCTCTGGGAGCTCTGGGGGGCTTTGGGGAGAGCTTCTTGGAGCTATGGGCAACCACAAGGCTAGGCTTGCCAACCTTGGTGGTGTGCTTGGACCCCACCGTTGTGATTTTGAGTTGGTTCACCTCTCATTTTCTGTGCCCCGTATGCATCCTACCCATTGAGTTCGGGGCTCATGGGAAGTACCTCTCATTTGGCCAATGAGGTGTGGAAAAGTTAGAGACTATTAGCAAAGACTGATGGACGCATCAGAGATTGCCGTACTCTCTATCTAGGATGGCACTGTCCAACCACTTGATCTGGGATCAAGATTTGTGAGGTCTGGGACCTCTGGACTGACTATGTCAGTCGGGGGATGATGTCTTTGTGACTGACCCACTTCTGTTCTGAAATAAAGAAGCCAGCAAAGCAAGTTTCGGCGGGATGACGCACGATGTTGATTGCACTAATAGATGGAGTTCTCCCTAGTTGAGAGGGAGTGTTAAATTTGGACAACTAGGTCCAAACTCCATGTTAAGATGCTCAGATTAAGAGGCTAATATTTTTGTTGGATTCCTCTTTCTGAGAGGTGTAAAATCCATATAAAATATGTCTTAATCCGATGAGCAGAACTTATATTTTGAATTTATTATTTTTAATAAATTATATGTGCGAGGTCGGCCAGTTTTGTAATGTAGGCTCGCATGCCCAACAGATGTGTCACACACCCTCATGATGGATATATATACAGGAAAAGTTGGAGAGATTTTCATTATCATCACAACTCACATATTCCTCTCTCATCTTAGAGTACGAGCTACCAAGAAGGACGAGTTTCAGCCACACGTGTGAAGGACGAAGAGGACAAACTGTACGGCTAAGCTGAAGTACGGATTTGTTGCTGCTAGGGTTTCGCAGAAACTTTGACCAGCGTTGACTTTGGTCAACGCTTGGTCCAAACAAGCTGAAATTTGGTGGAAGGTTCGATTTATGAAGGCCGTACTACCTGGCACAAAAATCGAGGTCAAAGGGTTGACCGTTTTGCTGCTGCGTTGATTTTTAGCTTGCTGCCCCTGCGTTGACTTTTCAGGACAACGTTGACTTTTGCAGAGTTGACTTAGGTTGACTCATCTACAGATTGAAGGGTTGTTGTGACACATGCTGGGTTGGCTGACCAAAGGAGACTTTGCTGGTTGAAGCATCCTGTTGACCGCCGAAACGAACATACACATTTTTCCTGTTTCTGATTTGTCTTCTGTAAGATCTACTTATATGTTCTATCTGCATTTTGCTTAACTACTTGTATGATTGCAGAAAGAAAAGTGAAATTGCTACTAGCATAGAACATCTACAAAACTTTACAATTTCCATATGAGAAGCACCAACATTTCCAAAAGGAGGAAAAGGACCAGGATTCCCTTCGGAGGGGATTCCTTGGTTGGTGAACTTCAGAAAAGTTGCCATTAGAAACAAATCAAAACAACACCCTAAGGAAACTAACTTTAACCAGGAATATTTCGTGGGCAGTTAATTTTAAAACATTGAAACTAGACTCTACTGTTTCATATTTTAAGAGTCGAGAAACAAGAAAAAGGTGACTCTATCGCTTTCAGTTTGGAAACAAGCATGAAAGGAAAAGTGCTTGACGATGTTTTCAAATTTAGGGAGTCAGTAAAGATCAAACTGACTACTCTGGTAATCTAGGCAGATGGGTGTACCAGATATCCGTGAACTACCATATACACCTTGGTTAAAAAATGAAAGATAAATCAACCAAGGACTTGACGTACGTGCAGGTAATATCCCCGAATGCTGTGTTCGATGTATCACGGGTATAAGGCGGAAGACTCGGATTCCTACGGATAAAGGATAGCAACCTAGTGGGGTCTCCCTTTATATACCTAGGATAGCAACCTAGTCCGTACTAGCGCTGTCTAAAGCCAGATGGCGAATGACAACTACTAGATTTAACGACGCCGGAACACATCACTAGCCTAGACCTCTAGATATTTCGTTAATATTTCAATGTTGCCTTAAGGTAAATTGAATAAATTCTATATTTGATCTTTAAATTATGTTTCAATTTCAGGCCCTATCGAATGTTGTATCCCAAAAATCCTCTAAATTCATACTACATGCCACAATACATCACTTTGTTCGATGAAGTGCTAACTATGGGAAGGTTGAGAGCTTTTCAAATAACAACAAAATGATCACAAAACATCCACTAATGTCTCCAATGCATGCTAATGAAACTAAAAACTTTCCTTTTAGAGTTATATAACACTAATAATGTGGAAAAGATTTCAATTTTCACTAAATAATCAAAAAACAAAGAGATTTGTTTTTGTATTTTTCAATGTTTTAGAGAAAATTCACCAAATAAAATGAAAAACTAATGAAGAAACCAATTCGAGAAGTGACAGTGAAAGAGTCGAAACAAGCGAGTTCACTCAATGCAAACACACACAATCAGAACTCAAACTAATGGAGAAATCCCTCAAACCGAAGAAGAATCTCAAAAAGTCTCATACAAACCGTGTAATCTAGGCTCGAAATGAGACAAAGCGAAACTTGAATGAAAAAGAGAGAAACCACTCAACTAACGCAATGATATAATGGAATCCAACAAAATGAATTTAAAGAAGCAAAAACGAAGTTGACTGGAAAAGCGAGAATCGAAAACTCCCACGGGAGGCTTAGCACACTATAGCACCTAGAAACCCTAGGTATAGAATGCAAAGCTAATGGTAAATGGAAAACAACCGGAGGATAAGGGTCAGACATAGTCAAAAAGGACTTCAAGGCACTCAAGCAGTCGGAAAAATGACACCAGAACAAAAAATTAGACTCAGAGGGCTAAAAAACAAGTAAACCCTAACACCAAATAGGGTTGTCGTGACTGTTTGGCTATATTCTGTGCCAAAAGAGAATTGGCACGGGGGCCTAACTAGCAACAAGCGCCAATTGGCGCGTCTGTCAGGCTATAAACCATGCCAATGGAGTTTACTATGGAAAGAAATAAAAAAGGGCAAACAAAGAGTAGATCAGGTCTTTTGGGAGCTGAACAGGGGTTTTACACCAAAAGGAGGCAAACCAAAAGAGCAAGTAAATCAAACAAAAGCCAAAAAAAATTGAAAGAGACAAGACTAACTCCAACTAACTCCCAGTGGAGTCGCCAGTTTGTTGGAGAGGTAAATCCCCTCTGTGGACAGAGGCGATCCCTGCTAGCCCAGATCGGGTCTAGCAACAATCAAGTCACGCACTGACGTAGGTTCTTAGTTACAAAACGACAAAAACATAATGAATTGCCTACCTCAAATCCTATGCAATGGTCGTTGAAGAAAGGATGACGCTTCCCGTCCCTCGCTTGGTAGATCACGATTATTCTGCTTGACACGTCCGAACACCTACACACATGTGAAGAATACAATGATATACAACGTAAAATCTAGAGTCTGTAACCATACATCAGTCAGAGAGGATGTAATTCATTGCATCAAAGAAATAGACACATGAATAGAACCATAATCAAAGTTTCTTATCATTGAAATAACAAAGGAAAGATACAACCCAAATCTCTGATGCTTGATCTTCCTTCGGCGGGGCTGACATCGGAGTACATCTCAACGAAGCCTGTCGGAAACAGAACAAAGCTCTCTCTCTTTGGCTTGGCTCTCAAAAGCTGTTTGGCTATAGTCTCCTTGCTACAAGTTCAGCTCTATCTCTAGCTTACTAAGGGTGAAGGAAATCTTATATAGATGGTGGAAGAGGAGTTGGGATCCCTACAATCATGGGATTGGCCCTATCTCTAAGAAAGCTTCCATGATAGGTGGAAAACCACCTCCCATACATGGAGTTCCGGAGCCAAACCTCCCAACTCATTTTAGTGACTCGTTCAGGAGTTTGTTGGAATCAAACTTCTGCCATTTATTTTTGAAAAACATCCCTTATTAAGCTTGGTGCGAGTGAGACACTGGGACAGAGCGCGAGTTGGCGTGCCCTCTATGGTGGATTTTCCCCATTGACATGAGGGCTGAACTGCCTAGTCGCGCCAAGGCCAAAAGATCAGTTTTTAGGGTTTTTCGAAGGAAACTTTCTTCAGAGGATTGATTGTCCTTGTCAAGGGGGATGCCATGAAAGTGGTTTCAGGTTATGTCACTGCTCACAGATCACGGAAAAAAGCCCTCCAATGTGCGGGACAGGGGATTGCAGGGATGGTGACAAAATGCTGTGTAACACCTAATGAGCCTTCTTCATTGAATATTTTCTTGAATGGTATTTTGCTCACTAATTTTTATCATTCGATTTCTTATATGTCAGGATTCTTCTCTATTTCATGCCTTACATCGTTTCCTTTGCAACATATGGTGTAATTGTTAGTTTAATTTTTTTCACATATTTAAAAAAATAAACAATTTTAGTTCATAGAATGTAACTCAATTGACAATGGCCTTGTTATGAAGTATTATGTTAAAAGACGAGATTCAAAGTTAAAATCCCCTTAAGTGGCCAACCAAAAAATAATATTTTTATCTATTTATTTATTAAATTTTTAGAATGTGGTTTAATGAAAAAAAAAAATAATATAAAATAAATAAATATGACATGATTAAATTTCATGTGGTTTGAATATCTATTTTCAAAAATATAAAATATAACTATCCACTATCCACTCATGGATATTTCAATACAAACTTCTGAATACTAATGATTTTGTCTTAATTGCTAACTATCTTAAATGGGTTTCGTCTTAATTGTCATTGTCTTAAGTCACCATTGTCTTAAATATAAAGTTTTATCTTAAATATTTTTGTCTCAAAGTGCTTTTGTCTTAAATCTAAAATTTTGTCTTAAAATATTTTTGTCTCAAATTGCTTTTGTCTTAAAATATTTTTGTCTCAAACTGCTTTTGTCTTAAATATAAAGTTTTGTCTTAAAATATTTTTGTCTCAATCTATTTTTGTCTTAAATATAAAATTTTGTCTCATTTTTTTTTTCTCTTGAATATTTTCGTCTCAAATTGTTTTTGTCTTAAATATAAAGTTTTGTCTCAAATTATTTTTATCTCACACTATTTTTGTCTTAAATTTTATATTTAAGATAATTCAATTGATATTAAATTTTACTATAAAATAAAAAGTGACTTTTTAAAACAAAATATTATCTTAAAATACCCTAGTAGTGAAGTTGTAAAAATATTAAAGTTTTGTCTAAGACTTGATGTTGCCGGAGAAATTGTTATGAGGTATCTATACAGTTTTTTCAAAAGTTAAAAAATAGCAATTCAATTGCTCCTTTTTACACAAGATTTAGATCAAAAGTCAAACTGATTTATTTTGAATCCAATTATATGAATTAATTTATAAAATTTAAAGTTATAATAAACCATTTTAATAGACTCTTCTTAACCTTTTTTTCCAATTATTCCATATTAGGATGTGGAAATCGATGGCCTTTCCGCGCTTATCTACTTTCCAGCCATTTCTTGGTGGGAAGATTCTTGGATAACTCTCACGATACTTACCAAAGGATGTAAGCTTTGGTTCGTTTTGTTTGAAGACTAAAAATTCGTTTAAAATGACTGAGAAGTAGAAAACAGAGCGCAATACAAATTCACACTGCTAATATTAAATGGTCCTTAGATTGTCGGACCCCAGTGATGCCATATTAAATAGAAAGACTTTAAATCCAAGATATTTTATGCAGGAGATTATAGTACATTACATTAAATTACATTTCATATGATAGTGTGAAATTTTTTGATTTTAATTAAATTTGACTTATTTTTGGCACACAATTATTTGACTACTAAGTCTATGAAGACATACATACTTTACCCTCTCTAGTTTTGAACTTATAACCTCTTAAAATGAAACACATGCTCTTAACCATTAAACCCATTCAAGCTATATGTAATCTCAGATTTCAATATAAATCTCAACTTTAACAATTAGAGTTTCTTCTAAAACAATGTCTCTCAACAAGCTGGCCTATCTTGATTTTTCGCCTTTCCCGATGTGGTGCAATCTCTCCACATTCAGGCATAGATGAAGCCGAATCCATCGTGAATCAATTGTGTTTCGACCACTTGCTATGAAAAAACATAGCCCCATTTCAAATGATTAGCCACAACCAAAAATACATCTAACCACAAACTATAGAAATTTATGCTAAAATGTATAAAGTTTATCTAATTTTAATAGTTTTTAATATTTGAACTATTTTTACACCGAAGGTGTTCCTTTACGGGGTTGGACTGGGTGGATTCAACCAATCACATCTTTCGATTTTCTTCCTCTTCCATCGAATGGTTTTTTATTACGTGGAATTCCACGAAATGGTAGTGAAGGAGCGGCGAAGAGGAGGGGCCCAAGTATTGGTGGTGGTGAAGCCGTAGGGAAACTGTGCAACGGTATGTCCTGGAAAGCAAACAATGTAGTGCTAATCACGGTAGAGATTCTGGTCATGCACGAGGCAATGTCCTTTTCAAGGGAAATTATCTTCAATTGTAAATCGAGTACGCGTTCAATCCAAATGGCGAAAGATTTATCCATTCGTTCGACTATTTTTTCTCAAGGTTTTCCGATTGAGGCACAATGGCTACATTTATTTCCGCTGAGATCGAGTGCACATTTAAGCCAAATGGAGTCGCAATGATGCGCGTCTCCTTGCGGTGTTTGAACATAGGAAATCCCTCCAACCTAATGCGTTATCTGAGCTCTGTGGTGGCCTTGTTCAAATGCTATGAGCGCCTTGATTTTGCTTTTGAGCTCTTCCCTTGTAGATTTTATTTTGAACATGAACCCATACCTTTAGGCTATTGACAATAACCAACAAGGTTCACTACGATATGCAAACTCTACAAATATTGAACGAAATAATGTGTGGAGATCCAAAAATAACAATAAAATGAAAGAGCACTTTATGGGTTCAGTTGGCCTGTGATTGCACGTAACATGGACCCTATAAGGAAATCACAGGGTAGAGGCAGAGAAGTAGATACCATTAGAGAAGACAAAGGCAACAGAGAAATAGTTAAGATAGGAAAACAACAAGGGCAGAGTCCTGAACGAGGTTGGGTCAATTCGTGCACACGTTCAGGTTGAGTTGTGAATGCTAAAGCAGGTCAAGTCGTGAACGTAGGTCAAGTATTCCATGAAAAAATAAGAAATGACTGGGTGCAACCAAAGAGACAAGGTCAGAAAACCACAACAAGGGAGCAGCGAGGACCGTTGATACGAGCATATGGAAACGACGGAGATTAAAATCGTAATCGCAGATCACAAGTGTTGCAAGATAGTCACAAAGGGTAAAAGTTAAAGATGTCAAAGTGCGATGTGCGATGGCGATGGGACCCAACCACTCGCCACTCTTCCTTTCATTCCATTTCCCTTGAAAATCACTAAAACCCTACCTTTTTCGTCTTTCCTCTTCATTTCTCTACTTTACCTTTTTCACCACTATATCATTGTTTCTCCTCCTCTTTTCCTATCTCCCCGATTGTGATTAAAGTGGGCCAATCCCCCTAACACATTCACCCATTTCTCGCTCACCATCCATAGCACTTTGCAAACATTACAACTTACCATTTAGGTGCCTACAATATATTTCTTTTAATTTTCAATGTGGCGTTTTTCCCCACCATAGCAGTTTGGCCCCTCACTTCTTAGCCGCTTATAACAAGAAGCTAAGATTTTTGATGTGCGATGCAGTCGGCCCCACTTTCCTCTGACATGTTTCTTACCTCCTCCCCACGCTTTGCAATTCGCATCCTTTAAAATTTACCTCCGTTGTTTAGTGTTAAGAGTTGCGATCTGCAGATAGCTGTTGGGTCCCAACTTCCTCCACATCACCCTTTTCTCCCCACCCTCCATCGCAGATCACATATTATAACCTTTCACATCGCAACTAAAACCTAAAACTTGTGATTTCTGATTTGTGATATAATGCATTGCATTTGTTTTAATTTACCTTTGAAGTGCCCAAAACCTATTTTGTTTAACTTACGATGTGGTTAGGTCCCACCATCACTCCACGTCACTTACCTTCTCCCTGTGCTTCGCACGTCGCACACTTTAGAGTTTACCTTTACTACTTCATGGTAAAGAGTTGCGATCTGCGAGCAGCGGTTTGGCCCCACCATAATACTCTCCTCACCGCCCTCCACCTTTCCTCCATCTCCAATCACACCCTCCTCATTTGACAGTCCTTGCTTCATTTCACACCCCCCATCTTCGATACCACTTACTAATTCAGACCCCCTCCTAAATATAGTTCCCATTTTTCAATTCAAAAACATTGCATGGGATTTTGAGGGAGAACATGCAGTTGTGGTTTATGTTGTCTGCTCAAGAGATCTCCACTAGAGAACCAGGTGCACACAGTACTACAGACCTCTTCATAATGGATTAAGTGGAAATCACCAAACTGAGGGAGTGGAGGTTTGTAAACAATATATGGAATCGTAAAATCACAGTCATCCTATCCACCTATGACCGCTCCTCGCCATACCATCTTGAAGGCTCCCATTATTGGCCTCAATGGGTGACCATGTCCTTTCTGTTTTCAGTTTAATTTTTCTGATTCTGCTGGTGAAATCCCAATTTCACCCCATTCTTGTTTTAATTCTCTTAGTACAGAATTAATTGCTCAATGTACACTTTGCAAATTAGGTAGGATGTTTTGATTTCATAGATATCGGTCGATCACAAATGATTAAGTACCATAGACCCTCAAGGAGAAATCTATATATAGTAAGTTCTAAGATGAAAGTGAGGTTTTGAAATTTGGAAGAATTTTGGTGTAGTTTTGTATGATTGTGATCCCTGTGCTCTGAGATACATATTTTGGAGAGATGTTTAAAATTAATATGATACAGAGCTGTTATTTGGATTCTAGATGGAGAAATGAGTAGTATGTATCTGTTTCCTTCTGTTATCAGTAATCTCCTTTTATGTGTAATCATTTTTCATGCTATGCTACTTTGGTTGGCTCATTTTTCATTTTTCATGAATTCGTGTCTGTATAATGCCCAGGTGTTTACGCTCATGTTTTAAGTTTTCTACACTCCCTTAATTCCTGCTCCATGAATGCCTATTGTTGCCCATATCTCATTCATATCCGCTTCCTCTAAGGCCGCAGGGGAAATATTCTTAATCTCTTAAGCCTGTCTCTTGTGGGTTCCTTCTCCATGCTTCCTTAGTGCCTCTACACATTTTAAAGCTTTTGTTCACTATTTTATACTTGGCCTATCTAAAATCCATCAACCTCACAGCCTCCTGAGCCCTCTCAATATTTGGGGAATTCACATGAATCGACTCCAATGTCTTCTCCATCCTAGAACCACTAAAACCATTATTATCTTGACTCATATCCTGTCAGAGGCATTTTTACAATCATATACATTTAACCTCTGATTTTAAGATATCCTAGGCACTGGTATTTTGCAACTCAAGGTTGTCTCTAGGAAATACAACATCTTTTTGGTGTCGTTTCCAGGGAGACGAATTAGAAAACCTTTTCCCTGGGATACGACATTATCTTCAACCTTCAATCAGGTGACCATGAAGGGTTGAGATTTGCATAGCCCTCACCTTGGTGACTCCACTATTATTAAAGTTCAAGTCAGTAATAATCTTGGCTTACAAAAGGCCTCATACTCGATCAGATACTTTCCAGCAGAAAATCCCTTCGGTGTCTGATCTTGAAAATATTGTATTTAGGAGAGTTTGGAAGGAGAAGTAGCCTAGCCAGGTTGACCTTACCTCAGTCACTCTAGAAGCTTTGCCTTCCTCATCTCAAAAAGCTGACATATATGGTCCTAGCACCACAACTTGCATACTTGAGTACTCTCCAGAAGCCTTTGTTTTAGTCAGTTCAATCATAAACAACGAAGCTGAATCTGCTGATATTTCTTTGCCTCCCTTGTGCCCTACTCACGAGGTTGAAGGAATCAAAGAAGTCACAGTACTCCATAGCTTTTTATAGACCAATATAACAACCCCTATTCAGCACACACCTGTTATATTGTAGCCAATTCATCCTCAAAATTTACCTCCACCGCCCGTCATGGTTGTACCCAGCTTCCTCCTCAATAAATATGCTCCATTGGCTTTACCTCAAGTATTGAATGGCATGCCTCAAGATTATCTAAAGCTCTTGCCTCGGTTCACAAGGGAAGATAGTACTTCTGCACAGAGAGATATTGAAAAATTCAGCGCCTTTGCTAAGAATGTAAATGTAGAGAACCTAGATGTGGTGCTGAGGCTTTTTGTCCAATCCTTGGATGGAGAGGCTAGAAATTGGTTCAAATATCTTGTTGATCACACAGTCACAACTTGGGAAGAAATGGAGAATTTCTTCACAATAAAATGAGGAGAAAAGAGTGACCATGGATATGTTCTTACAGAGTTCAACACTCTCAAGAAGAGACACAATAAGGATGTAACAAAATTTATAAAGAGGTTCAATAAGCTTTATAATAATCTTCCTGCTGAAATAAAGCCTCCAAAAGCAGCTGCTAAAGTGGTTTTCGCACGAGGTTTTGAACCAGAATTTGGGGTCAGCCTAAGGGAAAGAAATTTTGCATGTATAGATTGGATCTAGATTGATGCACTGGAGGTAGAAGTAAACTTTGCTTCTATAGGTAAATTCAAAGGGAGGACAAAACATAAGGCCAGGAGAAGGGGTAGGGAGGAGGCTTCTACCTCTAATCAAGAAAGGGAATCACAGGAGCATAGAATCAAAGAGATGAATAAGATGATGAAGAACCTCTCAAATAAGTTGGCAAAGCTTGAATTGGAGGCCAAGAATTCCCCCCCTTGTCCTAACCAAATGATTCCAAACCGTGGGTTTAACCCCTAGTAGCAGAAGCCCCCTCTATAATTGTTACAGTGAGAAAGGAAAGAGCAGTAAGATCACATTCAACCTCCACTATAATTGAAAGGGGAAATGGATGGATAGGCCGAGGGAGTCACAGACAGTCAAGAAGATCAATTCCTCGCTTACTCAGAGAATGAAGAAGGTGAACTCACCCTGCAAGGGGAGCAAGAAGAAGAGGAAGTCCCTCCAGAGGATCAAGAGTTTGACAGTTACTGCAGACAGTTCATGGATTTCATGCAAGCCCAACTCCACAATAAGTATGATCTCAGATCCTCCAGAAGGAGAACCTAAGGGCAACAAAAAAATGAAGAATCGATACCAAGAGAAAAAACCCCTCCTAGTCATTCTAGTAAAGGAAGAAGCCATTAGAAAAATAAACCCTCATAAGACCACTGAATCCTCTTCCACAATGCAAGAAGTTGATCCTCCCAAAGATAAGAAGCCCTCATATATACCCTTGAAACCATCCAACCCTCCTAAAGAGCAGTTTGAAGAAGCCATTATAGAGAAAAGGCACATACCCTTCAATCTCCAAGAAGAACAACCCATGGTGGTTCTTGGACTGCATGTGGAAAACCAACTTCTAGCCTATGATGAAGAAGAGGGAGGTGAGCTTACCCTCCATGAAGAATGAGAAGAGCTAGAGTATTTCCCAGAGGAAAACACTAAAAATAAATAGTAGTCTGGTGATCCAGAAATAGAGACAACAAAGCTTAATTTTCTAGATTCACAAGATCACCTTCAGCCAGTAGCATTGTATTCAGAGATTGAACACCAATTAAGTGTGCCCGATGAAAGCCAAGAAGGCTTGCCAAAAGAAGACTAATTAGGTTTTTTTTTTGAAGACCACTCAAATATTCTTTCTGAGTGTGCAGACTTTGAAGAAGATCATAAAAGTTTTGCATCATTAATTTCTTCTTGGGATGTTGAGGAAACACAATATACTGTTATTATTCAAGATCCTTTACTCAAGATGATCGAGAGTTTGTAGCTCCCCTGAAAGCCTTCGTATGATAGAGGAAAATATGAAGAGCACACAAAGCAGTTGATTATAATGGAGAAGGAGAAGAAACAAGAGTCATCATTTCTATTTGAAGACAATCAATGGCAACACACAAGCAAAGCATCAGTTTGGAATGAGGTTTTCTTTCTTGTTACAAATCCTCCAAAAAAAAACATGTTGCATGTTTACCATGATCCTTTGGGTAATATATTATAGCCATCAGTGAAGGAGTAATTTTCCAGGTTCATTAATGGAGCTATGAAATTCAGTGGAAGAGATAAGTTGCCACGTTTTGAACCCATTTCTCTACCTATAGGAATGTGATGCCAATTTTAGTTGAGCACTCATTTGCTTGATTGGTTACATTGGAAGTCTGATTATTATTTGATGGGATAATTTTCTATCAAACTAGGTGTAGGTAGGAGTGTCAAAAAGCTCAGTACTATGAGCATATTTCTATTTTAGTTTCATATTGCTTTGTTTTTTTCAGTTCATGTGTTTCAGTTTCCAATTTCAACATAGTTCAGATTTCAACATTTAATTTTTTGAACGTATGGTAGTGCACAACTCAGTGGTAGTTTAAATTTAGGCTTACATTATGAATTTGCGACTCCATTAGCCCAATAAGGCACATGCATTCAGGTCTGCAGGTTCTCAACACACTTAGAACAACACATTGTCCCCATATGGAGCCAATGTTTTCCTGTGATCACACATAACATGGAGAAGTGGTTCCTATAAGGAAATCACAGGGCAGAGGCAAAGAAGCAGTAGACAGAAAAATAGCAAGGGTAGAGTCCTGAATGAGGTTGAGTCAATTCGTGCACGTGTTCAGGTTGAGTCGTGAATGCTAAAGCAGGTCAATTCGTGAACGCGGGGCAAGTATTCCATGAACAAATAAGAAATGTCTGGGCACAACCAAAGAGACAAGGTCGACAAAACCACAGCAAGGGAGCAACGAGGACCGTTGATCTGAGCATCTGTCAATGGCAGAGATTAAAATCGCAATCGTAGATCACAAGTGTTGCAAGATAGTTGCAAAGGGTAAAATTCAAAGATGCCAAAGTGTGATGTGCGATGGCGATGGGACCCAGCCACCTGCCAGACTTCCTTTCATTCCATTTCCCTTGAAAATCACTAAAACCCTACCTTTTCTACCTTTCTGCTTCGTTTCTCTACTTTACCTTTTTAACGACTATATTGTGTTTCTCATCCTCTTTTATTATCTCTCCGATTGCGATTAAACTGGGCCAATCCCTCTCACACGTCACCCCTTTCTCCCTTGCCATCTATCGCACTTCGCAAACATTATAACTTACCGTTTAGGCACCCGCAATGTATTTCTTTTAATTTTTGATGCGGCGTTTGGCCCCACCACAGTAGTTCCACCCCCCACTTCTCATTTGCTTATAACAAGAAGCTAAGATCTACGATGTACGATGCAGCCGGCCCCACTTTCCCCTGACACGTTTCTTACCTCCTCCCTGCACTTTGCACTTCGCATCCTTTAAAGTTTACCTCCAATGTTTAGTGTTAAGAGTTGCGATATGTGGGCAGCTATCGGGTCCCACCTTCCTCCATGTCACCCTTTTCTCCCCACCCTCCATTGCAGATCACACATTATAACCTTTCACATCGCAACTAAAACTTGAAACCTACGGTTGTTGATTTGAAATATATCACATCGCATTTGTTTTAATTTACCTTTGAAGTGTCCACAACCTATTTTGTTTAACTTACGATGCAGTTAGGTCCCACCTTCCCTCCACGTCACTTACCTTCTCCTTGCGCTTTACACGTCACACATTTTAGAGTTTACCTTGCTTCTTCATTGTAAAGAGTTGCGATCAACGAGCAACGGTTTGGACCCACCATAATACTCTCCTCATCGTCCTCCACCTTTCCTCTAGATCCAATCACTTCATCCTCATCTGACGGTCCTTGTTTCATTTCGCACCCCCCCTCTCCAATATCGCTGACCACTTGAGACTCCCTCCAAAATCTGGTTCTCGTTTTGAAATTCAAAAACACTGCATGGGCTTTTGAGGTGAAACATGCAGTTGTGGTCTGCTCAGGATATCTCCAGTAGAGAACCAGGTGCGCGCAGTACTACAAGCCTCTTCATAATGGATTAAGTGGAAATCACCAAACTGAGGGAGTGGAGGCTTGTAAGCAGTGAATGGGATCGTAAAATGACAGTCAGCCTGTCCACCTATAACCTCTCCTCGCCATACCATATTGAAGGCTCCCATTATTAACATCAATGGGCGACCATGTCCTTTCTGTTTTCGGTTTAATTTTGCTTGTTTTGTTGGTGAAATCCCAATTTCACCTCATTCCTATTTTAATTCTCTCAGTACAGAATTAATTTCTCAATGTACACTCTTTAAGTTAGGTAGGATGTTTTGATTTCATAGATATGGGTCTACCATAAATGATTAAGTACCATAGACCCTCAAGGAGAACTTTATATATAGTAAGTTCTAAGATGAAATTGAGGTTCCAGAATTTGGAAGAATTTTGTTATAGTTTTGTATGATTGTGCTCCCCATGCTCTGAGATACATATTTGGGAGAGATGTTTTAAATTTATATGATACAGAGCTGTTATTTGGATTCCAGATGGAGAAATGAGTAGTATGTATCTATTTCCTTCTTTTATCTGTAAACTCCTTTTATGTGTAATCATTTTTCATGCTACACTACTTTGGTTGGTTCGTGTAATGTAGCTACTGGTCGTCTACAATTTTATTCATGAATTCGTGTCCTTATAACGCCTAGGTGTTAATGCTCATGTTTTAAGTTTGCTGCACTCCCTTAATTCACACTCCATGAACCTCTATTGTTACCAATAGCTCATTCATATCCGCTTCCTCTGAGGTCGTGGGGGACAGATTCTTAAATCTCTTAAGCCTATCTCTTATGGGTTCCTTCTTTGTTCTTCCTCAGTGCCATTGAATGTTTTAAAGCTTCTGCTCACTGTTTTATACTTGGCCCATCTAAAAGCCATTAGCCTCCAAGCCTCCTGAGCCCTCTCGCCATTTGGGGAATTCACATGAATCGGCTCCAAGGTCTTCTCCATCCTAGAACCACTAAAACCATTATTCTCTTGACTCATATTCTGTTAGAGGCATTTTTACAATCGTATACATTTAACCTCTGGTTTTAAGATGTCCTAGGCACTGGTCTTTTGAAACTCAACGCTGTCTCTAGGAGCTCCAATAGGTTCCATGATCACATGTGTACTGGAAGGAAACAAAAAATAAAATTCCTGCAACTGATACACATTGTGTTAGCGTTAGGGTTTTCACCATTCTCACATTTTACGTTGTGTACCGATTGCAGTTTTGTTGCATTGAAATTTTTGTCTTGGTGTTATTTACAAATAAATGTATAGAGACGAATTTTTTCAATTCTAATATGTCCAACATTTTACAAATACACTGAAGTTGCCTTAATAGGAATGTTAAACATTTGAAATTTTTAGTAGACAAAGCGAAATGAATTATGTTAAGCCTAGTATGATATGAATTTTTCTTAGGTACATGACATGGATTGCAGTAACTCCATAATACATAATGCGGAGATGGATAATACTCAACACAATGCTCTGATCATACCAACCCTAAAGAGCCAGATGTACTATAACAGGAAAATATGAAACCCAAGGTTGAAATATGGGCATCAATGCACTTGCAAAATAATGAACAATGGATGTTTACACAAGGTATGTTTCAAGAAATTTGAGAAAAAACCATGTCATGGTCACCTGAAAGAAATTTTTCTAGTGGCCAACATGATCCAGGTCCATTAGCTTTCAGATTTACCCATTATCTTTTACTTCTATGATGTGGTTAGAATTGCATTGAAAAGAGCATTAAAAGAACACATATGCATGATTTAAGTAAGAGGAAACAAGACAACAATAAAAAACATAAGAACACTAGAAATTGATAACAAAGTTCACCCAGTGTGGACTATGTCTCCGGGCTTGGTGTCAAAATGGGGTAGGCTGCTTCAGATAGTTCTGGAAATGATGATGATGTACATGGAATAGGTTTTATGTGATACAAGGATATATGCCCTCAACATGAGTGGCTTGTCTCTCTACAAGACGTTCCACTATAGGAACTCTCACTCACAATAGGCCTCCTATCAACATGAAATAATCCCACACAAGGTGACGATGAGGATCCCTTCGACAAGGTTACATAGGGATCATAAAAATCCATGGAAAATACCTCTCAAATGAAGTAGAAACATAGATCCCACAACATACATTAAGAAAGGATCTAAACAACATATTACATCTCACATCAAATGATAAAAGAGGTACATGACATCAATGCTACATATACGTCAACCCCTGAAGTTGGCTGAAGAAGTGGCTTCTCAGTTGCTGAATCTGGCTACACCATCAAATTCGTGGTATCGAGAGGCATAAAATCGATAGTTCCCACTTGGGAATCTGACACTGTCACTCCAATCTAGAAAATGGCCAAAATCTGGGAAGCTCTGCTACTGAAATGAACATCGACATTGGATGCCTGTCGCCAAGAGGTGTAAAAACGACATAAAATTTGTCAAATTATAACTCTGGAAAGTTCAGGACCTTAAAGAATCTTTTTGATACTCCTCAAGATTCCCTGGGCAAGGCTCCACCCCTCTGGCTGCTCATGGTTCCACACAGGGAATAAAAAAACATTATTCATTAAAGAATGTGACAGTCCGCTCCACATTCTGCCTTCGCTTTGCTAGCAACTCCATTGGCCTCCCCGAGCCCTCATCTCTCATGTATTCTCCATCATTCTCCATGGTTTCCTTGAACCATTTGAATGGAATATTATAACAAAGTGTGAGGGTGAATATGACAAAGTGTGAGGTTGGAACATTGGTTGGCATAACCATATTAAGGTGCTTTTTGTTGGGAGGTTTTGGGTTCAAATCCCATTGACTCTCAATCTTGTTTTAAAGCCCAATTTTAGTTGTAATATATTTTTTTCAAACTATATAATATATGGAATTTGTATGTCCATATTCTAACGACCCCCCAAAACATGATACTGAGACAAAAAATGGAGGTTTCACCATCTCAGGCCACTTGGGCCTAATTTGAGGTTCCATTTGGCACCATGTGATTGGGCCATGTGGTAAGCCCTCATGGGTCCACATCATATGCCACCTCTACCACCTACTTTCCATGTGGGAACTTGTGGTGCTGCCACATCACTTTTTTGTGGGTCCACTTGTTTTGTTGACTGGGATGCCACATTATTTTATGGGTCCCACTAGGCCTACCACATGTAATCCATATGGCCTTCCACGTGGAAGAATGTTGACTTTGACTTGTTTTTTTATTGTTAGGTACAAACTTCAAACTGCAATAACTTTCTCATATAAACTTGGATTTGAGTGTTGTTCATGCCATTGGAATTGGGTCAACGAGCAATACAATCTTGTCCTGGTCCTAAAGAATTATGAAAACTTTGAATTTTTACCATTTATGAGCCCTCTTTGGTCTCTTGAGGGTGTCTGGAGCCACCTGGATCAGTCTTCCCACTAGAGGAAATTTTGGTCCACTAAAATCATGAAAAAAATCTGCAGCTACTTTTTGTACCTCGTCTGCACCACAAGTGTCCTAAAAGGTCACCCTTCATTCTCCTTTACCTTTGTTCTTTAGATCCATAATCGATGAGCTGACAAATGCATCCTCTGCACACCTGTAGTACAATATTCTTATAAATTATCTGCTTAATGACATGACCAAATATGACCTAAGCATCCCATACCTGCCATGAGTTTAGAACACACACTCTATGGTCAAGTTTACATAAAAATTGAAATCAATACCCCAGATACAATGCCAAAACAACATTGTCACTTAACAAGTGATAGAAAACACATCATCACTTTTAAATTTTAAATTGTAACACATTATTTACAAAGTAAGGCCAAAACAAGATAACACATCTAGAAAAACCATCTCTCACTTATCAAAGTGAATGGGTTATCTTCCCGTGGCAAATTTTCTTGTCAAACAACTGTTTCATCTAGTTCATGCACATACACTTTGTCCTTGAGACGTTGCTCTGGATGGAGCCTCCAACACGTGGCTCTTTGATGGCCACTTCTATCGCAATGACTGCAATGGGTCTTCTTCCTCCATACCTTCTTTACCTTCTTCTTTCCCTGGTGTGGAGAAGGCCTTTCATGCCTCATCCTCTTTCATGCTGCCATTCTCTTCCAACTCTTAGCAAATACATGGTTATGTAATCCACAAAAACTACATGTTTTCCAATGCCATGATCTATGTTCATTGTTAGCGACATGCTTGTAATAAAAATGAACACTAGAATATAGAGACTTATTATACCTTCTTTGTTTGTCTCTGGTGAGATCATGGTGACGAGAGCTTGCCTCAGCTCTTTCTCTACAATGTGCGCTGTCATAGGATGATTGTGAAGTGTTCCCATAATTCTCTTTCCCCAATGGTTTCAACCATGTATTGGAAGCTTATGACACCTTTGAGAACTATCATTTAGTGTATCCAAAACCTATGAATTGAGGTCTCTGCACAACCTCCAATGGTTGAGTTATGCCTTGGACATTCACACCAAGTCCTCCTACTTTGTAACCTATTTTGGTAAGGAGGCTCATGCCAGTTCCTGTAATGGGTATCTCCACGTTTCCAATAGAAATAATAGCATGTGAAGATGAAACTAAAGAGAAATAAAAGTTGTTTACCTCAACTGTTGATTCAGACACAGGTGATGATGGCCTCTTTAAGCCTCTTTTGCGATTCAAATTCTCCAAGGCCTCTTCTGCAACTCACAACTGAAGCTTCAATCTCTGCTTCTCTTCTTTCTCTTCTTGTAGTAGCCTCCTTAATTCAACATTCTCTTCACGAAGACTCTAGTTGATCTCCTCATTTGAATGATGAGAAGACGATCAAGGCGATGAAGAAGATGCAAAAGCATTGCAAGATGTGGATGAAGCATCATTCTCTAATATTTCTTTCTCCTCTTACTATATTCTCTTCTCACAAGCATCATACATTATTTCCACCAATTTGGAAATCCTGAGCATGGCCTCATACATGAATTTTTCATCCTCCATTGCTACACGTTCAATCATTGTCTACGCTTGGAATTTGCATCAGCAAGAATACCACTCTGATACCACATGATGTAGGTCTGTTAGCTTCCAGATTTACCGATGATCTTTTACTTCTGTGATGTGGTTAGAATTTCATTGAAAATAACATTAAAAGAAAACATATGCACAATTTAAGCAAGAGGAAACAAGACAACAATCAACAACATAAGAACACGAAACGTTGATAATGGAGTTCACCTAGTGTGGGCTACATCTTTGGGCATGATGTCAAAATGAGGTAGGTCGCTTTAGATAGTGCTGGAAATTGTGATGATATACATGGAATAGGTTTTTTTCATGCAAGGATATATGCCCTCAATACGAGTGGCTTGTCTGTCCCTGAGACTTTCCACTATAGGAACTCTCACTCACAATAGGCCTCCTATGAACATGACATAATCTCACATAAGGTGATGATGAGGATCCCTTCAATAAGGTTACATAGGGAACATAACACTCCACGGAGAATACATCTCACATGAAGTAGAAACATAGATCCCGTAACATACATCAAGTAAGGATCTAAACAACATATTACATCTCACAACAAATGATAAAAGAGGCACATGACATCAATACTGCATATACCTCAACCCATGAAGTTGTATGAAGAAGTGGTTGATCAGCTAATCAATCTGGCTCCACCATCGAATTCGTGGTGTCGAGTGGCATAAAATTGACTATCCACACTTGGGAATCTAACATCGTCACTCCAATCTAGAAAATAGCCCAAAAATGGGAAGCTCTACTGCTGAAACGAACATCGCCATTGGATTCCTGTCGCCAAGAGGTGTAAAATCGACATAAAATTTGTCAAATTATGACTCTGGAAAGTTTGGGACCTCAAGGAATCTTTTTGATGCCCCTTAAGATTTCGTGGGCAAGGTTCCACCCCTCTAGCCACTCATGGTTCCACACGTGCAATAAAAAATATTATTCATTGAAGAACGTGCTGGTCTGCTCCACTTTCTCCCCCCGCTTTTCTCACGGCTCCATTGGCCTCCATGTGCCCTCATCTCTCATGTATTCTCCATGGTTTCCTTGAACCATTTGAATGGCATCTTCTAAAAAAGTGTGAGGGTGAATAAGACAATGTGTGAGGTTGGCACATTGGTTGGCATAATCATATTAAGATACTTGTTGTTGGGAGGTTTTGGGTTCAAATCCCATATTGTAACGACTCCCAAAAACATCAGAATAAGACAAAAAATGGAGGTTGCACCATCCAAGGCCACTTGGACCTATTTTGAGGTGCCATTTGGCACCATATGATTGGCCATGTGGCAAGCCCTCATTGGTCCACATCATATGCCACCTCTACCACCTACTTTCCATGTGTCGACTGGGGGTGTTGCCACATCACCTTTTTGTGGGTCCACTTGTTTTGTTCACTAGGCTACCACATTAGTTTTGTGGGCCACACTAGACCTGCCACATGTCATCCATATGGCCTGCCACGTGGCGTAATGTTGACTTTGACTTGTTTTGTTGTTGTTAGGTACAAACTTCAAACTGCAATAACTTTCTCATACATACTTGGATTTGAGTGTCATTTGCACCATTGGAATCGAGACGAAGAGCACTACAATCTTGTCCTAGTTCGAAAGAATTATGAAAAATTTAAATTTTGACCATTTCTAAGCCCTCTTGGTCTCCTAAGGGTGTCTGGAGCCACTTGGATCACAACAACACATTATTCACACTATAGTCAAGATATGTTACACATTGGCTCATTATATTGGAAATGGGAAACATATGCAATACATGATCCATTTATCCATGATATTTCATTGTAATAAAGATAGTACAAAAACCAAAAGAATACCATAAATTGAGAGAAAAAATTCAAAATCCCCGCTGCATAAGATGAAATCCCCCTTAACTCTAATGCCTTTTGAGGAGATGATTCATTGAGAGGTCCCTGAGTTTTAATTACTAATATGGGTTTCCAAAATTCTTGTTCTTTAAAATAGGAAAGGTCTACATTAATATATGAGAATATTTGTGTATACAATCTAACAAATAAAATTAAAGGTTTCCAAACATTTTTTCTGTACTTATGCAATGTGTTTCAGACTTCCACTCTTAACCTTACAAAAATTAAAATTAAAGGTTCCCAAACAATTTTTTTTTACTAATGCAATGTGTTGGGTACTTCCACTCTTAGCTTTATAAAATTTCAACCTCACACAAATTAAATGGCTCATAAGTATTTCAAGCATTTAATATATATGACTACTAAAATTTTTTTTATGTAATTATACAATGTGTTGATGATTTTCACTCTTAGCTTTACAAGTTTTCAACTTTAAACAAATTAAATCACTCACAAATTAAATGGCTCATAAGTAGTTTGTTATGTTTAATAAAAAATATTATTTTGAAGCACCTAGTTACTCAATGTATAAGAACCTTAAATCAAGTTGTTCACCTAGATAATTCCACTCTATGGGCTCAAGGTTGGTTATTATCTCGGGCTCTTAACTTTCCTACAAACTAGCATCGACTATCGCACAACTATATGAGGGCCTAAATATCTCTCATGTTAGAATTTAGGATAGAGAAGATGATCTCCAATTGATATACAAAAGTTGAGGATCATCCCTCCTCTTATAAGTTGGGTTATCTTGCTTGGGAGGAATAAAGAAATATTTCACGACAATGTTATCTCCCCTAATGTTATGGGGGATCATGTTATTGCTGTTGAAATTCAATAAGAAATTGTAGCACACACACTAGTGTGGGAACACAGTTCTTAGTGATACATTAGTGTGAAAGCCAATTTAATTTAATAAATTGGTGCAATGTCTAATTTAATTATCCCTTAAGGGCCTAAATATCTCTCATGTTCGAATTTAGGATAGAGAATATGATCTCCAATTGATATACAAAAGTTGAGGATCATCCCTCCTCTTATAAGTTGGGTTATCTTGCTTGGGAGGAATAAAGAAATATTTCACGACAAGGTTATCTCCCCTGATGTTATGGGGGATCATGTTATTGTTGTTGAAATTCAATAAGAAATTGTAGCACACACACTAGTGTGGGAACACAGTTCCTAGCGATACATTAGTGTGAAAGCCAATTTAATTTAATAAATTGGTGCAATGTCTAATTTAATTATCCCTTAATTAAATTGGATAATAAAATGTAATATTATCTTATAATCACTTGTAATAGTTAACTGAGTGTGATAAAATTAGTTATCTCATGAATTTCGAGTTGAGGCTAGTTGGTGAGGCATGTAGAGTGATTCTATTAGTTATGGAGTTCAAGTTGTAGTTAGTGCATTAGTTTAATGCATGAGTAATCAGTTAACTCAATTAGGTGAGTTAAAGTTAGTTGAAATAGGTGTAACTATTTGTTGCACTAGTGAGAGATCAAGTGAATTAAATCATATTTAATTCACAATAAGTGATTTTCCATGCAAATGATGATTTACTATTAATAGCTGCATCATGTCAGTTCCAGTGGAGACCTGGTTGAGACAAAGGCTAAAGGGATGTTAACTATCAGTTGTATCATTAGTAGGTTTCCCGAATGCAACCAGACATCCATTGGATTTCCCATGATATTTGTGCCGTTTTGGAAGGCTGAAATTCCTAAAGAATAGGGATTGAATTCCACATGAATTGTGCAAGCAAGGCATGCTGATTAGAGGCTAAGAATGGCTAAGTGTTAGTTTATTTTGTTTGGGTCAGTGTGAGAAAATTATGTGATTGCAGGAGACCCTTGTGAGAAGAGTGCATTGGAATTTTTTCATGATTCCATGGTGAATATAAAATAGAAGATAGAGGGGTTTTGAGAAACAAGCGTTCCCTGAGAAAATATCTGTGTTGTGGTTTGATTTGTTTCTTTCTACACTTGTTGTGATTGATGATCGTGTTTATTTTCTGCAATTTATTTGTAGAAGGATTCAGTATCTAGCTTTAGTACATTGCTTTATCGGATTGAATCCATTGATATACATATGTTTTTATAATTTATACATGGTATAAGAGCATAGAAAATCACTATTGTGGAGGAGAAGCTCAGTTTTTGACTGAATAGAATTCAAATTTTCAAAAGTATTCTTGGTGCGAGAGGTGAATCAGGATCGATATGGCTTTCAATGGCTTGAGATTGAAGTATGCACTCGTGGGAAATTCCAATTATATTGCGTGGAAAGACAGGATGGAGTTAGTACTGGAGGACAATGGGTTGAAAGAATTGATTGATAATGACATTCCCAAACCCGCTGCAGCAGATGCTGCAAATCTTGGTGCTTGGAAAAAGAAGGTTGCAAAGGCAAGGGGGATCTTACTAGAGGGAGTACGAGACCACATTGTCTCAAGTATCCATGGAAAAGAAACACAAAATGCAATGTGGAAAGCTTTAACAGATTTGTTTTAGAGCAGCAGTGATCATAGAAAATTTTCACTGAAGGACAAGCTCAGGAAAATCAAAATGGAGAAAGGCGGCACCATTCTAAAATATTTAACAAAGTTTTTCCAATGTCAGGATGAGCTTGGGAGCGTCATAAATAATGTCGTGGATGATGAATTGCTAAGCCTATCTCTTCTAGGACTTCCCAAGAGTTGGCATAGTTATAAGGACTCTATCAATGGGAGGGAGAAGCTGCCAGATTGGGAACGACTTTGGTCGGATTTGGTGCAAGAATAATTCAGGAGGAATACTAGGGATGGACCTTCATCTAAGATAGATGATGAAGAATATTGTGATTTGGATGCTAAGGTGAAGAGGGGGAAAGGAAATAAATCCTATTCCAAATATCAGTCCAGAAAATATGGCAAGAAGCGGGACATGTCCAGAGTGAAGTGTTTTCACTGTCACGAGAATGGACATTCCACAAAATAAGAACAAGAAGGCTTCAGGTTCTATAGCTGGCAATGATTTGGCCTCAAAATTTGAGCTTGACTTCTCGCTCATTGCATGCATGGTGTCAAGTGCGATGGGATTGGTGTAGTACTTAGATAGTGGTGCGTCTTTCCACAAGTCGGGAGACAAAGAAATTTTCAGTAGCTTGGAGGAGAAGGACTTTCAGATGCATATCGAAATGGGTGATAAAGGGTGGTAAAGTGCTACCAGGATTGTTACATTTACCTTCCAGAGAAATTTAGGTAAACCCTTCTTATTAAAATATGTAATGCATGTACCAGGTGGTGAGCCCTGGTATTGCACCAAGAGTGATGCAACTCCCAGGGGCTGCCCTAGTTTACTTTATCAACCCGAGGTTCATACAAACTTGGAGGTGACAATGATATATACACAGCATATGTATTTTTTTCATGTCATCCTCCTCTGCTTTATGAAAGGGTTCTATTTCTAAGGGTTTTGATTGAAGTCTGTCGCACTTCAATGAAACTAAACTAAGTTGCAGAAAGGAAACGACAGAAAGGAAACTAAATTAAATTGCTGAAAAGAAACGACAGGAAGGAAACTAAACTAAATTGCAGAAAGGAAATGATATAAAAGAAACTAAACTAAATTTAATTGAGCTAGCCAAATGGCTAAACACACTCTACTTATCCTATGATCTATCAACCATGCTTCTAACCATGCAACTATTCATGATCTAATTCTAACTGAAAAAGTGTTGATTGCAGTTCGGAGGAAAAAGGGCTAAAGGTGCTCATGCAAGGCTTAAACACATGAAACAAGGCTTAGAGGAGTGAAAAAGGTGTTTGGACTATATTAAAGCACATAATATTGCAAAAATGATTTGGAGTGGGAGGCTTTGCAAAGCGCGATGGTGGAATTGTGATGGAGGAATGGTAGTGCGATATGCGATATATGATATCGCAATATTGCAATGTCACAAGGATGGAAGAGAAGTGGGAGTGCAGTCGAGAGGAAATGCGAAGCATGAAATGCGATACCGAATACGATGTGAAATGTGATTGTGATGTTGTGGTGCAATCGCGGTATTTCACAATCGGGGTTTAGGGGCAGAAGGTAGTAAGTGAGGTGTGGGGCTGAAATGTGATAATGTGAAATGCAAGAATTACGATAAGGCTAGAATTGCGAAATGAGAAATGTGATGATTGCAAAATGTGAAAAGGAGATCAGTCAAACGATGTGGTGGTAGGACAAGTGGCACAACACTTTAATAATATCACAATCGGCAGAAAGGAGCAGTAAGTGTTAAAGAAGGCCAACAGGAATTGTGAAGTGCGATAAAGTGAAGGGATTTTCAGAAAAAGGCAGAGTAAGGTTATTTCAAAGGTTTTTGATATAGAAATGAGGAGAAAATGATAAAGGAGGGAGAAAGGAATATCGCAATCGAGGTCTGGAAGCGAAAGCTATTAACATGGACCAAATGGGAAATACGATTACGAAAAGGAGCGATGGTAAGTCCAAAAATTTAATTTCTAATGTTTTTTACTATTTTTAATAAAAGAGCAGCAAAGGGAAGTAGAAAGGGATATCGCATTTGGGCTTGGAATGAGAGAGCGTTAACAAAGATCACAAGCGATTTGTGATTTGCGATGGAGCGAGGTACGATGAGCAAGAGTTTCGAGGAGAAAGGGAAGAGGTCTAATTATAATTCTTTTCAAGCCTTTTGGGAATGAAAAGGGGCCACAGATGCAAATAAGAGAAAAAGGATGGAAATGGAGGCAAAACATCAGTGCCCAGGTGTGAAAACAGAGATGGGAAATGAACCAATATGGCTTGATGATCTTCCTAGGGATTTTGATGCTTATTCCTGCAAACAAAGCTATAGATTTATGCACAAAAAAAAAGACAGAAGGCATTATAAAAACAATGAACATAAATATTTGTTTTCCTGTGGGAAGGTCAACCCCGCTCAAATTTTATTGACAAAGATGAGAGGGGAAGACTGACTCACAGTTTTATAGAGTTTATCAAATATTCTACATCATAGATAAGAAGATTAAATCTACAACGACAACTAAAATAGCAATGAAAATATCAGAAATAAAAATAGCTAAATAACAGAAAGGAAAGGATGACAACGATAGAGAAGTTGAGGCACATGGGTTGGGCCCTAACCCACGAGCCCAACTCTCTGGAACTAATCAGTAAAATGGAGTCTGTTTGCTCATTTTAGGAAGAAAATAGCCTTGTTACATTTTTGAAAGTCTAATCACTGAGTACAATAAAAAGCTTAATATTTTGTAGCAAAATTACCAAAATGGAATAGAAGAATTGACTCTCTGTTTCCTAGCTATAGCTCTGCTCTTTTTATTCTATAGGGCAGCTACCAATATCTCCCTAGAAAATAGTGATTGAGTCCACTTGACTCCCAGTAAAAAAATATTGAGTGTTGTCCTCTTTGAGTTTCTTGGCTGCCTGTGGAAATCAAACTACTGGAGAGAATCTTTGGGGTGATTGAGTCCACTTGACTCCAAGTAAACAGAGATTGAGTTCCTTCTTCTTTGAGTTTCTTGGCTCCCTCTAAAACTCGAATTGCTGGAGACTCCAAGTGAAGTATGGATTGAATGCACTTGGTATTGAGTTGCTTGGATGCCTATAGAATTCAAATTTCTGGAGGGGATCTCACGAGGATTTATTGGTTGCCTTTGAGGGTGGACAACCCCCTTGAATCTCTCCAATATTTCTCCCTAATTTCTTGATATTCTTCACTCTTGATCTTCCAGTGGCAGAGAGAAAGTACCTAAATTATCTCCTTCTCCAAATTGTCATAATTTGCCAAATATTCTCACAATATTCTACAAAAATAATCAATATTAGGCACAAATATTCAATTACCTTTAAACCTTCCTAAGAAAATATTAAAGCGTAAGAAAACATTATTAAGTGTAGAAGGAGAGATTTAATATATATTTTCATGTGCATAAGGAAGTTAGATGAGTCTAAGAAATGTTATATGAGCCTTAATTTATGTCTAATTTAGAGGAAAATCATCACCCCCCTTACTGAAATTGTTGTTCATCCTCCGAGCAACCTATTCATACTCCCTTCCTTCTCGTTCTTCCTGCATGTTGACTTATTTCATTTTCTATTTATTGGCCCATGCACTGCTCCTCCTGCTAATATTCTTTGTATTTTTCTTTCATTTCTTCTTGTAGATGCTTCATGGAGGTCCTCAGATGCCTTAAGAAAATTTGTTTTGCATGCCAAGAGGTGGTGGATCCACCTTTTATTTGATTTTTTTTTTTTTTTTCTCTTTTGTTTTATTTTATTTTTTTTATTATTTATTTTTTGCATGCAAAGTAAACTCACAGTAATTTTTTCTGTGAACTGAGCTCACCCTTGGTTATCCCTGGGCACTCCTTGTCTTCTATTACAATGAAATGCTTACTGCCCACTTTCTCAAGTCATTTTTACTTTTGTCTTGTTCCTTTTCTTGGTGGAAAAAGTGAGGCTAGTTGCTAGATAAAGCTAAGGTTGCTCTACTACTGATTTTGGTTATTTAAAAAAACTTTCCTTCTCACACTTTTTAATGTTTTATTAAGCTAAAATAGATTCGAAGAAATGACTAGATGATTGCATACCTGAGCCTTACCATTTATTTGTTTTTGTAGGTGACATTGAAGCTGATGATATGGCTGTTGAAGCTGTCTTCGGTGGTTCTGAAGCTGCATGTGATAATATGCTTGAGGCCATTTTGGAGCTTCTGAGCACAGGAGGAGGAAGTCCAAGTTTGACTACCTTTAACCAGGGTGTTGACCAAATTTTATTTTTTTGCTAACTTGCTGTTTTCCAGCTTGCAAAGGTTGGAGAGCACCTGCATTCATTAGAGAGAGATACATGGAGAAATGCATTTTTTTTTAATAAGGCCTACTAGCTGCCTCAATGAGGTTTTCCACTAGTAGGTCTGCCTAGGCGCCTCAAAGGAGGTTTCCACCTAGGATATTTTATTTTCTCTTTTTTTCCCAATCCAATGACTTCCTCATTGAGGTTTTCAATCAGTGGGCCAATCTCAGATGCCTCAAAAGAGGTTTTCACCTAAGAGTTTATTCTTTCCCTTTTTTTATTCTTTTTCACTTTCCTACTCTACTTGAAAAGAACAAAACCTTTTTCAAGTATAGGAATACTTCCAATGGAGCCATGTACACATCAAGATTACAGATAAAATCATGTGAACACTTGGAATACATGCTTTGACATGTACCTGAATATGAGAGATGAATTTCTTTGACTGGGATTGTATCAAGTAGTGTTGGAGTAGAGTGTGTTTCTGCAACTTAATGAATGTTTGGAACCATATGTCAATATAGCTGTGATTCCCCTGGTTCACTTGCTGAGTTGGATCACCTTGGATGTCCTCTTCTATTATGGAAGTCAAATATTCCTCTTTTCGTTGATTGTTATCTTGAACACATGGAGGAAATGTTGGTAAACATGAAGGAACTTTCTCAACATATGATTCTAATTTATTCTCTTCATAAAGTGCAACCCTCGATCTTTTGATCTCCTCATTTGGATCTTCTTCTTCTCGATGTTTTCCTTCAGTGACATTAAGAAAATCTCTTCTTTGCAATACCTTTCTTGAACTAAGATGCAAAAAATTTAGATCAAGAGGATATGTTTGGTAGTGTTCTACGTCAGCATTGTAATTGGGCTGAGATACTTCATGGTGTGGGTTTGGAAATGGTGGTACAGTGGGGGTGGATATATGAGATGGATGTGGTTGAGGCTGTGGTTGTGGCGGAGGTGGATGGTAGGGATAACATGGAGTTGGGTATGGAGGATATTGAGGGAAATATTGAGGATGTTGAGGATTTTCCCAATAAGGACCTTGCCAACCATGTTGCCAAGATTGGTTTTGGGGTTGAGATAGCCAAGGTTGCCAAGGAGGGAGTGTGTCCCAATTAGTTTGAGATGGATGTGGATAAAATTGAAATTGTGAAGTGGGTCCTTGCATCATATCAAGTTGAGTAGGTTGCTAGGGAATCCTTGGAGCTACATAACATAGCTTCTTTGATGATTTCCTTACTCCATTGTCTTGTTGGTAAACTTCCTTAAACATGGGGAATGGTGAAAAAAATTTAGAATCATAAAATTTTTTCATGGATAACAAAAATATCAACATATTCTTTTTTCTCGTTTTGCATTCTTTACATTTCTACTTGTTCACTTAGATTGCTAAGAATTTCTATTTTAAAGTTATCAAGAAACTTTCCAATTTCATCTTGTCTTACCAATGTTGATGCTAACTTACTTACTCTTTCCATTACACTAGTGTGGGACCACAGGTCCTATCAATACATTAGTGTGAAAGCCAATTTAATTTAATAAATTGTTGTAGTGTCTAACATAATTATCCCTTAATTAAATTGGAAAATAAAATGTAATCTTATCTCATAATCACTTGTAATAGTTAACTGAGTGTGATAAACTTAGTTAGCTCATGAATTTCAAGTTGAGGGTGGTTGGTGAGGCATGAATAGTGATTCTATTAGTTGCAGAGTTTGAGTTGCAGTTAGTGCATTATTTTAGTGCATGAGTAATCAATTAACTCAATTAGGTGAGTTAAAGTCAATTGAACTAGTTGTAATTGTTTGTTGCACTAGTGAGAGATCAAGTGAATTAAATCATATTTAATTCACAATCAGTGATCTGCCATGCAACTGATGATTTACTATTAATAGTTGCATGCATGTCAGTTCCAGTGGAGACCCAGTTGAGACAAATGTTAAAGGGATGTTAACTATCCGTTATATCATTAATAGGTTGTCCGCATGCAACCAAACATCAATAGGATTGTCCATGATCCCTGCACAGTTTTGGAAGGCTGAAATTCCTAAAGAATAGGGATTTCATTTCACATGAATTGTGCAGGCTATGCAGGCTGATTAGAGGCCGAGAATTGGCTAAGTGTTGGTCGATTTTGTCTGGGTCAGTGTGAGACATTTGTGTGAGTGAAGGAGACTCTTGCCAGAAGAGTGAATTGTAATTGTTTCATGATTCCATGGTGAATATACAATAGAAGATAAAGGGTTTTTGAGCAACAATATTTCCCCGAGAAAATATATGTGTTGTGGTTTGATTTGTTTCTTTCTGCACTTCTTGTGATTGGCGATAATGTTTATTTTCTGCAATTTATTTGTAGAAGGATTCAATATCTAGCTTTAGTACATTGCTTGATCAGATTGAATCCATTGATATACATATGTTTCTATAATTTCTACAATTGATTTATTTGAGCTCCTTCCTGCAAAGAATTTTTTAGTTTCACTTGACTCATCATAACGGGTTAAGTGTTAGAAATGTTGCAAATGGAGAGGGAGGATAGTATATATACGGTTTTTTGATATTATTAGAAATTAGAAATTAAATAACAATGGTAATTGAAAAATGAAAATAAATAAACGTTGTCAAATAATTTGAATTAATTATAATAGTAGAGGAAGAAGACATATTAGCATTAGAAAATTGAAAGTTAATGAATGCAAATTAAAAATTGATAATGGAATAGAAAAACGAGATTTTCAAATAATAAAAGTCTAAAACGAAATGGGCCTAGGAAGTGAATATGGAAGAAATTAATGCCATGAAGTGAGTTAAATTTTCTTAAAATTTCGATACATGGTAAGCACATCTCCAAAGTACAAGCCCTAGAAAGTTGGAAACTTGATGAACTCTCAAAACTGTTGTTTTTATGCTAATTCTAGAAATATGAACAATAGAAGCCTAAATAATTTTGCAGCACTCAAAATCATGTTTCTTTTATTAACTGAAATACAAAAAATATAATGCTACAATTTCAATTCTAAACACAGTCACTCACTCATTGAATATGAAAACCTTACCTACACTACTGATCTGAATATGGAAAAACTAGTTTTGCTGTGCTAGGTTCCTCATCAGTATAAAATAAAAGTGTGCTTAAGGATTGTCTTAAATAGAAAGTTTATGAGAGGGTTTACGTGTCAAATTTATGTGACTTTTGTGAGAATTTCATGAAGTAAATTACTGAGAATGTAATACACAACAAACACATTACACATAGATGATAAAGGAGTTCACCCCTCCTGGGCTACATCTCATTGGACGTTGTAGCCTCCATGCTTTCCACGTGTTGACACCCAATTGGCATTGAAATAAACCAATAAAACTGCGACAATGAACCAAAATTTCAACCAACCACCAACTACCACTCGTCAGCACCTGATTCGTCCAACTGGAGGAATATTCTACGAATATTCCAAGGATTATTCCTTGGAATATTATTTTTGCTCATTGGGCTGCCCTGTCATCATCCTGTCAATTCTTCACAAATTTTAGCTGTTTGTAAAAACATACAACAGACTCTAACTTTCACATACAGAGTCATTTTTCAATGAAACAAAGTGTACTAGAATCAGGGCGGTGAGACCTATCCTCTTATTCAAGTTCCACTCCATTCCGAGAACTTTGAAATTTCAGCAAATTTTTGCCCCCAAATCAGTTTCTGATCAATTTCCTTATTTGTAGATGTGGGGTTGTGGTTTAAACAAAAGTCAACCTAAAAATAGTCTTGGGAAAAGTTCCTTGATCAACAAAAATAATTTCCTAGATTATATCCTCAAAGTGTAAATCATACATGAATGAAAGCCCTAATCTTCTAGCAGTCTATAACCTATCCTAAGAGAGGAATCCCTCCTTAGTAATGAACTTTACCATTTCTGAAAATAACAACTCAATAGAAAATTACTTACTCTAATTATGGAAAAACTAAAACATGATAAAATATGCTATGAGTGGCACAACTATGCCTCAAGCATGCATGTTCCATGTTTAGAATAATGCAGACTCTTGATGTGTATCCTAATCTATTTAAATGCAATGATATGATGGATGGATACTGCAAAAGCGCTAAATTGAAGGAAACCCTTATGACGAGATCTTGCAAGAAGGCATCAAGCGTAAATATTTTATATACTATACTATGATTGATGGGCATTGCAAGGAGATAAATATGGAGGAAACAAACATAACCATCCATAGAATAGACCAAATCGACACTCCAGTCTTGTTCAAATCCAATGTAATACATGAAATCATATATTTTATATATCTCAATTTCTTTTAAAATAATCTTTATATAATATTTATTCTATTAAAAATAAGAGTTTATAAGTTTAGTCCTTGCCAAGTCACAGGTTCAAACCTCATGGGGAGGGGTTGAGGATGTAATCCACTCTGGGGGAATTAAACTTCTTAAGGGGCATCTAGGCTTAACCAAAGCCTCACACAATATTGATGATAAGAACCCATGGTGAGTGGATCTATCTTCTTCCAACCAATAAGTAGGCTAGCCCCAATTGAGTCATCAAGATGATTTTCTGAAATATTTTATTCCTTCGGCGTACCTTTGCACCTTTAGGGGCAATCACTAGTATTAATTGAAATTGAAATTTGAATATTATAAAATTGTTATTTTATTATGTGGAAATATGTTTATCTTAATTGTAGCGTGCGATATGTAATTTATTAAATTCAAAGATTTTTTTTTTAATTATATTTCATAAATTATATAACTTATGAAAATTAAATTTATTAAAATTATCATATTATAATTTTTTCCATAGTTTGAAAATTATATTTTTTTGATATAAGGTTATATATATATATATATAATAATAATAATAATAATAATAATAATTTGTTTTTTGTAGGATCATTTTTAATGTTGGATTGAAGAATGATGTGAGAACTATCCACCCAATAAGGGATGTGATCACAAGGATTGTGTCTGAGTTCTACTTGGACACCACTTGGTAAAGGTACTATCCCTCACAATTAACTTCCATTTTCAACACTTACCCATGAAATTTGAAGACCTATAGTGAACTAAACCGCACACAAACCTACTGATCTATAACTCATAAAGTACTTCAAAATTTATATAGGTAACAAAACCCATACAATGGCATGTGTGTTTGTGTCTATATATCTCTTGTATTTTCCAAATAACCATTCCATCCTCAACAAAGTCTTTTGTTAGCCCCCCTATAAATTTTTGACAAGCAAACAGGGGGCTAAAATGTTTCTGAGCCTTCAAGGAATGCATTTCCTCTGAAAACACATCATCCTTGAAGCCTCCTTGTGCCTTCTGTTAGTGTCAGTCTAGTGATTGCCTTCAGTCACTATTTAGAAGCCGTTATCTCCAAAAAGTGATGTCCTTGCCTTCAAAGAAGTTTTCTGTAGCATGTTCAGCACCAGAGCATCTTCCAAGCAGATCCATCAGAAAGTGCCCGAAAAGAGCTTTCCAAAGGTATGCTACACTCTCAAAACTGACTTCAGGATTGAATTTCATGCCTAAGTGAAGTAAAAGCCCTTATACCCCCTATCTCCCCATTTTCCCCTTTAAAATTTGTTTTATCAAAGTTTTATATCCCTTTAAACCCCTTTTCCCCCCTTTCCGATTATAAATCTGCATTTTAAATCACTTTACATACAAATGTGATTTACGTGTTAACCACTTCCCCTCCATTCTTGTTAAAACCTTAAATTTCGAAGGTTCGTATATATATATATATACTCCCCCATTGTATAAACCACTTCCCCAACCATACCCCGTAGAAACTTTATAATAAAAAAATGTTAACGTTTATTATAAGTCCCGCCCTTTAAACCACTTCCCCTTTCCATCCCTGCCATGCATTGCATAAAACTTTATAATAAAGTTTTATATTATATATAAACCCCGCCGCTTACAAATCACAATCGCAAATTGTTTTCAAATCGCAACATTTATATGGAATGTTCCGATCAGTTCATCGCAAATATTTGCGATGCGATTGATCGCATCGCAAGTCTTCCCCCAATCGCGTCCCGTCTTCCGATTGCTCGATTGCACCATTCCCCAATCCATTGATCGCAAGTCCTGTTTCGATCCTCCGATCACTCCTCTCCTCCGATTGACCCGATTGCATCTCGTCTTCCAATTGCCTGATCGCAAAATCACAAGCCCTTTCCCCTGACCTGCGATTGCGATTAAGTCCCCGGGCCCCACCATACTACACCTCCGCCCGTTCATATAATATAAGGTTTTTCCCCCTTGGTAAATAGGAAATTTATTTTATTTTCATTTTACAAAGGATATTTCCCAATTGCATCGGAAATATTTTATGTATCATTCCATCCCGCTCCCTCTCCCGATTTCCGATTGTGATCATAACCCCCGGTCCCACCATACGATTCCTCCGCCCATTCATTAAAAAATGCCTTTTTCCTTTGTTAAAGTTTAAAATTCATTTGTTTTGTTTATACAAAGGCCTTTCTCCAATCGCATCGGAAGTATGTGTTACTCCTCCTGCCCCGCTCCCCGATTCCGATTGCGATTTCACTATTATCACTCTGCTCTCGCCCGATCCCGATTGTGATTGATATATGGGTCCTTCCTACTCCCCTTCCCTTTTCCCATGCAAAATAGATTTTTCCCTTCACGAAGGCGTAATTTCAGTTCAGTTTTATTTCAACGACATTTATAAAAGAAAAGTCAGTTTTCTGCAAACGGCAAATGAAAATCGAAATGCAGCGTCATAAGAACACTCTTCTCTCAGAAGTAAACCATTCCTATAGCGCCCTCCGTGCCCCCTCGAGCCCAGGAAAGTTAAGGACACTGACAGGAGCTTCTTAAAAGACTGTCAGGTCGCAGTTGAGAAGTATGGAGTGGCCTGTAGATCCTTCTATCCAGTTCACCAATTTCAGAAGGCAGCGCAGAGTTCCAGACACCTGAAAAGACTCCAAAGAAATAGCAGAGGTCAATCTTGGCCTGACAGAGTCCCTTAGAACAACCTACAGAGTACACACAACGCTGCTGAGCCATTAAGCAGTATGGGCATGAACACTTCCGCCACTCTGTCTTAATGAGATCCATTTAATTTTCATCTACTCCTGCTATTATTCATTCTCCTATAAGAAATCTCTGAGAACATATGGGAAAGGTTGTTGTTCGGCTGCTGTCGTTGTAGTTAGAGAGATTTAGTTTTGGCTGTTAGAATAGTTTGGGGAGAGTAGCAGAGTAGTTTGTATTATAGTAGGCTGGGAGGAGAAGTTGGGATTGTAACAACCATTGAGCTCAGTGTATATGACTGGTTTTTCATCAATTAATCAAGCACATTTCACAGTATCCTGGTCTATTACTACTGGTGATGTTTTTCTAACATTGTTTATTACATTTTCATACTGTTTCATTTTCTGCTGGCTTGCATCAGAAATATGGCATAGGATTTACCCTTGATAGGTTCCCTATGTCTTTGCTCTCCTTGCCTTTAATGTTTCTCTACTAAATGTGTTGTCTAAGGATTGGTTTTAGTTAATTTAACCAGTGTAGTAGTTCCTTATGCTACTAGCTGATGTATGAGTTAATTGGAATCTGTCTTTAGTTGTTCTTGTTGGGTTTAAGTTGGAAGATTTGGAAACACTGGGGAGTAGAGTTAGCCCTATCCACCAGGATCCTTGTGCGACCAACTGGCCTTTCTAAGATATCTTTGTTAAACTTATCTCTGTTTTCCCTTGGAGTATGCTAAAGCTGACCTGGAGTTAAATGACCTCTGGTCCGATCTATAAGCTGCCCCTTTGTCCCTCCATCGAAAGTTGCCTCTGAGTATGTCCAAGTAGGTCTGGAGTTAAATGACTTCTGCCCTGATCTATAGACAGAAATTGGGTGTCTTTCCTTCTTTCACTTTCAATCCTTAATGTTCCATCCCATCATCTATCTAAAGATCCTTTAGTGTAGATTACTTGCCCTCTGAAAGCCTTGGCTAGTTGTTGCAAGTAATTCCCTTTCATGACTCCATAGCCCAATGGATGGCACTTTCTTGACCTATACCCTTTGCTGAAACATCCTCCTGCTTCATTCCTTTCCTTCCATTACTTTCTCAGTCTATGATCTCATGACCAACCCAACAACCAACCAACCAAATCATTTTAAACCTACCTTTGTGCTTCATACCTAGCTTAACATCTCATTTAAGCTTCAAATATATATACCATTCTTTGTTATTTGGAGAGATCCCTCTCCGGGTCTAGGAGGGCTAGATCCTAGGGCCCCAAAGTGGTTCTGATGTTCTCTCATCTTTTGGTATTGCCAATCTGGCCAAAACATGGGAACCTCCAACATCTTCCATTTTGTTCCTTTGTGTTTGTGATTTCCTCTCATACCATTTATATGGTTATATCAGAATGTATTTAGCAACCATCCTCTCATACCTCTTCTACTATTGCATCAAGTGTATTTGGGATCATTCCTCTCATAACTCTTACAGGGTTGCATCTTTATTTTCTTGTAATAGATGGTGAGTGAGGGGGTTCAGGTTGGAGGGGGATTTCCATTCTCCCACATTTGGTCTTTCCTCTCTCCTCTAGCTCCCCCTTTGGTTAATCATCATGTCTCTAGTTTCCTCTTTAGTCCCCATGTTTTTGGCTTTCTCATACCTCATTCTATGTCCCATCTCTATGTGTCACCTACTTCAAATTGCATCCAAATATATCAAATTCATTTTTCCAGGCATACGGTGACGATTTTATCATCAAAATCTTATTGGGGATTGCCTTCTCTTTCGCTTACTACTTATTTGCATTCACTTATGACCTATGCAATAATATATGAATACTGTTTCATTTAGTCATAAGTTGTTTCCATATGTGAAGCATATGTATGGTCGTGAGTTATAAATCATTCAGAAGTATCTAAAAAAGTTGTAGGATAAAAAATGTGAATCTGGGTGTTCATTCTAATGAAAAGTGATATCTATTTCGACGTTCCATACATCCATATCATTCTCATCCATCATTGTGAAGATATCATTGTTCTATTTTTAAAATGGTTCCATGCTCAGTGCGGCCACAAGTTTAAAATTGAGTAGATACCTACCTTAAATACAATAGAAATCAACATGGTGTTGAGATACAACATGTCATTTCTTGAGGCTTCGATTTAGTTCTTTTGAAATTGACATCAGCACAGCTAGTGGCAGCCAATAAATACCTCTAAGGAAAATTCAATTGCACCTCTTGAGGGATTTTGAGTTTTTGACACCTTACATTGCATTCATGCAATTTCCCCTAAAGCCTAGGTTGTTTATCAATATCTAAAAATGGGGCTTCTTGAATGAAATGAACAGTTAAAGAAAATGACACAGAAGGATAGAAAGAAATTATTATGAGGAAACGTAGCTCTATGCGAATTTCCTTACTAAAAGGATTTTATGTGAAAAATGTATAACTCTTTAAACCTACATGATCATACATATAAATTGTTCACATCATTCCTAGACTTTGAAATTTATTTCATGAATTCTCCCCCCTTTATTTTCCATGATTGTTCATCGCATCACCTATATTTCAGTTAGGGACCTAGAGAACACACTTTGTCCTAGAACTTGACAATCCTATAAGGGTTAATTGTTGATCTCCCATAGTAATACTTAGGAAAATTATAAAAGTAACCCTTACTATGTTTTTTTTGATAAAATCACCAAGGGTACGCCACCTTATGGAACACCAAGAAGTTGGACTCACTACTTCAAGTAAGCACTGTAAGAACCCTTGTGAAAATTCCATTTAATAAAAGTTAAAAATAATAATCATGGTTGATGGGCCACTTATTTGAAGTTGAATGTTGGGAAAGAAATCCTAGTGGGTGTTCATTTGGTTTAATATGGATTAGGAAATTGGAAAAGGAAAAGACTTTGGAGATGAAAAATGACATATTTGGTACATTTATTTGTGAAAAATAATGGAAATTAGGTGAAAAGGGAGATGAAAGTCACAAGTTCCATGTGAGGAGGAAAATGAAAGAAATAATGAAAAATGAAGAAAATAGAGGCCTCCTCTATAAAAAGGCTTATGAGAATCAGTTGGTACATTTTTTCAGTTCATTTTGGGAGCTCTCTCATTATTCTCTCTCTCTCTCTCTCTCTCTAACTCTTGGACACTTAGATTTTCCTTGGAGCACTTAGGCGTTGGAGCAAGAAATGAAAAGAAAGAAAGGAAGAGAAATATCAAGAAGATACATCAGGATTATTTGCACGTATTGATTTGCATACGTTATTTCCTTGCTCAATCTAGCATGCATGGTATTTCATGTGGCTCTTTTTTGTATTGGCATGGGTTTCTCCAGGTGTGACAAAGTTTTCAGCCTAGCCATTCCATTTTCTTATAGCTTTGATGAGATGGATTTCTCATACTTCGATTGAGTTGGATTTTTGTATGGATTCAAAACTCAATGGGGTAGATATTTGAAATGAAAAACGCACAAAATAGTGGTCCCTGAACCAGACTATGGATCATGGTAAAGCCACTTGCCTAGTAACTGGTTAGCCAGACTTTGGGTTGTGGTAGAGCCAAATTGTGTGCCTCAGTGGGCTTAGGAATCCTTTGTAGTGAATGACGAGATATATGGTAAAGACAAGAGGTGGATTTTTCTCCATTGGGCCTAGTAGTCCCAGGATGGGATGTATGGTAAATCCTTGAGAATGGGTCTCGGTGTAGGGATTAGTGATCCCTATATCAAACTGTGGATTACGGTGAATCGTGAGAGATTAGGAGGCACTCAAATTCCTCACGGTGTAGGCAAATAACTCCTATAGAATTCATGCTTGTTTGGTTCTTTTTGGTTGGTTATAAGTCCCACAATCATGCTTGGAATATGGAACGAGGGTGATTGGATGAAGAGAGACTTGGCTGAGCCAATCTATGGTCGGGTGGAACGTGGTATTACCATCCCCGGTTGGTTTATATATTAATTAATGAGTAATTCATTCATTTGGTATTTGATGTATAATTGTATTGGTTATTATGTGGATTCTATTGCTGTTGTATCTATTGTAATTTTTTTGTTATTATGCTCGTTATAAGAATGTAATTTATCAATGATGATGTATGTCTCTCTCCATTTTTTTACTTGTAAATGAATGCAGACTGTATCTATGGTCAAATAGATTGTATTGCAGATAATGATGTAAGGGAGAAATTGATCTAGATTTATGCAGGAATGTAATAATACACAGAAATAAACATAATCACAGAGATGCAATGGAAATAATATTTCATTTCATTAATATCAAATAATAGAAATATGCTTACAAACATAATGGAACTAAACTAGCCAGGGCACTGGTAGCATATATATGAGAAGCAATGTGGTGGTTACAGGCCTCTGAACTATGTTAAAATGAGGCTCGAAGGCCTATTTATTGTTAAGAAACAATGAGAAACCTAAACATCCAAAAACCTAACCCTAGGAGATGAAGCGCCAAAACTATGGGCCCCGTTTGGGTAAATTGGTACATCGATATTCCCGGGGTGTAACTTTTTCATACTATCTATGTTTGATGTGCCGAATACCTAGTTAGAAATATCTATCCAAGAAATACAACTTTTGAGTGAGAAAAATTGTCTCTAAACATATGTTGCTCCCGGTTTTCCCAAAAAGCATCATTTAGGGCCTCAAAACGGCTCCAGAAGTTTAGGACCCGAAAAACTGCTAAAAATTAGTAAGTTGTGCTGAATCTAAAAAAATGAAAGAATTGATGGTTGGGGTTCAAATGGAATAGGTGGGTGGCCACCAATATCCACCTGGATCATTAGGGCCTCAAAACGGCTCCGGAAGTTCAGGACCCGAAAACTTGCTAAAAATAGTAAGTTGTGCTGAAGTGAAAAATTGAAAGAACCAATGGTGGAGGTCCAAATGGAATAGGTGGGTGGCCACCAATATCAGAATGAATCATTCCTCCCCCCTTAGGAATCAATGATCCCAATTGGGTTGAGATCCTCCATGAGATGAGGCAAATTCTGCTAAAATGGGTATTGGATTTATTGAAGATGTCATGGACCCATGGGCGGACATGCTAGATGTGTTCAATAAATTTGGTTTCTTTATCAGCCTTAGAAAATACATGTGTGGATTCTATCCATGTGGTTGCATGAGGTATGGAAATATCGGGTAGCAGTACGCTTGGGATCAGATAAATGGAGTGTTTGACCTGACAATATAGAGGAACCTATGTGGGTGAGGAGAAAATGTCCTCGTATTCCTCCATGCCTTTGTCCACCTGCTATTGTTGTGTAGGGGAATCCTATTTCAAGGCTTTGGCCACAACATTCTTCTTTCCTTGTGGGCAAATGGTAATGAAAATAAATTTCCTGGTTTGGGAAACAATCTTACTGTGTTGTTTTGCAGTGGTCAAAGAGATGGCAGGAGGCGGTACTACCTCTGGTATCATGTAAAAGTTATTTCCAAAAGTAATAATAACAACACGAGACCTAGACTCATACAAAACATGTCACCTCCAGAAGTATGCTTGGCCCAATAATACATCAGACACATTGAGAGGAGAAACTTCGCACATTACCTCATCCATGAATGACTTGATGCTGTACGAAAGGCGACACTGCTGGCAGATGCAAAGATCTCTTCCTTCGTGAAGCCAGCCAATGGTATATGGCTGCGGGTGTGCTATGGTCAGAAGGCCGAGCTGCTTCACAAACTTTAATGAAATGATGTTTTTTTGGCTTCTGCTATTGACAAGGAACTGCAGTGGAGAACCCTTCACCCACATCTGTGAATGGAAGAGATGCTCCCCTTCCTCTGGATCCTCGTGATCCCCCCCCTAGATCTTGGTGGTGGAAAAAATGGCACTGGGATCTGCATCAATGATCTACTTCACTTTTTCACTTCCCTTCTCAGGTTCTGACTCAGGATCAGAACATCCATCTGATTCGGGTGCCTTTAGTTCGACCACCAACGACTCTTTTTCTCGACACTTGCTTGTGCTATGAGTGGGGCTGTTATGAAATTCACACCACTTCCCCATGCCCTTCTTTGGATTTTTGGGGTTGTTCTGAGTCACCCCACTTTAGCCTTTCCCCTTGTTCTGCGGTTTGGGGGCACCTTTCCCTAGCTTCAGATTCACAGATCCAAAGTCTCACTTCTTCTGCTTAAATTTTTTCTCGATCTTTGCAGCATAGAGATATGCTTTGTGAAGAGAGGTAATTTCAAGGAAATCCATTTCCTCCTCAATGTATCTATGAAAACAATTGCAGTACTTGAGCACCAAATGTCTCTCTGAATATTTAATACCCAAATTTTTGTGCAGGGTATGGAACATATTTGTCAGTTCATTAACATCTTGATCCCTTTGCTGTCGCAACATGGTCCATTGGATGTACTTGTCCTCATAGCTCCCCACAGGGTATATTTTTCATTGATGATTTCTCGGAATTAATTCCAAGTGTGTGTGGTTCCCTCTCATCCTTTTTCTCATAGTAGGTTTCCCACCAGTCTTTGACATGGGGGGCGGCTTTGAGGAGTGAAAAAATAATCTTTTCTTGGTCGGAGAAATAATGGACCGAGAAATACCCTTCCAGCAAATTCAACCATCTATCTACAACATCTGAATCTATCTAGCCTTCAAATATAGGAATGCCAAAGTTGACTTGTACCTTGAAAGGAGAGGCACCTCCAGAGTGGCTGCTGGATGTAGATGTGCCGCCGGTGGGAAGCCGTTGAAGGATATGGGAAACGTTATCCATCATCGTGTTCCTATGTTTCTCCAGGGCCTCCTCGAGAAATATTTTAATATGATCTCCTACTCTCTCGTCTCTCTTTTCTTCCACCGTGGGAGGTCGTCGGGGTTTGCGAGGCTGATCTTGCAAGGGTTCAACCAGATCAAGCCCTAACTCCTTACACCCTGACCTTGTTAGGGACATGCAAAGAAAAATAGAGAAAGAGAAGACCGCTCTGATACCACTGGTCCAGATTTATGCAAGAATGAAATAATACATAGAAATAAAAATAATCACAAAGATGCAGTGGAAATAATATTTCATTTCATTAATATCAAATAATAGAAATATGCTTACAAACATAATGGAACTAACCTATCTAGGGTGCTGGTAGTGTATCTCTGAGAAGAGATGTGACGGCTACAGGTCTCTGAACAATGTTATAATGAGGCTCGAAGGCATATTTATTGTTTAGAAACAATGGAAAACCCTAAACATCCAAAAACCTAACCCTAGGAGGTGAATCGCCAAAACTGTGGGCCCCATTTGGGTAAATTGGTACATCAATCTTCCCGTGGACGTAACTTTGTCATACTATCTCTGTTTGACTTGCTCAATACCTCGTTAGAAAAATATATCCAAGGACTACAACTTTTGAGTGAGAAACATAGTCTAGAGACTACTAATTCTCCCACTTTTCCCAAAAAATGTCGTTTAGGGCCTCAAAACGGCTCCGGAAGTTCAGGACCTGAAAAACTGCTAAAAATAGTAAGTTTTGCTGAAACTGAAAAACTGAAAGAAATAATGGTGGGGGTTCAAATGGAATAGGTGGGTGGCCACCAATATCCACCTGGATAATTAGTGCCTAAAAATGGCTCTGGAAGTTTAGGACCCGAAAACCTGCTAAAAATAGTAAGTTGTGCTGAAAGTGAAAAACTGAAAGAACCGATGGTGGGGGTCCAAATGGAACAGGTGGGTGGCCACAAATATCCACTTGGATCAGAAATGTTTCTTAGAGAGTCCAAGATAAGTATGAGACCACTAGGTTACAATCACATATGGTCATCATAGGCTACACACACACACACACACACACACACTATAGGAATAAAAAACTGGGAAATTTTCATACTCACATGAAACGAGATCGATTCCAACTGCTACCACTATAACCACTTGTTACCTACTTATGACACTTCCATGAACATGAGTGAGCCAAGGGGATTTGAACCTCAAATCTCTTGGTGCATAACACTTGATTTTCACCATGCTTACTAATTTAGATACCCCTCGGGGGATGATTAAAGGTTATTATATTAGTTTTATGATGATGTGGAATTAATGACAATATTTATTTTTATGAATACTCTATATGAGGATACTTATGTGCCATAATGCATCCAATCCTTCATGTGATGTCCACATCTATGGTGATGGTATAACACTTCTATAAGTGGTTAATTCTTGCTTTAGCCACTTCCTCACTATTGGGAGTTAGTTATAAAGGTCTCCTAGCCTTGGGCACTTGCTTTATCATGTATTCACCAATTTTGAGGGATTTTAACTACATTGGAGAAAGGCACACTTCATCTAACCATCATAGACCCACACATATGGGAACTTTGTTATTTTTTGGATAATTTTTCAGGGATGACCTAGTGGCATTGTTGGATGGGTCATTTATGTCATTTATCATAATTTTCTACATTAATTAACTTGGGCCACTCATATTTTTTGATAGTTGGAGTAAAGAAAACTGTGTTACACTTCTAATGTGGAGGTAAATTTATTTATATAAGAAAAATTCCTCTCTCATTTCAACTTCCAGGAGAATAATGAGAAAACTAGTGGAAGAGATTTTGAGCATTAACAATACCCTTTAATGGTTGTTTTTGGATATTGTTAAAGGGATAGAATAGGATATTTTGTAGGCTTACTGAGGAAAAAATCTACACAAATTGTAGGTAAGGGCACCATGTTGTGACTTGGAAGGAAGTTTAATGTATAGATCACTTACACTTTCCTTTGACTCTTGAATGTTCCCACCTTTGTCATTGAAGTTGGATGTCTTATGGCTTTAAAAATTTTCTTTGGCTATCCTTCAAGGTCACCTTGGTTTACCTAGAGATGATTCATCATGAACCAATCCATCACTATCATTATGGAAAGATAAGTCACCATAGAGAGTTCTTGTGAGTAAATCCTATAGGTGCCATCAACAGAATGCCCCATTAAACTCAGGATCTCACTTGGATTATTGCATGGAGACTCGATGGCCCATATGACACTAGTATATCACTCATCTTCAAAAAAAGGACACAAAATATTAAAAAACATCTTCTTTCATTCTTTTTTTAGTTTTTGTATTAACTAGGGTTTTCCTCCTTCTTAAATCTATAATCTAGTTCTATTTCACTGGTAGAAAATGAGAAATTAGTGACTAGGTGACTAAAAACATTAGTCACCACAAATTTTCCAAGTGAAATACTACCAAAAATGAGCAATATTAAGTGACCCAACTAAAAATGACTAACATAAATAAATAATTTAGTCCTAGGTTAAAATATATGACTAGTTAATAAGTAGTACTGTTGGAACAGGGTCTCCTACGAGCTGCGAAACTGGTCCAATTTTGAATATTTTTGATTATATTTAGTCTAGCGCAGGGGTTTTGGGGTGGGTCAAAGCCCCAAAAGCATTGTAATGGGAAAAAGGGTAGACCAAGGGTCCAAAAACCATAGGTTGTGGACCATAGGAGAGTTTAGGCTAGATTATTATAAATAGAGGAACATTTTGTATTGTAAGGTAGGAAATGAAGAGCTATTGATGCAAACTGTGATTTAAGGTATCTGTTTGGGTGTTCGGGTTTTGGGGAAAGGAATCCTACTGGCTATGTGTGGGCCCTGCTGTTGTGTGCGCAAGATGGGAAGGGTATTGTAAGAAGGAACTGATGAATTGATGAATAAGAAAGGTTGATAGAGAACTGAATCTATGTGTACTGTTTGTGTGAATCATTGGTAATTACTAGATTATGCGCATTCTATATTTGAGCTGCGAAAGATCTGTGTAGGTGTGTTTTCTGTATCTGGATATGTTCTGTTCTGTTTATGCGATATTTTTCTAAAGTATATAATAATAGATATAGTGCACGTGGATGCAAATAGAGATCTATTGACCCTGCGCAGACAGAGGCAATCTGGGTATCACAGGGCCGAATGCAGCTCTGCTTGCCTTACATATCCTTTCTCACGGTGAGGAAACCTAGTTCTAGCACCCACCCATACTACTTCGGGTGAGACTATGACCTGCGCACGCAGGTCACTACCGAAAGGTCGTGTAGTATAGGGGTTTGTTGGCAAACTTTGAACTCCGAACCTGGGTCAGGACCCCTCGCGCCAACAAATGGTTCCTTTGCTGGGACCTGGAGAATTTTGAGGAAGGGATCGGGTAAGGACAAGAAAATATTGGAAACCCGACAATGAAGTGAGTGAGCACCACTCTGGATGAAAGTACAATGAGGAGTGGTAAGTACTATCAAACCAATCAAGAAGGGGATCATTTTTTCTATAGCCCGCTAAAAAGAGCAGTTACGCAAGGCCCGCGAGTTACCCCTACTTCAAAAGGAGACATGGAAGTGCACTTGAAGTTACCTACCTTTAAAGGCGTGAATGATGAGGACATGGATCATTTTTGGTTTGTGGCAGACTTGATATGGATTACAGAGGGTGTGGTAAGCGATACTGCGAAGCGAGAATAGCTATCCCTAGCCTTCGAAGAGAGAGCCCTGGATTGGTATATGCAGTACATATCTCAAAACGGGAGCGCATCTATTCAAGATATTAAGGACGCCCTAAGACAACAGTTTCGAAAACCTAAATCCTACTCTCAGATTGTAGCAGATGTGAAATATTTCAAGCAAGGAGCGACTGAGTCTATCTGGGAAGCTGATTAGAGACTAAGAAAAGAAATCAGGGAAAGAGGATTTAAGTATGACGACAGAAAACACACAGAATGGTTCATTGCTATGCTGCTACCTCACTTGCATATACCGATGGGCTACCAAACCTTCAAGTCATAGGAAAAATCCTTGGAAGCTGCCATGAAACTAGAAGCCGTGCGCAAACATGACAACAAATTCAGGAGCAACTCGGAGCCATGCATATTGAGATTCAGAACCTACGAACGGAACGGGGAAATGGACCTAGCGTAGATCTCTGGTGCATACAATGTTGGGTATCTGGCCATACGAAGGATCAGTTCCCTCTATTGGTAGATTACATGTAGGCAGGAGGAACTAGTCCGCTATGTCCAGGCTCAAGCGGCTCTACATTGTGGTGTGATGATTTCCAGGTGGCGGGAGTACACGATACGACCCAGTTCCCTCGGCTAAGTATGGGTGAACTAAAGCAATAGTGGTGCAGGTTCTGTCGGTCGGTAGGACACGAGGAGAAAAACTATCGCACATACGACTTGATGATAGATCGTGGGAGCTTATATAGGGTAAAATTAGACCCTGCATTGCCAAGATCTCTCGTGGGCTTTGGTGGTTCCCTAGCAAGGGGCAGGGGAGGTCAGGGAGGAAGCGCATGACAGGGACGAGGGCAGCTAATCTGTTATAACTGTGGGGAGGTAGGACACTTTGCAAGGGACTGCCCAAATCCTACCAGACAATCCTGCAAATATTGTCGGTTGTTGGACCATGAGATTGAAGATTGCCCAATTTTAATAGCCAAGATGCATGAAAAGTAGCCCACCCCTATGCAGAATGTGAAAATAGTTAAAGCTGAGCTGAGAAACATAGAACCAAGTGTGAAAGTCATCACACGCAGGGGATGGTCACCCAGGGAGCAAAGGAAGCGCTTGATCCTATGACCTCTCATAAAGGATCGAACATTAGGAAGGGACAAGAAACGATAACAACTACTGTGCAGATGCCGAAACACCTCAGGATAGAGGAGGGGATTGAGCCCTTTCTGCAAGCAGTATGAAGATACTACGTAACCTACAGGCTATAGAGAACCTTCAAGCATTAATTCATAGCTGTGCAGCTCAGCCCGATCCGATTCATGGGATCAAGGATGTACACAAGCTATACATATATAAAAAATGCACCGGAAGAGAAATGTGGTTGACTGCACAGATTGGTGAATACGACATGGATCAAGTTATTTTAGATCTTGTATTAGATGAGAACGTATTACCAAAGAAAACCTAGCAACGACTGGGAGAGCCTAAATTGGAATGGTCCACCATCCAGCTGTGCATGGAAAATCAACAAAAGATCATCTCTTTGGGAATGCTGCCAAAAGTCATGGTATATATCACAGGATTAAAAGTATTGGTTGATTTTGAAGTAATAGAAATTGTAGAAGATGTAGATCCCTACCCTGCTCTCCTAGGACTAGACTAAGCTATAGATATTGGGGGTGTCATCAATCTCAAAAAGCACAACATGGTGTTTGAAAATAACGGTATTCATGTAATAGTACCATTGGATCCCACAGAAGGTGCGTGGTACAGAGAGCCAACACGCGACGAGGAAGAATTGGATCACATTTAAAAATTGACAACGCAGAACGAAGACTGGATTAACCCCCCAACAGAAGGAGTACTCTGCTGGGAAAAGGATAGTGAATGCTTTTCAGACTCCGATGGGGAACTCAAGAATTGGAAAAACTGGTTGCATGATTTCTCAACACTGCAATATCCTTGGTTCGCGAGGGCCCTCTGTTGCATTTCTTACGAGGTAAGAGATATACCCCATTTTGATGAGTCTGGTAGCGTCCAGGAATTCATGCGAACACTGGAAGCTACAGTTCCAAGAGAGTGACGGCTCTGGGCCCTTAATCTAGCTATGCATGGGATACCTATGCGATGGTGGGATACCCAAAATAAAGCATTCCCGGACTGGGAGACGTGTTGGGATATGATAACCCTTCAGTTCGCACCCCCAGCTGACATATGCACCAAGATATTTCTCGGGCCTGGGGATCTCCGTGTGCATCTACTCACTTGGATAAGCAAATGGTCCGACTGGACTACAAAATAATGGGTTCATCTATTTGTTCATGTCTTGGGCCCTATCCCCACCGCATGGTATTTAGATGCGGAGCTACATCAACGCACCCGCCACTGGGAAATCCTTAAACATGACTTTATAGGAACGTTTGGACTAATTGGGGGGACAAAGATGCTCGACGAGGCTCTGTAGGACATCGACGCGTTTTTATTTAAGAACTCACACCATCACACCACACCAAAGGTCCTGACATGGGAAGCGCAGATGCAAGACATAGTCAACTGCTGGAGCTTGGCGATACATGAAGAAGAAGACAATCCTCAGAACGTCTCTGTTCTAGAATATGAGGGGGAAGGCACCGTTATTGGACCTCTGCTACAGAATATTGAGGTGACACAACCTCTCAAGCTGCATGAAGTTAATATTGGGACGGAAGAACACACTAAGTTGGCTAAGATTGGGGACTATTGGGACGAGGGGACCGTAGGAAAAATTGTAGATCTACTTACGAAATATCAGGACTTATTTCCGACAAATTTTTTCGAGCTCAAGGGAATCACGGGGGACTTAGGCGTTATAAGAAAAAGGTCAAAGAAGAACTGGACAAAATGCTTGCTGCCGGTATCATTGAACCAGTTAAACAGTCGGATTGGGTAAGTCCGATGGTCATCTAGGAAAATAAAACAAAGGAGGGAATCTACATCTGCGTAGACTACGCAAGTTAAATGACGCTTGTGTCCATGACCCCTTCCCTACATCCTTCTCAGACGAAATCCTTGATAGCGTGGGCAGACAGGAAGCCTATACCTTCACCGATGGGTTCTCAGGGTACCACTAGATCTGAATTGCACCTGATGACCGCAGTAAGACTACATTCGTGATAGAATGGGGATCCTTTTAGTATACGGTCATGCCCTTTGGTCTCAAGAATGCACCCGCTATTTTCTCAAGGGTCGTAGTTGCTGTATTCAAGGAATTTATTCATAAGTTCCTGGAAGTTTATTTCGATGACTGGACGATTTTTCGCCTGGTAAAGGAGCATGTCTCTAACATGCGATTAATGTTGGACACATGCCAGAAGCACCATATTTCCTTGAATATCAAGAAGTGCATCTTCTGTGTTCCGTTCGGAATCTTTCTCAGGCACATAGTATGTCAGCAAGGGTTAATGGTTGATCCTGCGAAGGTAGCTGTAATTATAAACCTTGCAGTCCCAACAATGAAAAAATAGCTACATTCTATTCTGGGACACACTGGCTATTACCAAAAATTCATTCAGGTGTACGCATTGATCACAGCAGCCATGGAAAAACTTCTTAGAAAAATATGTTTCCTTTTTTTGGAATGATGAATGTCAGAAGAGCTTTGAACTACTCAAGGAGAAGATGATCTTTGCACCCATACTAATATTTCCTGATTGGTCGAAGGAATTTCATGACCATGTGGATGCATCAAGCATCACCTTGGGCGCTGTCCTAACTCAACTTAGAGAGGGAGATATTGATCACCCAGTTTCCTTTGCGAGTCAGAAACTCTTGGGCGCAAAACACAACTACTCTACCACTGAGCGAGAGGGACTGGCTATGGTGTACGCATTACAGAAATATCGGCACTATCTACTGGGTGGGCACTTTAAAATGTTTACCGATCATTCAGCTTTAAAATACCTTGTCAACAAGCCTGTGTTGGGGGGGGGGGAGATTTTCCACTGGTTGTTACTATTTCAGGAATATGATTTTGAGATCATTGTCAAGCCCAGAAAGTTGAATGCAGGTCCAGATCATCTTTTTCGCATCGAAATAGGGGAAGAACCTACTAACTTGGAGGAAGGATTACCAGATGTGCAACTATTCACCATTAAGGTCGTTGATGAACACTTCACTGATATCATTCAGTTCCTAACTACAGGCGTAGCTCCCACAGAATATTCGGTGTAGTAGAAGAAGGAGTTGGTTTCTTGGGCGACAGACTTTACTATCATCGCCAGCTAGTTATATAAGCTAGGCACTGATGAAATACTACGCAGATACGTCTTGGAACATGAACGACCTGCCGTTTTGGTGGAGGCACACGAAGGCGTCGTAGGGGGTCACCAATTTGTGAAACACCTAGGGAAATTTTGGCAGCACTGGCTTGGCCCCTACACTGTTAAGGAAATCACGAATGGTGGAGCAGTCCAGCTAGCTACTCTATGCGGTGACATGTTACCTAGCTTTGTCAATGGTAGTTGAATCAAGCCATATAGGGCTAAATGACTATACGGCCGGAATAATTGGCTCAAGCACGATCGACCCACTAAGGAGAGGCCACTGACGCACTAGGGGGATACGCACGCGACGCTTGGCAAACCTGCGACCACAGTGACTCGGGACGAGTCACAATATTGTGTTGGGGGAATATTGGAACAGGGTCTCCTACGAGCTGCGAAACTGGTCCAATTTTGAATATTTTTTATTATATTTAGTCTAGGACAGGGGTTTTGGGGTGGGTCAAAGCCCTGAAAGCATTGTAATGGGCAAAAGGGTAAATCGAGGGTCTAAAAACCATGGGTTGTAGACCGTAGAAAATTTTAGGCTAGATTATTATAAATAGAGTAACATTTTGTATTGTAAGGTAGGAAATGAAGAGCTATTGATGCGAAATGTGATTTAAGGTATCTGTTTGGGTGTTTGGGTTTTGGGGAAAGGACTCCTGCTGGCTGTGTGCACGGAGATCCAGAGTCCAGCTGTGTGCGAACCTTACTGTTGTGTGTGTAGGAATGGAAGGGTATTGTAAGAAAGAAATGATGAATTGATGAATAAAAAAGGTTGATAGAGAACTGAATCTATGGGTATTGTTTGTGTGAATCATTGGTAATTACTGCATTATGCGCATTCTGTATTTGAGCTGTGAAGCATTTGTGTAGGTGTGTTTTCTATATCTGGATCTATTCTGTTATGTTTATGTGATATTGTGTTAAAGTATATAATTATAGATCTAGCACATGTGGATGCAAATAGAGACCTATTGACCCTGCGCAGACAGAGGCGATCTGGGTATCATAGGGCCGAACATAGCTCTTCTTGCCTTACCTATCCTTTCTTAGGGTGTGGAAACCTAGTTCCAACACCCATCCATACTACTTCGGGTGAGAATTTCATCTGAGAACGCAGGTCACTACCGAAAGGGACAATAGTATAGGGGTTTGTTGGCAAACCTTGAACTCTGAACCTGGGTCAGGACCCCTCGTGCCAACAAGTACAAATAAAAATGACTAGCATGAATGGCTTATTTAAACTAAACTATGACTAGCTTCTAATAGGGTATTTTTGACCTCTAAGTAAAGTTTCTCAAAAACAATGGGCTACATACAAATACTTATGTTTATTGATAACATTAGTCACATATTTGAGGATATTTTCCACCCCCTTAACGGTTAGTGGATATCCCATTATGTGTAAACCTCATGTCCCATTTACCTCCTTATAGGAAAATACTTTCTTATATCAGGGAGGTCTTCTATAGTTTTTATTAATGCCCTGATGCCAAAATTACCACTCTCTAGGCCTTCAACATCATCAGGTATAGCCTCTATGTCAAGTGGCCTCCTTTTTCTCAAATGGGAAAAAAATCTTAACTTGAATAGTGGCAACAAAATATACCATAGCAATCTTTAAATTCTAATTTTCGGCTACTCTAAAATCTAAAACTGGCCTTCTCAAAGTGTGAGATTCTACGTTCCATAATGTTTATAAGGAGAATCTTTAGGACAATAACAATGGAATTTCTCAAGTCGACATGTTTTGAGCCACTTAGTGTGGTTCATCTTTAGGAGTTAGATGGATTGATTGATCTATGTAAGGAAACAAATATTGTAGAGATGAAAAAAGAGGATACAATGGATAATTATAATGGATATAAAATAAATAATATTTATACCAAATTTGAATACAAAAAAAATCAATATGTTTAGTTTAAAGTTTCACGTTAAAGATAAATATATTATTTAGAAAAAAATAAAATAAGAAACCAATTAATAAATTAAGGACATGTAATATAAAATAAAAATAAAGAAAAAAATTATATCGTTATAAAGTAAATAATATTTTATAAAGAATTCAAAGTTTAAAAAACATATATATTTATATGGAAAATGAAAACATGAATCAATAAATAAAATCGACCTATTAAAATTTAATTTTCTGCTACTCTTCTTTGTTATCGGGTTGGGAGAGATTTCGATGCTCTTTCTCTACTCATAATCTCTTAGATTCCACTGTAGAATTTTGAGTTGGGTTGTAAGATCCAATTTTCATGATGGAAAGGGGTTTGAAACCTTAGGAGGAAAAGGAAGCCGAGAAGGGTGCTGCTAATAGCAGTGGGAAGTCCTATGAATTTGAAATAAAAGGGAATGAGGCGAGTCCAAAAAAGAGTGAGTTTTTTGGAACAAACCAGATCAATTTGAGGAATCTAAATAGACATTTGAGCATGGTATGGACAAAATCAGAATCTTGGAAGCTAAAGGAGGAGTTGGAATTTGACCTAACAAAATTGGATATCACGAGTATTATTTCCCAGGGAACATTTGGGACTGTTTATAGACACATTTATGGTGAAAAAGATGTTGCAATTATGCTTATTTCTTTATCTTCCATTCCCTAAGCTCATTTGTTTGATCAAATTTTGTTTGTTGGAAGTTTATTTTGAATCCAATTACTTCAATATATAACTGTACCTTTTTGGCCTAAACATAATTTAAGAGAATGTACATACCTCGGCATGGATCAAATTTAATAATTGAAATTAGGGCATCACACATGAGATTCTCCAACAAATATCTGTCTTATGAAACAACCCATTCCATACATGGATCCTTGGAGATTTCACATAACATTCTTTGTACAAATCACTCCAATCGTTGGAGTATCATGGGCATCTCACCTACCAATATTTTACAAGTTCGTATTGCTTCAACCATTGAAGACTTGGGTGCCACACACACTAAATCCCTTTGATTATTCTTTCTCATAGGCACCGCTGCACTCCATGTATGGATACTGTAAGATTTTAGATGACATGTTGTTGCAAAAATTGCTCATCACCTTGTGTTGCAACATTTTCATCACTATTTTGTCTCCTCCCATGTCATCATGATTGTATGGATCTGCTAAAGTGAGTCATCTTGAAGGAAACACATTTAGACAACATGTAAAGTGATAATTTAAATTTAATTGAGGATATTTTAACAAATGGACTCATATAAAGATACTTAAATTTAGGATATATTTAAACTTAAGATACAAACACATTATTCAATTTAATATTGAAATCTATATGGGTTTCATTATTTCAAATATCATACATTCACCCAGGTCCAAGGGTCTGAAATTTAGTGATGCCATTCTAGGGAAAGAAAATATTATAAAATTACCATAAATTTCACAAGGGGAGAATGTCATGTGGTTACATGGATTATTCTATTAGAAAAACGATAATTCATATCATTATTTTTCTGCCATCCAAATCCCCGGATTGGTTGCTCAATTTCTGGTACACCAACTTCTCAATTATCATTTTGGAAAGGCTTCTCAAATTTGGGGATTTTAATAATTGGCCTCACCTCTATTAAAAACACAATCTCTTGGAGTAAATATTTTTCTATTGCACTCTCACAGAAAACCCTACATGTCAAGTTAGTCTTCATAGTTTTTGAAGGGTGAGCAATATGGAAGGTTATGCTCAAGAATTGTTTCACCCACTGAGTCTGTTTGGGCATAAAATTTTAAAGCATCTTAAATATTTAAACTTTGGTTTTTTACTCTTGCTTTGGAAATAATTAAAAGAACCCTTGTTGCTGAGAGTATTTGGAATGACTTGAAGACCACTAACCATGAACTAGTCTAGAAGTGTGACTCTTTGCATTTATCCTTCCCTTCAATGACCACTATATCTGGGGGTCACCTTTTTTATATTTGGAATAATATCCCGAGAAACATTAATATGGTTCTCAGCTAAGTGGTTTCTAAAAAGAAGGATTAAGATACCTTGGGACTTGTATGACTCTCATACTATAAAATCAAAGGATTTTCCAACCTAAAAGGTATAGTTAAATATTTTCAACCTAGATCGGTTAAGGATTGAAAATATTTAGAGATTTACCATGGATAATATCTTAATATTTTCCTTTAGGGGCCACATATTAGAGATGTGATGAGAAAAAGGCTTCAATAAGAATATACTTGCTAATGAATATTTTTGTTTGGTCACGAGGCTTGTGCTTGATGTGACGCCTTTCAAACTGTAGAATGGAATGTATAAATAACCCTCAAGGATGATTTCAATCTTTCCAAAACATTCATGCTAAGCATTGAATGGATTAGATCTTTATCCTAGATAATCACTTCCTTAAGATTGGCCTTTAGGAGCCGCATGTTTGGTGTCAAGACTGGAGATGCAGCCAAAGAATAGGCCTATTGATGGATACTGTTGGTTAGCCACTAATAATATGATTGATTTAAGAATAGATTCAATATGAAGATTCATTTCCAAACAAAAGACTTGGCTGCATAGACATGAGGCTATCTGTAAGCTACCACACTACCTAAAATAACTTACATTGTATGTATTGCGCTTGGAATCCTGACTGTTGGACATCTCAAAATAGTTAGTCAAACCTTAGTGTAAATCACCATGTGGGTAGATGAAAATATTAAAAACCTATTTTTGGTAATCTAACCTAGCCAAGACAACCTAGGAATGGGCCTTTAGTTTCCATACCAACTTCCTTTTTCCTTATCCTAGAAGGTTTCCCTTTTATGAGATAGACTTCATTGGGCCCTTGAGTTCAATGCAACATAGTTGCTAATTAGAACTAAAATTATCTATTATATTGGGAAAACAAGAAATGAATTCTTATTTAAGAATGTGAAACATTCATTGCAATTATTTCATCTAGTCTGATGGTTCCCTAATATGTGCCTAATATTTTCCCAACTACACTTACAGCTCCAGGTCCATGTGGCCAAATTGGAGATGGAGGTGGGAAATTTGTGCCAATTGTTAGAATTTTGGGTTAGGTATCCTTATACCATGAATAGGAAAGCCCCCACTATTTATTCTCCATCACATTTTTCCTAGTCCTAAATATCTGCTAAGGTACACCCTTGAAAGAGTGTTAGTTGTATTGTCCTCGAATTCCATGAGTGAAACAAGAAATGGGCCCTAACTAATATTCCCATTTACTTGTTACTTTGATAAATTCCCTACCATGACTATGGTAATTTCCAAACCATAGAAATTTATAGAGCCTAAGCAAGGTCATGATAGATAAGAGCCTATTCAGGTTAATATTGAGCCAACATCTGATGGATGGATGTTGAGCCTCACGATAGATACACTTTTTTTATGTGAGTACTATTACAACTAATACTTGATATGATGTTTCATGCTGAATAACTTGCCTAGATGGTTTTTTTGATTAGGGATCAATTTATCGCATCCTGACCATCTTAGGTATTCTCATTTCCATTACCATCAATTTGATGGTTTGTTATTTAATGTTTTTTTTTGGGATTCAGGGAGAAAATTACAATATCATGTGTTACTCTGGTATTTTATTTGACATCACAGATAGATTTGATGTTTTATCCTTACCTATTGAAAGCTGGTATTGAGTTGTGAATTATAGCATCCTTCTTTACTTTGATACCAACATTATTGTCACTGAATACATTGATACTTCGTTAATCCAAAATATGGCTTCATGGTGCAATTTTCCTTCCTTATTATGGTGTTTAATTGACATTGCCAATATTGTTATTATTTTGGGAATCTGAAAGTTTAGTTTTGAGTTGCAAGTTTTAGTATCTTTCCTCACTCTGATATTAATATTGGAGTTGCAGACAACTTTGATGTAATGTTTTATGGGCACTTTTTATTTGTGCATTGTTATCTATATAACAATGTTGTGATGGGATTTTGTTCCTAATTAATAGAATTATTTTCACCACTAAATGAATTTAACCAGTTATGAATATCCAGTGACAAGAAATTATATTGGTGGTATTGGATTTTTAAGATCAGGTTTGGATTTTGTGATATATTAAGAATTTTGGATTTCCTTGACCACTGAACATATGCCATAGGTGTTGCAACTATTATCTATACAACTGAGGGGGTTTTTCCCCTAGAAGAAGCCCAGTACAAGGATACCATCCTCTCCTAACCTCTTGTAGACAAGGTAAGCACATCAACACCATTTTTCTTAATGCATCCCAACTCAATTTGAACCCAACGCACATTTAATCAACACCACATGTTGAAGCAAAATATTGCAGAGCCAAACATTGAAGATTTCCTTAAAAAATATCCAAATATTTGGGTGGAGAAGTGAGTGACAGTAAAGTCTTGATTCTGCATATCTACAATATTTTAAACTAACATTATTGGATGTATTCCTCTGGGCATGGTGGTATAGATTATTTTGTATCTTATTTTCTCCCTTAATTTTAAGTGCACAAAAATATTAGACTGATAGGATAGGGTGCCATTGATCATGTGAGCTAATGATATTAGGTGTTTTGTGATTGAATTCTTCAAAATTATTTCCATTTTATCTTCCAAAATGTGTAGATAGTTTTGTTGGTTGGAACAAAGCTACAACTTATAATAACAAAGATGGCATTATAAATTCAAGATAGGCTTTATGTATTGAAAGGAACTCTGATAGTGCAACCAACAAAGAACTATTTTGGATAGGTAACCCTCAAATTGTCCTTTTGTTGATCCATTCCACTCTATTTGAGGTATCAAATGATGTGAATGCTAAAGCCTCATTTAAAAACTATATTTTTGAATTATCTTCATTGAATATGCATGGGAATAAAAATGGATTGATTGTTTCTTTTGTTTTGCAGATTCCATAATGCTTCGAAACATGCATTTTTTGTGTGGATATGGGTAAGAAATATGTTTATTCATTAAATAATAAATTAAGTTTGAAGAGTCATTAGGTTTACCATGGCAATGATGGTAACATTTAGCAGTATTATGTTTGTTTGGATGTGGTTTTATGGTTGAGACAAGGAATCACCGTGTTAATGACCTAGAGTCAAACTTAGAGGAAATAGAGCTTTGGATTATAAGTTGAATGGATTTGATGAGATTTATATGCAATATAAATTCAATAATTAAAAAAAAAAAATTCTCAGACACCCTAAATGAATTTCAATTTATATAGCTTTAGAATTTCATTTGTAACTTATTTAGATTTGGCTTGATGCTTCCATTACGAATTTGGCCTCAAATCTTTTTTTCATGAAAATTTGGTTTTAATCATAACCAGAATCATCATTGGATAAGTATGTGATCACTTTTTGAGTTTCTCCATAATTGTTTCCATGAAAAGAAAGTATAATGGACATTCAATCCCGTAGACTATTGTACATATTTTGTTTATAAAACCTTTATCTTTCCTTAAATATGAAGAGAGAACATTCCAAGCAAACAAATAATCATTTTAATTATGTTATTTTTTCTTGGATTAGTACTAAAAAATTGTGATGTACCAATATTTATAAGAAGAACACTGACAATAACCATTTTTTTCATCTAATGAGGACTCTATTGGGCTACTTATGTCCATGAATAGGGTTGTTGAGCAATTTATATGTAGCTGCATCACACTTCCACCTTATGCACTTGTCACAGAGGTGAGCCTTTCCCTATTAATCAAATATATAATAAAATTTAGGTGTTTGAGAGGATCAACTAAAATTTAGACTCCAAAACAGAATGAATTAAATTAATATAAATTGGGATAAATGCATTGTTCAAGTGTTCACTACCATTCAATTCACCTTGTTTAATTGTACAAAAGATAAACGTAGCCAAATTGTACACTATGCGATGATTAAAAGCTTACTAGTATTTATTAAATATGAGATAATTTTTCACTAGAGAATTATTTAAACTCACAACATACATATTTATTATGGAAAAATTAGAACTGGGAAGTTTCAATATTTTGTTTTTATTTTTGGAAAAACATGTTATTCTCTCTGTTGTGGGCTTCAGGAAAACCTAAAAAAAATTGTAGTTAGGAAAAAAAACCACTCTAAAACTTCCTTTTGTTTTTTCAATAAATCTCTATTAGTGGTCTCACCCATTTCAAAAAAAAAACTAGAGAAAGAGACACAATGAATGTGTGTTGAAAGATTAGTAGAAAATTGATTTTATGATAGTATTCAAATAATTATGCTGTGATTAAACCTATTGGGATGGGGTTCCCTCGGGTTTAGTTTTGGGTATAATTTTTATTACATTTTTCCAAATATGCATTGCATGCAGAAGTCAAGGGGCTTTGGGGCAGGTGAAAGCTCCTTTGTAATTGTAATGGGTGGAAAGAGAAACCATGTGTCTCAAACCATGGTTTGCGGCCATGGGATCTACGCGTCCAAAGTCATATATATATGTAAGGGTTGAGTTGAGTAAGGATATCTTATATTTTGTTGATATTTATGTTATGTTGATGTTTTGGGCTAGTTGTGTTCGATTTGGGTAGAAAGGCTCCTGTTGGTTGTGTGCGCAAAGACCTAGTCCTAAGTTGTGTGCAAGGAATATTCTATTGTGTGCACAGATGGAAGGATTGTACTGAATTGAAGACCTATTAATAAAGAAGAAGTTTTGGTGAAATCTGTTGCAATTTCTATGTTTATGCGTGAATGTGTTAATCATCTGTTGATTACTGCAAGTGATAGATATGTTTCTTTATCCAGGGGAAATCTACTCAGGTGGATCCCATCTCTAAGGTCCATCTACCATTTATCCAAGGGACAACAGAAAAAATTTCCCATGTCCTTAGAGGAAAAAATGTCTCTACCTCTTTCAAGCCTCTCTGTACTATTAGAAATTCTCTTGGGTTTGTTAAGGATCCTATCGACCCTAAGGACATGAAAGGGGTTTATCTGATTCCTTTTTCATGTGGAAATCCTTATATTGGAGAAACAGGTCGATCCATTAGGTAGAGAATTTGGGAGCATGCTACAGATATAAGGCACAATCTGTCTCGTACCTTAGCTCTTACTGAGTATGTGGAAAGATCATGTCACCATGTTTGTATTGAATATTCCAAAGTCGTTGCCAATGTAGATCACTTCCACTATAGGAAATTGAGGGAGGTGATTGAAATTGAACGACATGCCAAGAATATTAACCGAGATGATGGTTGGAAATTAAGTAAGAGCTGGATCCCCACTCTTGCTAGGTAAGTTTTCTTATTTGGTTACAAATTTATTTATGTATTTTCAATTTTCTAATTATTTAATTAATTGATTTATATTTTTATTAATTGATTTCATTTCCCTTATTTTTATTTATTTATGCTCCTCATTTTTTCTTTTTTATAATAATCTACCCCTCCCTTTTTCTTTTTATATTACCCCCCTTTTTAATTTATCCCTCTCTCCTAGGTAATTGAATATACCTTTTATTTTATTTTATATATATTCAATTTCTAACTAATTAAATCAATAAATTGTTATTATTATTTAATCTAATTAATCTATTAACTAATTGAATCCCTTTTTACTTTAATTTTAGCTTTATTTATTTATTAAATTATAATTCCTAACCCTCTATATTTCTTTATATATTAACCCATTTTTAAAAATTTATTATTAATTTATCATTAAAATTTTAATTCTTAACTAACTAACAGCTAGTTCTTTTATTTTTAAAAACTTTTACCCTCCCTAATCTTTGTTACATTTTATTATTATATATAAAAACTTCTAAACCCTTTTTAATAAAATCTTTAATTTAATTAATTAATTTATTATTTTTAATAAAATATTTAATTTAATTAATTAATTAATTATTTTAAATAAAATCTTTAATTTAATTAAATTAATTAATTAATTATTGTATTTTAGTTCCTAACTAACTTTCTAATGGCTAGTTCTTAACAGGTAGTCTTAATGGCTAGTTCTTAATGACTAGTTATTAACGGCTATTTTTTGGATAATGATGCATCTCTACTATTTATTCATCAAGATCGATTTGTTTCCCCGCCTTGTCATGAGGATGAGCCACATTAGTTGGTTCGAAACATTGACCAAATCCTTATTATGTGATTAATCCAAAAGACACTCATCTACATTATGGATCACAAAAGTCTTAGATTTAACATGCTACTTTTTTGTTTGAATGCACATTTATCTGAGTTAATTATTTGTGAAATGATCTCTATGTTCATGCAAGGATTGTGTCTGTGTTAAGGATTTTTATGAAGAGATATCTATGCGATTGCACAAGTGTTGTTTCTATTCTGATAAGCTAGATCCGACTGAAGTATAATAATCTGATTACACATATCTGTTAAGGGTTTTTTTTATCTGTGTCTAGATATGGCTTATGTGAAGTCTCGCAGGATGATAAACTTTATATCTGATAATTAAGGTTAAAGGTCACATAAAATACTCCCTTAGGGTGCATAAAGCTAGTTCCAATGCCCCTCCATACTGCTTTGGGTGAGACTTTGGTCTGTGCAAGAAGATCACTACCGAAAGGGCCAGTAGTTGGAGGGGTTTGTTGGTTGCGCATAACACTCTGAACTTGGGTCACGACCCCTCAAGCCAACAAATGGTTCTGTTTCTAGGACCGAGATATGTTTGATGGAGATTTCATGTTGTGGCATCCGACGAAGAATGGACTACAATATTGGTTGGATAAGAAGGTGTGCGAATTCACAATCCAATAAAATCGAAACCCTTAGTTGTCTAAGTTGAATATTGGGAGAAAAGGCATATCTATACAAATGTTCATGAAATTTTCTTTGCTTCCTTTGTGACTGAGTTACAAGAGTGGTTATCTCAGCTTGCTGAGTTTCAGACCTATGCAAAGGATGATACGATCACCAGGTGGACTCTTGAGTTAGTTCAACAGTTGGAGAAATTTAGCAATAAAATTACCCACATAGTAGATTATTGAATTGATAGTATTCTAAGTGGGTTTGCGATTGAATTTTTTATTGATACTTTTGTGTCGCATTTTGAGGCCAAAATGATATTTTTCAAAGGCCCCAGAGGTAATTTTTTGTACTTGTTGAAACTGTGGATTAAAATGATTTTATGTGAAAAGGGTACTCTATGCAGCCACTTTGAATGAATGTCTAGAAGATCTCCAACTACAAGTAACGGGAAAAATTATAGGATAGACCTAGAAGAAGGTTTTTTTTATAGCCCTCTCAAAGGTAAATATGACAATGATGAGTATTATGAAACAAGTAGCTCTGGTGAATTTGTGCACTCAGAAGAAGAGGGATTGCAAGATCAAAGTATTTTTGGGTCATTGGCTATAGTTCAGATCCCATCCACTCCACATTGAATTCATCTCACACTAATAGGTCATCCACTCCAGCTCCACCTCCACTGTCAGAAGTCGATATGGATACTTCCATAAAGCTGCAGAATTTCAAGGGTGTTGGAAATGAAGATGTTGACCAATTTTGGTTCGTCACGGATGTTGTGTGGACAACGCAGCAGATCAATAACAATAATGTTAAGAAAGTACAACTTGCTACTACATTTCAAGAATGTGCGTTGGATTGGTACATGAGGTAGATGAAAACAAACCCTAACACAATGATTGATGAGCTTAAAACCACATTAAAGGAGTAGTTCAAAAAGCCAAAACCATATTCTGAATGCATGAATGAATTAAAGGAGATCCACCAAGAAGTGAATGAATCTGTATGGGAGGTAGATCAACGGTTGAAGTGCACTTCAAAGATGGAGTATTTACTATCGATGACACACAACACAAAGAATGGTTCATTGCTATGATGTTGCCACATCTATGCCAGTACTTAAACCAACAGAAGATTGCGACACAGGCTGAAGCTATGGAGATCGCCATGAATTTGGAAGCCTCACCTGTACCAGTTACACATGTTAGGGCTCAGTAAATACAAAGCTAGCCAGATGCATTACACTTAAAAATAAAAACTCTGCGAAAAGAGAAGGAAAAGGATTTGCGTGCAGTAATATGGTGCACACACTCTAAAGCTAAAGGGAATCATAGGGATAAATTTTGCGTATATAATAAATATCTGGCAGTTGGAGAACGAAGTCTGATTAAGAATGGGACAGGGCCTAGTGAAGTCCCCAAACTATGGTGCACGATTTTTCAAGAGAATGAACTACACACGATAGACTTCTTCCCTAGGATTGGTAAATATATTCTGGAGCTCCAACAACCTTACTACACATTTTGTTGATTTGTGGGACACGATGAGAAGAATTGTTGTAACTTTGACCTAATGATTGAGCATGTTGTTTCATATAGATTGAAGGCCTAAGGTAGAGGACCAGATTCACCTGCATCGTCGTCTTGGTGTGATGGATTTCATGGCGGAGGACGAGGAAGAGGAGGAGGAGTAGGTCAAGGAAGGGGACAACTCATTTTTTATAACTATGGAAAGGTGGATCATTATGCGCGTGACTGCCCAAACTCGACACAACAATCGTGCAAGTATCCTAGAGAGTCTGATCATGTTCTTGAAGATTGACCTGTATTGTTTGTAAAATGCACGCTAAGAAACCAGAAACACCCACGCGGAATTTTCAACTGATGAGAGTGGAATCACACATTGAAGACCCTAGCATAAATATTGTGACCATAAGCGATGTATCAGCTAGAGAAGATAAAGCAGAAGGTAAGATACCTGTCACCGATGTTTGGTCCTGGAGAGATTCTGATAAAAAGGAAGGGTTTAATCTACAAATGGAGAAGGAAACCTTTGTCGCAACAAAGAAGGACTTCGTAGATCCTGGCACATCTAAAATACCAAGCAAGCCTTCCATGGATGTTGTCGAAGGGGTCAATCATGCAGAGATGAAGCCCTTTTTGCAAGCCTATATCAAGATTATGCGTAATAAGAAGAAAATTGAGAATATTAAAGCTTTGATTAATAGCTGTGCTAAGAAAGAGTAGCCTCAGATGGATCAAAAGGTTGTTAACAAAATTTACAAGAACAAGAGAAGAATTGGACAAGAGAACTACTTGACAACTTAGATAGGTGAGTTTGAAATGGACTAGGTCATTTTGGATATGCGCTTTGATGCAAATGTCCTACCAAATAAGACTTGGCAAAAAATGGGAGAATCTAAGCTGGAATGGTTTGCAATTCAGCTGCGCATGGAAAATAACCAGAAGATTATCCCAATGGGTAAAATATCTAGGGTGATAGTTGATATCGAAGGAGTTAAGGAAATGACTAACTTTGAAGTTATTCAAATTGTTGATTATTCAAATTTGTACCCTGTGTTGTTGGGTCTGTGTTGGGCTATTGACATGGATGATATAATCCACCTCAAGTGCATAACTATGGTGTTTGAAAACAATGGAACTAGGGTCGTGGTCCCTCTGGACCTTGCAAAAGGAGAAATATACACAGAAATAGTGCGTGAAGAAGAGGATGTTGATCATATCTACAAGCTAATTATGAGGGACGAATATTGGATCAATCCTACAACAAATGGTTGGCTTAGCTAGGATAGGTATAGTTCATGCCACTCAGACTCAGATGAGGAGTTGGATAATTGGCAAAATTGTTTGCATGAATTCTCTAGATTGCGCTGCAACTGGGTAACTAGATCTCTATGATTTATATCCTATGAGGTTCGTGAATTAGCCTACTATTATGGTGTAGGCAGTGCCAATTTATGTTTAGCAAAATTTGAAAAGGTTGTTCCAGAGGCACAATGGTTCCATGTGCTTGATTTAGTTCTATGCTCAACCCCAACACGCTGGTGGGAAATGCACAAGGAAAATTTTGTGGATGGGGAAGAATGTACCCACATGAAGCAACTGTGATTTGGAAAACCCAATACCAGGTTGGAAGGAACCTATGCAGGAAAAGAATATCCATACATGTATTTAGCTAGGTGGACTACAGCTTAGGGAGAAGAGTCGCAACCGGGATGGGTGCACACATTCATTTATAATTCGAGTAGGATACCCATGAATTGGTATCTGGAGGTTGAGCTGCAACGTGGCACGAAGGAATGGGATGCGATAAGGGAAATATTTGTTTTAAATTTAAGTTTTGAGAGTGGATTCCCATGCATCAATATTGTCTTACACACGATTTAATATGTGGTCTTTGACCTGCCATAGAAATCAGAAGAATGAGCCTTACCATCATGGGATGCACATATGAAGGATATAATTAAATTTCCGAATGTGACTATTGAATATAATGAGGAGGAATTAAGAAAAATTAATATCCTTGAGTCTGAAGGTTAGCACATAGTTGCTGGGCATGTGGTTGAATTTCTAGATGTGACTGGACCTATGAAAATTAAGCAAGTCAATATTGGAACAAGATAACAACCTAAGATTGAAAAAATAGGGGATTATTGGGATGAAAATATAGCGAATAAGGTTGCGGAGATGCTCACTAAATATCAAGACTTGTTTCCCACAAAATTTTTAGAGTTAAAAGGGATTGTCGGGGATCTTGTTGTGATGAAGATCACTCTGAAACCGGATGCCAGGCCTATGAAGTAGCGCCCTTATAGGTTTAATCCTTACAGGTTGAATCCTAAGTATAAGCAGAAGGTCAAGGAGGAGCTGGAGAAAATGGTTGTTGTAGGGATCATGGAACCAGTAGAAGAATATGATTGGGTAATGCCCATGGTGGTCCAAGAAAAGAAGACCAAAGGAGAAATCAAGATTTGTGTGGACCTGCGCAAGTTGAATGATGCCTATGTGCATGACCCTTTTCCAACTCCATTTTCTGATGAAGTATTGGAAAATGTGGGTGGGAAGGAGACCTACTCATTCACTGATGGATTTTATAGATACCACCATATAAGAATCACGCCTAAAGAAAGAAGTAAGACAACCTTTGTGACAGAATGGGGATCATTCCAATACACCAGCTATATTCTTGCACATGGTGGTAGTTGCGTTTAAGGAATATATACATAAGTTATTATAAGTATATTTTGATGACTGGGCTATATTGGGCTTATTGAAGAAGCATGTTTCAAGTCTGCGCTTGATGCTAGATACTTGTCGGAAGCATCAGATCTCGCTCAATCTGTAGAAGTGTATATTTTGTGTCCCATTTAGGATTTTTGGGTCATATTGTCTGTCAAGATGGATTGAAGGTTGATCCAGCTAATATTTCAATTATTGTTAACCTAGAGGATCCAGTGAATGTGAAGTAGTTGCGCTCAATTTTGGGGCACACTGGCTATTACAGAAAATTTATTTAAGGCTGTGCACTGATTACTGCGCCGATGGAGAAGTTGATGAAGAAGCACACCTCTTTTTTCTGGGATGAGGACTGCCAAAAGATTTGAGAGCTTCTTAAGGAGAAAATGGTGACTGCGCCTATATTGGTATTTCCAAACTTGACAAAGGAATTCCATGTACATGTTGATGCATCGTGTATAGTGTTAGGAGCTGTACTCTCACAACCAGGAGCTGGAGATATCAATCACCTAATTGCATTTGCAAGAAGAAAATTGTCAATTGCTGAGAGAAATTACTGGACAACGGAGAGAGAAGGGTTAGTTATAGTTTATGTGCTGCATAATTTTCATCACTATTTGCTCAGAGGTCATTTTAAGATGTTCACTGAACACTCTGCTTTGAAGTACTTGGTCAACAAGACTGTGTTGTGGGGAATATTTGTAGATGGCTCCTATTGCTTCAAGAGTATGATTTTGAGGTGATTGTAAAGCCAAGGAGATTGAATACAGGTCCAAACCATTTCTAGCGCATTGAAAGTGGATATGTGGCAACTAGTTTGGAGGATGGATTACTAAACGCACAACTATTTACCATTAAAGTAGTTGATGAACACTTCAAAAATATCATCCATTTTCTAACCACTGGCATTGCTCCTACAGAGTATATAGTTGAACAGAATAAATAATTGGTCTTTCGTGCATCAAACTTTACTTTGATTTCTGCCTAGTTATATAAGATGGGAGCTGATGAGGTATTGAGGCGATATGTGCTGAATTTTGAAAGACAGAGCATACTAGTAGAAGCATATGTAGGGGTTGCAAGAGATCACTATGTAGGTAAACCAACTATGCAGAAGATTTTAAGAGCTGGTTTGTGGTGGCCTATGGTGCACAGTGATGCAAAAGCGTATTGGCGCGCTTGTGATGTGTGTTAGAGAATGGGGAAACCCTTGCGAAAATATGAAATACCACTACGACCACAAATGAATTTGCAATATTTTGATAAATGGGCCATTGATTTTGTAGGACCAATCAACCCTCCATGGAAAAATATTGGTGCGCGCTATATGATCATTGTGACATATTATTTGACCAGATGGGCAGAAGATAAGCCCATGAAGGATTTCCACGTAGAAACAACTGCGCACTTCATTTTTGAGAATATCTTGACAAGGTTTGGGTGTCCTCAAATTTTGATGAGTGAAAAAGTTACACATTTTGTGAATGAGACCATTCAAGCCTTGAAAATGGAGTTTAAGATGTACTATTGTAAGAGTACACTATATCATCCACAGGAAAATGGTACAGTAGAAGCCTTTAATAATATTTTGGAGAATTCACTCACAAAGGTATGTAATAGTAATAAGAATGATTAGGATGTGTGTGTACCTACGGTTCTGTGGGCATACAAAAATACACAAAGAAATTGAAAGGACAGACCCCTTTCAGGTTGGTGTATGGATAGGTGGTTATTATGCCAATGGAGTATATTTTCCCTAGTCTGTGCATTGCAACGATAACTAACATGGCTGATCAAGATATTATGGAAGAGTGGCTGTCGAAACTAGTTGTGCTAGAGGAGGACTGATTCTTTGTGGGTTTACATCAGTAGGTGAAAAAGGCACGTGAAAAGGCTTGGCATGACAAGCACATCAGATAGAATATTTTGAAGGAGGATGATTTTTTTTTTCTATATGATAACAAGTTTGCGCGTCACCCTGGAAAGTTAAAAATGCATTGGCTTGGACCTTATATTGTCAAGGAGATCACAGAAGGAGGTGTGGCACGTTTGGTCACCTTAAGTGGTGAAGTCCTTCCTGGTTATGTGAATGGAAGTCAGTTGAAACCATACAGGGATGATCCCATCCCTGCAGGCACCAAATGACTATATGACTAGAGAAGTGTCTTAGTGCCCCTGACAGTTGTAAGAGGGTGGGGACCATAAAAAATTCTGTAAAATGTTGGAGAAGTATGCCTGTGTGACGAAGATTGAGAAGGCGAAGGTATCTGCGACAGTCGCGCATAGGTTTCACTACAAGGTTGAAACAATCACAGATGGGCCACAAAATAGCCGTTGGAATAGTTAATTTGGATAATAAAACTCCATTAACATTTGGAGGAGCGGATAACCTGCATTTATGGTGGAGATTATTCCAGATTTGGAGTCGTTTTAGCATTTATGAGGTTGCCCCAATGGATATTAGTCTGTTTGGGTTGCGCCATCACTATAAATATGGTAGCAAGGGTCGCATTATTTTTCTTTTCTTTCCAATATATTTGTGTCCATTTCCATTAGTGTGCTTATTTGAGTTTATGTCTGAGCACTCGGAAACCTTCTTTGAGACGCTTCGCCAAAGAGGGTTAGATAATTTAATCCCCGCAAGTATGAATGCTATAGAGTCTACCCAATCAACGACGCCCGCTATTGAGACACCTATGCCAAAACCTCAACCTCATAATACGAAGAAATGACAGACCTCAGAGACTCAGAAGTCTCCATGCAAGAAGACTTCGAAGCCTAAGCCGACCCCAATTGAACGAAAAAAGATACCAATGGCCGAGGACCTAAAAGTAATCATAGAGGAAGATATTTTTGAGGAGATAGATCCAATGTCATGGTTGCCCAAGTATATGGCGCTGCGAAAACCAATTTTTGAAGTCATGAGAAAATTGGATAACATCAAGTCCCATTTCAACACGTCGCTACTCCGAGAGAATGTGCCATTTGAAGGGGACATGTTTGCAAAAGTGACTTTACTAAAGCTGGAAGACTGGGACCTGGTTGACCATGTGAAGTTCCCTGAACTTGCACCCTTAGAGTACTTAGAATAGGTTCCATATGATGGAGGGTTCATTAAGGTTGAACCTAAGACATGAGAGTTGGGATTGCAGTAGTCTGGGTTGTTGAACCTTTTGAACATTCCACACTTTGCGAGAAGGACAATAAATAATATTTTCCTGTGCCATTTTCTCAACCTGTTGCATGATAATTGTTTGTGGCTAGGAGAGCCCATCCCGATTGATGACATGCTAATTAATCAGATCACCAAGTTGCCTTACCAAGGAGAGGATCTAGGGGCAACCTTCAGAGTGAAGGGGAAGGACAAAAAGGTTGCTGATGAGGTTAGGAAGACATATGGGTGAATAGTAACACTAGAGGGTTTTTCATCCAAGAAATTAACTCTCTAGTGGTTAAATTTTCCACCCTGATCGTCGCAAGAAAAACGATCAGGAAGTGTCGTGCAACAGAGTTACATGCATATGTGATTAAGCTGGCTGCATAGTGCGTTAAAGGGGTGCAATATAATTGGGTGAAGTACCTCTGCAATGAATTTTTGGAAAACATTCACGAAGCATAAGAGGATGGTAATAATTTATATTATTCTTGGTTGCTACTTCTGGTTGCTCTGATTGGTTGGAAACCATCAATGTAGTCCCAATTACCAGACATTGACTCTGATTTATGTAAAGCCACAAAGTATGCATCATTATGGAATTCAAAGCTTCTTTCCAGAGTAACCGAAAATAAGATCTTTTGGGTGCTATTTGATGCAGAAATATTTCAAGCAGTGAAGTCCAGGCCATGACTGTCACCTATGTTGTACGAGTAATAAAAACACATTGCGGACATTAAGGCCACCTTTCACAATGTGCATTTCTATGCAAAGAGGGACATGGCAGGAATTTGGTATGAACTACCATACATGGTTACGTTGGATGACCTTGCGTGCACTATGACCAAGTGGCCCCCCTTATGGCTAGAAGAAAGTACAACTAGTGGTACGTATTCATCAGTACCACCTAAGAGTCCTAAGAATCTGCACACGCCGACTGACCAGCCAAATGATGCATAGAAGGGCTAGGAGCCAACCACAAAGGCAGAGAAAGTTGACCTAAACAATGATTATGAATTAGAAGAAAAGAATGGTGACAGTGTCAATGCATCAGTAGAAATGCGATGAGGAACCAAAAGAGGGCCTCAGACCACCTTGGGGTCACACACCAAGCAAAAAGCCTCTAAGAAGACTGGGACCAATCCATTAATGCTAACAGAGGAGGATTTTGACAAAATTGGCAACACAGTCCAGGCAGTGACCTAATATGTGTGGATAAAGGTAGAGTCACAATACAAATCGGTCCTTGATGATGTACAACAAGGACTCTAACAGCTCAGAGTGCAAATGAGCGTGCAGTAAGCAAGCGTGGGACAGGCGAGCGAGCTCGCCATTTGGCACCCATCCAGTTCAGAAAGCTGCACATTTCAAGTTTTAGGCATAACACTTCATATTCATAGTTCCACACTATGCGCTATCATTCTTGGAGGGTCCAGGGTTGGGATTGATTGGGCTATTTTCCCCAGCAGCAAGCTGCATGATATGCATATGATTATCATAGACAAGCTATAGTTCAGAGAGTACAAGGAATTCAAGGACAACACAACGCTTAAGGGACAATAGCTAGCATAGGATGTGTGCTGCGCTGCTGAAAGACAACACACCCATTTGGAAACCATGATAGATCAGCTGTGCTCTGGCCGCCCCGAAGTCACAGTGCCCACTACTATGACGCCTACTTCCAAATTGGAAAGTCTAGTAGCCACATTGAAAGCATCTAGATCAGAAGCAGCCATAATGCATGCAAAGCTTGAGTAGAAGATAACAAATTTACAGATGAAATTGTATCCTAAGACACCTCGAGAAGTTCGCGAGCAGCGCACCAAAGTAGTGCAGGAACCAACTGCTAGTATCACGCTTGTTGTGGATTCTTTCAACCAATTTCTAGAGGAGGCGATGGAAATTTTGACCTACATCCAAGATGACCCTATCACATAAAAGCTAAAGATAGATCTATGGGCTAAGGAGTAGCAGTTTATTTAGATCTGAGTCGTTGTGTCGACCTTGGTGCCGATCCAAATATTGGCCCGATTGCAGGAAAGCTACACTATTCAGGAAACATTTGACATAGTGGGCTGATGGGAGAAGTTTCTCAAGAACAGAATGCAGCCTTGGGCTGAGTAGGCCTTATTGCTTTCCCAAAACATTGATGGTGCCCTCGGAGGCCTAAAACAGACCTGAAGAAGTATCAGCCTGGAAAACAAGGGGCCAATTACAGAGAAATTGGTCGAAGAGGCACATAATGATGACTCTCATTCAACCACTTAAAATTTCCATTTAGGCGTTGAAAGAAAACATGCAGGAGTCGGGATCAAAGTTGCTCAGGATGAGTCACTAGATTGTGTTGGGGGCTTGTTGGGAGGGGGTCCGCTCAGATTAATTTTTTGGTATACTTTTTATTAGATTTTTTCAAATACACATTGTGCATAGAAGTCCCTTGGCTTTGGGGCGGGCCAATGCTCCTTTATAATTGTAATGGGTGGAAGGGGAAACCATGAGTCCCAACCATGGCTTGAGACCATGGGATGTGCGCATCCAAAGTCATATAAATATGTAAGGAATGAGTTGAGTAAGAATATATTATATTTTATTGATCTTTATGGTACGGTGATGTTTTGATCGAATTTTTGGGCTAGTTGTGTTCAGTCTGGGTAGAAAGGCTCCTGGTAGTTGTGTGCGTGGAGACCTAGTCTTGAGCTATGTGCAAGGACTATGCTTCTGTGTGCACATATGGAAGGATTTTACTGAATTGAAGACCTATTAATAAAGAAGAAGTTTTGGAAAACTCTGTTGCAATTTCTATTTTTATGTGTGAATATGTAGGTCATCTGTTGGTTATTTCAAGTGATATATCTGTTTCTGTTATGTTTGAACGCAAATTTATCTGAGTTAATTATCTGTGAAAAGATCTCTATGTTCATGCAAGGATTGTGTTTGCGTTAGGGATTTTTTTGGAGAGCTATCTATCTGTTTGCGCAAGTGTTTCTTCTCTTCTGATAAGATATATTTGACTAAAGTATAATAAATTGTTTACACATATCTGTTAAGGGTTTTTTATCTGTGTCTAGATCCGGTTTATGTGAAGTCTCACGCAGACCAATAAACCTTAGTTCTGATAAATAAGGTTAAATCCCACATCAAACGCTCCCTCAGGGTGCAGAAACCTAGTTCCAACACCCCCCCATACTGCTTTAGGTGAGAATTTGTTCTACGCAAGCAGATCACTGCCGAAAGGGCCAGTAGTTTGAGGGTTTTGTTGGTTGCACAGAACATTCTGAACCTGGGTTAGGACACCTCAATCGAACAAAACCCTAGCAGCACGATCTCAAATATGATGAGTCTTTGATGTGTAGATGGGTTCTCACGTGAAGAAGGTCATATTTGAAGAAGAAACAACCAATTCCTTACTTAAATGGTAGAAAAATACTAAGGAAAAAATGAAACAACATACAAAGTTAGAGAATTCTCTTTCTGCATTGGAAAGAAGCTCATTGTCTTCAGGATTTCAAAAGGGGGAAACAAATCTAATTCATGGATATTATGCATTGAAATTTATCTGCATAATTGAGTGCCAAAAATTCATATATTTCAAAAATAGTTACTAAGAATATGTTCCATTATTTAAAAATTCCTCATAGGGTTCATATTTCAACACCCATTTTGAAGTTCTTGGAACATTTAGAGGCGAAAGATATTAGAAGACTAGTTTATTTTATTTCCAAAATGGTTAGCTCTAATTTTTATAGATTCTCATCAAAAGGATGGTTGGTTTAGTCAGTATATATGTTAAGTGTAACTATTCCTTTCTTCTCGGCTTTTTATATGGTTCAACTCCTAAATGGAATATCCAACCTGGACTAGTAAGATGACACTGACTCGACCTATTTGTTGGTCCAAGTAAAAATACTCCATAAACAAGTCAAATTCATGATCAGTGTGCCAAACCTATAAGCATCGAAAGATCAATAATGGACCCAATTTACAAACTTTAATGGAAATATTATGGATCTAGAATGATCGTATTTCTCAATAATTTTCTTCTTGGATTTTTCCAGATTTGACTTATGTAGCTTATCATGAACAAGAATGGTGTGTACCTATTCATGATGATAAAGACGTGGATTTTTTTGTTTTAATCTTTTCCTCATCGCCATTCTAATTCTTCCTCTTCTTAATTATTTTTAGATTGATGTTTAATAAGAATGGTGGTATCTTTGACCTCTAAGCTTAGTAAATTTAAAATAAAAAATCTTGGAAATAATTAATTTCAATTCTATCGTGCAAAATGTTGTTTGAGTTTTTATCTCTGAAGTATGCATAGGTGGGAATAAATTGGCCAACAATTTAGAGCAATAATGAAGCCTTTAGGTATTATTTTCTTCTCACCTTTTTTTTTTCCTTTAAAAATTTATTTTGGCATATTTCTGTTATTCTTCTTGATCTCAGTTCGATTTTTTTTGCAAATATTCATTTGCTAGTTTTGATCCCACCATTGTGGCAACCTTCAATGAGAGGAAAATTGCGTCAATTAGTGCAAAGCATGATATAATGGATGTAGCCAAAATAAGAGGAATAGAAAAGAATGACAAGCAAATTCTTGAGGTAACTCTTACCTCTATATCTAGATTGTTTCTTTCTTTTGAAATGAGAGAAATCAATATTATAGGGCTATTAAGCTATTGCAATTAAAAATGTATGTCCATTTTATAAAGCTTTGATGTTTCACACATATTTTGGGGACTTGAATTAGACATCCTTTTAGCATTATTTGCATTTGTTCACTATAAAATCCCATTTGCATTACCCTATCATGTTTTCTTACATATTTTGGGCATTGGAATTTAGATATGTTGTTTGTTTTTTTCCATATAAACTTTCATATGTCTCTCTCCTTAAATATTTTTCATTCAAAAATATATTTTCTTCTTCTTCTTGATGTTGTTTTGTTTCTTAAACAATATTTCCTAAGGTTCAACCTTCTATGAGGTTTGCAATTTGACATGTTTTATTTTGGCTCTATTCAAATTGAATGACAATTCAACTCATTTGACATATACATATGGAACTTCATGAATTTTAAGCCCATTGTGAACAAAAAAAATTATGTAAGGACCATTCCTATGAAGTCATGCAAAACGGAATTTTATTTGCAAGGATCCGGTGAATCAAAATTTTCACCTTTTTGGGCCAACAATCATGTACTCCTTCATGAAATTTGGAGGCATGAATAATGATCATCTTGTAGATTTCTTCATACATGAATAATTCCTTAGACTATTCCAAAAAGAGAGTTGTAGCTAGAGTGAATTCCAGTGAACAATGTTACAAAATTAGCTAATTGTAATGTTTTTAAAAAGGCTATTGAGAAGCTTATGACAAATGCTTCTCTTAGTGAAGATCCATCTCCATATTTGAACAAATTTGAGTGGAGAGTAAGTCTTCCACTAACCCAGTGACAACAAAAGTAGTTGGTGCGGATTATTTGATGTATTATTTATATATGTTAAGTGTTTTACTATATACAAAAGTGTTTGTGAATATCAAGATCCCTTAAATTGTATGAAAAAAGTCTCGTAAGTAATGTCACTGATATATTGTGCATGACTTGAACAAGTTTGTCAAAATCCTTCCTAGAGTGCACAAAAACAATCTCATATAGTTGGAAAAAATGTTGTTTGTCCATATTTAGGATCCGCTAATTCAACTGATCTTTATAGTTGGCTAGAAGGATGTCCATATGCTTTTAACTCTAAATATTTTTGAAAAGAGAGAATTGATATATCTTCAAAAATAAAACAAGTGGGTACAATAGGTGAATGCTCCATTCTGATGATTGTGATAATTTTTTCTTTCCAAAATTTGTACACTTATTCATACCCAATCATACCTTATGTAGATTTTCCTACAGTCTGTTTCCCAGAATGATCTAGATTTCCATGTTCACAAAGGGCGGTATTGACCTTGTATTCAAACAAATTCTCTTGTGTGCATTCAATTTGACTCCATGTATGTAAATTGGAACTCCCAGTATGAATTTGACAATAAAAACTACTTGTGTTTATCAGTATTGGGAGATTAAGAAGTTTAAGCTAGGGTCCAAAATCAAATATACTGGATCTGGCACATATGGAATTGTGCATGTCTTTGTTGATTCCAATTCACCAGTAGAAATATTTTGTGTTTTCCTTCTTTGGAAGGATTCAAAAATTCGAAAGATATTATGCATATGAATGCCCACATCCTCTTCTTGAATCAGAGCTTGAAGCTCTCAGTGTATCCAAAATTGAAGCCAACAACTACTTGGATGACTCTCATATTGTTTCTTGTGCCCCAAAGCCTAATTATTGATAACTACAACATCTGGAGGCTCAAAATGGACCCTTAATCCAATACATGCGCTTACGAAAAGGAAAATATCTTTACAAGAAACTCTAAGACACAGTGGCATTGAAATGTTCGAGCAATAAAATTATGTATTATTGAGGTACTCTACATATTTCAAAGAGGTAAAGGTAGATGTGGAAAGGACATAGGTTGTTAGTTAGAAATATTTTGAGACCATTTTCATATAAAATGATAATAGAACTTATCTTCACTTTGTTCCTAGATATAGTCTACTAAAAAAATATTTGAAATTTTAGCTCTGCAATATTTTGCTACAAAAGCCTGGATCCACATCAATTGGAGTTGTTGAAGTGTTTCTTGGTTCCCTAGAATGGTCTTCTTCCTTTGGTTTCAGTACACCAACATCATTTTTCCTCTACCTTAGTATATTTATCCATTTCTTCCTCATTTTCCAATTCAATTCCCCAGATAGCATTAATGATAGTGTCATAATTAGACTACAATTGGTGTAGCTTGAGGTCTTTAAAGGACAACATTCTCCTGAAGCCTTTTTTTCTTAGTTTCATAAGCTAGTGATTCTTAAATATGATCAATGATCTTTAAGGGTTTGAGATGATATGATGGCATCTTGTAATCGATCAATGTCAATTGTTTTTGGGAACAAAGATCGGTTCCATGAATATAGCAGGAAAATTTGCGCATGAAAAGTTTTTTGGAATAACAACGAGTGTCAATGAAAATTTTCAAACCCTATAAGTATAGAATTATATGACTTGTATTGAAATATTGTTACTAATGGTTTTTGAAACCCTAGAACAAGACTTGAAATGATAAATGATACAGGGTTAAAAATTTCATTATCAAAGCACATATAATGCCTTCAACCACACTGAAATAATCAAAGGATAGATAAAAAGGACACCTGCTTAAAAATAAATATTTTTCATTCTATAATCCTTTTGGAGAAAATCCACAAAAATATTGATACGATGGAAATTTTCTTGTCCTTTGATCAATGAGTTATATCTCAGAAATATGCTCTTCCTTCTTTTCTTCATTTCCAGATTCAAATATTTCATCATCTAGTGTCCTCTCTTCTAAACTTGTCTTACCATATTTTTGTTGTTGTATTCAGATAGATCTCCAACCTGCCTCTAGGATATCATGAATTAAAATTTAATATCTATCGAAATAACATGAAACACTGAGGATTTCATGACATGCCAAGTGGTTCCATCCATTCATGTTCCATTATGGTTGGGCATGGCTTGTATCTAGAGAAAATATTAACATCTTACTTCTAAACGTTTTGGTATTGCACCCATCATTAATTCCATTGTTGTTGTTCTCTACTTTAATTCCTATTTGTGTGTGAATTTCATCCAAAATCCAATGAAATATCATTGAAAATTCTCCACATAACAACCAAGAAAATCTTGTTTGTTGATTTTTCTCTGGTTTCTTTACATAACCAAGCTCTTAAATATATTCTTTAAGTTCTTGAAGTACATGGTAGAACATCACATATAGTCCACATATAGTTCACAGGTTCTCCATGTTGCTATTCTTACACATCCCAACAATATCTTCCTTTATTCGAGTACCTCACATGGAAATAGATAGCCTGATTTTGCACAAATTTCAAAGGGATATCATCATAGAACCATCTTTCTGTCCCTCTAGGAAGATCATCTCTCAATCGGTATTTACCTTCAAAACCTTCATTCTCACCTTCTCACTTTATTTATTTATTCCTATCCTAGGGCTAGGTAGAAATGGTTGTTGATGTTTTTTTCATCACATTCTTGTACCTTAATTTCAACTGACCAGGGAATAGTGCTACACTCACACTCTTGTCACTCATAAGCTCCTCTAACTCGATCTAAGATTAGTAAGCCAAATAAAGGTTATTATCATCATTAAAGTTGTCCTTTGTAATATTAAATGAGTTGAGCATTGCTACCAAAGTTTTTAAGTTGATGTTAACCACAAAAATAAATATGGATTTATTCAATCTCAAATGCAAGGTGACTTTGAGCACAATATGATTAGGATTGTTAATAACATATAGCACTGTGGGGATCAATGTAAACTCGATCAAAAAGAAGACATCAATGATGAAAGATAGTTTTAATTAGATTTTGATTGAAGTTGTTGGTTTATGTGGTTAAACACCCATGTTGAATTTTTTATTTTGTTTCTAGTCAAATTTTATTTAAAAATTTATTTTAATGGATTTTTTAAAGATTTCTTAAAATTTGTGAAACTCAAGTCTCATTTACTAAGGTTTTATAGGTGTTAGAAACCTCCCAAGTAGCATAATATTTTGAAAAAATATTTTCTTGTTTGTTAATTCTATGTGCCATAGTTACAAATGAAGTATTTATATTGCTTGTTTGTTATGTGTAGCATATTATGCTGGGGTTGAAATCCTCACATGTTCCATCTAGGTTTGGTAATTTTTCTAGTGTACAAGCTGGTCTTGGCCCACACCAATTGGTCAATCTGTATAAGCAAGTTCCATATGGAAACAATTACCCAAATTCAAATGTCAAACCGACTCCAAGGATGCAAGGAAATGTTGAACTTCCTAATTCCACAACAATGGAGGCATATCAAAGGTAGCATGTGATTTCAACCCAGGTATCCTTTTCATTTATAAGATGCTTTCATAGCTCTGAAAGTTGTTCATGTTTCAAGGTATCTAATTTTGTACATTTGTTTGGGGAGGTAGTTTTGACTAATTTTATCAAATAGAATACATGATTTTGTTCTTGTAAGAATTTCCAATGTTTTGGGTGGTAATTTGGATATTTTATCAAATAATTCTGCACTGCTCGAGTTTGGTTTCACCTTTAGTTTTCAAATTATCTTTGAGATTTTCTAGAATTGTCGTGGTTTCACTAATAGTGGGAACATAGACTAGATGGTTGGGGGAGAGTTTTTCGCTATGTATGGTATTGTGACATTGCTATATGGATTTTTCTTGAAAAAAATTATTATTTGAATTTTTATAAATGTGTAGGTTGTGCTCAGGGCGATATTGTTCCTACTCCTTTTATGACATTTAACTAAACTGGATTTCCATCAGAGATTCTGTGAGAGGTAATATTTTCTACTTTCTCATCCTTTTTATTTCATCTAAGAAATTTGTAGGTTAATCGAGTCTCTTCTTTCCTGTGCATGGGTTATAGTATTATTTATCCTGGTATATGAAATTATTATTAGAAACTATGTTTTTATGTGATTGACATCCCAATTACTTGTTAATTAGGATAACAAGTTACAATCCACGATGTGTTTATTGACAAAATAACTTGTTTGTGATCCCTTTTACTTGCTGCAAGTACGACATTTTCTCCATAGACTGAGCATATGTTGTAGGTTGTACTACTATACAACATAAACACTACTCCCTAATCTCCTTCTTGGCCTTCATGTAGTTGGGGCTTTTTTGCTAGGGTATCACTATCCAAGGGTGGATTTCAAGTCACAGTATGGGTTCATGACTGCCAATGTTTTTTGGCAAGCCATATATCTTGTGAAGAATCCAAAATTATTTTGTCACAAATTTCTTCAACAAGAAACCATGTGCATTGGAAATGCCTCTTCTTTGTTACTGATATGTCCAGTTTTGTGATGTTTTTGGATAGAATGAGTGATGGGATTGAATTTAAAGTATGCAGGCAATTTTGTGATACAAAATTTCTGATATTGTTTCAAATGTTTGATTTTTGAGCTACAAAATGTAGGATTCTCCTCTACCACTACAATATAGGCACAATCATGGCCTATTTCTGTGAAAAATCAGGACATAGTAGCCATTTCCAAAATAGGTTCTGGGAAAAAATTGGGTTATATTTTACTTTTATTTACTCATCTTCGACACCAATGTAACAACATTCAGATGGACCACAGTACGTTTTTTGGCACCAACAAGAGAGCTTGCAACTCAAATACAAGAGGAAGTGATGACATCGTGATGCCACCCAAAATGCTGGCAAGCTTTTCAGACTCCTAGCATTCAATCATTTATACATAATTACCTTCCTTGACATTCCACTTTTACACTTTGTTCCCTCGAATACACTTAAAATGGGTTTTTTCACATCTCACACATATATGCTCTTTTGTGTATTCCCAATGCAACAATGCCGCCAGATTTTGGCTCCTTTTTGTGGTGTCTTTATCTAGAAGACCACCTTATGGGAACATCGTGAATTCCATGTCTTCATACAATCCAACGTATTCCAATTTTAACTACGACAATAAAAAATTAATTCATCTTACCTCACAAAATTTTATATACAGAGGTAATTCCCATACCATACCCATTTTCAAAAAGCGATTATGCCCTCTCCTTTGGAACTCAATGCAACCCTTTCACAATTCACAAATAATGAGGTTCTAAGTCTTTGCACAATTTAATTAAATTAATTAATTAATTTTTTCAGAATTCCAACAACATTTGGAGTTATAAAAAGAAAAAGATGAAATGTCCAGCGAGAGCCCAAGATGACACACTTTCCACAAAATCAATTTAATAATGGAATTGAAAAATACAAACACATTCCTATAAATATTTTGTAATTCATTTCAACAAATTCAACGCATTTTCAACATAAATCTCCTTCCTGGCATTAAATTATATATAAGGCGATTTTCCCTCCAACGCACATCTATTGGATGATATTTTTTGCATATCCATTGCTATGATTAACAAATATTAGAAGCAAAATATCTTCAATTCTTGAACCAAATATTTTCCAATACAACTCAAAGCCTACATTATACTTCATGAAATTCAAGTTCTATACTGAAAACTTTATCGCATAGATCACAAATAGAATATCCTCTCTGAGTCTATTATGAAACTAGCTCACAAAATAGAATAAAAGGTAGATCAATGACTTAGAAATCAACCTCTTCGAGGACGGGGGCTCCTTTACATTACATAAATGAACAGTTCTTGGATGATACAAATGAAAAAACCTTATTTCTATATATAGGACTCCAAAGGGTCACGATATAATCCTAACCGATATAAAAATAACAATTTAAGGGCACAAAAATAACAATAAGGGGCTACACTAACAATAAAAATAAGGGGATACACTAGTATTATAGGGACCTAACATGATCCTCTCCTTCAAAAAGTTGTCGTCCCCAACGCTTGAGTAGTTTTGGATGCTTCTGTATACAACTCTCATCCTCCCATGTCAAATATTCATTAGGTCAGTTCTTCCACTTGATGAGATAATCTAAAATTGATCGATTTCGTAGCTATTGAGTTACTATTTCTGTGATTGCTTCAGGTTCCAATATGATTTTTCCTTCTTCGTCAAGTTCCGGTAATATTGTTTGAACTAGGAGCTTGTCACCTATAACCTTCTTTAAGCATGAAACATGAAAAACTAGGTGCACACGGGAAGATGCAGGAAGCTCCAATTTGTATGGCATAGTACTAATATTTTGCAACACTTTGTAAGGACCATAATACTTTGGAGATAATTATTATCCTTCTCGACTTACTTTATGGACATTTGTTTTGATGGTTGTAGCTGTAAAAAGACCCATTCGCTTACATCAAAACTTCTTTCACTGCGATGTTGATATGCTTGTTGTTTCATTCGATTTTTCACCAAGGTGAGGTTATCCTTTAAGTGCTGGGGAACTTGTTGTTGATGCTCGATGTGATCTTCCACTACTTTAACCTGATAATTTTCTCTTAAAGATGATGTGATTGAGGGTGGATGACATCCATAAAGTGCCATAAATGGGTTCAATTTTTCTACAGTATGGAAGGAAATGTTATACTACCATTCAGCCAGAGGTAACCACTTGACCCATTGTGTTTGTTTATCATGTACAAAGAAATGAATATATCCTTCCAAACATTTTTTCACTATCTCATTTTTCTCATCATAATGAGGATGATATGATGAGCTATGAGCTAATTGAGTACCAGGACAAGAAAATAATTCCATCCAAAAATATCCTGTAAAAATGGGATCTTTGTCACTTACCATAATCTTTGGGTTTCCATGTAGCTTTTGAACTGTTTCCATAAATGCAGTAGCAAATGTACTAGCTTTACATGGATGAGATAATGCACAAAAGTGTGCATACTTGGTAATTATATCAACTACCACCATGATGACAGTATTTCCTTCGGAATTGGGTAAACCTGTGATAAATCCATTGAAACCTCATTCCAACGTTGACTTGGAATATTTAAAGGTTGGAACAGAACTGTTGTATTAATTGTATCAACTTTATTTTGTTGGAAAACCAAACATTCGACCACAAAAGTTTGAATATTAGATTTAATGCCATCCCAAAAAAAATACTTCTTGACCCTGTGGTAAGTTTTTAAAAACTCTGACTGCCCTTCTAAGGGGGAGGTGTGCAATTCCAATAGAATATTTTGTTTGAGATGGGAATTATTACAAATATATAAGCGGCCTTTTTACCATAATGAGTCATTTTTCCATATAAATGTTTCATGTTTTATGGGTTCTTGCTGCAACTTTTGAATCAATGTCCATACCTCTTCATCATTCTTCCATTCATTCCTTTCTTTGGTTATCCACTCAAGTTGGATAATAGAAATGGCACAAAGAAATGCTTCCACATCCTCATCCTTTGTTGAGAGTGCATCTAAAACAACATTTTGCTTCCCTTTTTTGTATATGATTTCAAAGTCATAACCCAACATCTCTGTGACCTATTGTTTTTGCTCTTTTAAAGATAATATTTGTTCCAAAAAGTGATTAAGACTATAATGATCTGATTTACCCTAAAGTGTCTTCACATTAGGTAAGGTCGCCATTGGTTTAGTGCATGCAGTATTGCCAACATTTCCTTCTCATGAATAGGTTTTAGTAAATAATTTACTTTGATTGGGTGAATTTCAAAAGCAACACATCTTCCTTCTTTCATTAAAACCACACCAATTCGATTTCCTGAGGAATCACATTCCACAATAAAGGTTTTTGTGAAGTCTGGCGTAGCGAAGGCCAGTTATTTCCACATTGCCTCTCTAAGATGTTTGGAGGCCTTAGTTGTTTCTGGAGTCTAATAAAATGCATATTTATTCAGTAATGATGTTAAAGGTGTTGATATTATCCCATAATTCTTAACAAACTTGCGATAATACCATGTTAACCCCATAAATCCTAGAACATTCTTTATAGTTGTAGGGATTTTCTATTCATTGATGGATTTAATTTTTTTAGGGTCTAACTTAATACCCTCATGAGATACAATATGAACAAAATATTCCACCTCCTGTACTCCAAAGAAACATTTGGAGGGTTTTGCATATAATTGTTTCTCCTCCAATAATTTGAGCACCATGTAAACATGTTGAACATGATCCATCCAATACTTGTTGTAGATTAGTATATAATAAAAAAATGCTAACATAAATTTTCTAATCAAGGGTTTTAAAATGGAATTCATCAAACCTTTAAATGTGGAAGGTGCATTAGTAAGGCCAAAAGTCATGACCAAAAATTCATAATGACCCTCAAGAGTTTTGAATGATGTTTTTGAAATATCTTCAGTCTTAATTCTAATTTGATGATATCTAGAATGAAGATCTAGCTTGGTGAAGTAAATTTCTCCATGTAATTCATCCAATAATTCATCAATGGCGGGGATGGGAAATTAATCTTCAATAGTGGGATTTTTGAGCTTCCTATAATCGAGAAAAATACGCCATGATCCATCCTTCTTGTGCACCAATACTACTGGATAAGAGAAATAACTTTTCTAGGTTGAATTATACTAGCCTCTAGAATTTCTACAACCATACGTTCAATCTCACTCTTTTGAGCAGAAGGATATCTCTAAGGCCTGATGTTTCGCAGAACACTTCCTGGAATCAAATGAATAACATGATCATGATCACGAATAGGTGGGATTCCTTTTGGAGAATTAAATACCTTGGAATGATTGTCCAAGACTTTTTGGAGATCTGAATAAATAGATTATTTTGATGTTTGAACCTGTAGTGAGCATAATTGTGCAATTATGCCTCATTGTTCTTTCTTTAGAATATTTTTCATGACATTAGAGCTGATTATCTTTCGTAGCTTCCCTGCGATACCTCATAATTCAACTTCATTTCCTTCTAAAAAAAAATTTCAAGAGACGTTCTTCAAAATTAAAAGCTATTGTCCCCAAGGATTGTAACCATTGTAATCCTAGTACAACATCAGCACCACCCATTGGGATGGAGAGTATTGGACTATTAAATACATATTCCCCCATGGCTAGTTTGATATTATGGAACTTTCTAGAGAAATTTATAGTTACTCCATTTGCAACAATTACTTGACACTTTAGTGTTGGGTATAGGAAGAAATTCAATTCCTTGGCTACCTTACAATGAACTAAATTCAGAATCAATAAAAACTATTACATTTTAATTCTCTGTATGTCCTTATATCTTGAGAGTTTGAGGAGTGGTAATTCCTGCTAATGCATTACATGATATGGTTGGATTCATTTCTTCTTCCTCTAGGGTTGGTTCCTGGTGTATATCCACTTATTTTGAATTTTCTTGTTCCTTTTCTTCCTCCTCTTCACAATATATATAAAATATTTTCTTCTTAGCACACTTATGACCTTTAGTGTATTTTCTACCACAACTGTAGCAAAGCCCTTTTTCTCCTTTTTCTTCCAATTTTTATGGTGTCAACATTGTAGGTTGTGGAAGTGTAGTAGTAGCAACACTTCCATATTTATAGTTGTGAGTGGTATTCTTCCTTGTTACCATAATTTTTCTTTCAATTTTTCTTGCCAACTTGATTGCCTTATCCAATGAATCAGGTTCCCAAAGGCGAACCTCATGTGGATGTTATCCTTTAAAGTCCCTATGAAGAAATCAACCATGTGTTCCTCTAGAATATCAGTTACCCTTATATTCAATTTTTGGAAGTCCTCAATGTGCTCTAGAATTGAACCCTTTTGTTTGATATTTAACAATTGGCTAAATAAGGCGTGGCTCTTTGTATCCTCATAATGTGTTATCATTTCCTCCGTAAAAATTGACCACGTGACAATTTTTTTATGAGAGCAAAGTTATAGATACCATACAAACTTATTTTGTTATAAATATAAATTTGTAATGCATACCTTTTGTGTGTTTTTCACATTATGGAGATCAAAATATTGCTCCATTTGTAGTATCCATGTTACCAGATCCTTGCCATCAAACTTCCTCATATCGATCTTTGGAATATGATGGGTCTTAAATCCAACATTAGATTCTATGAAATCATGATTAACAGTTATTTTTTTCTCATCGTCATTTTCAAGTACTACCGTTTCGCCATTAGGAATAATTTCTTGTAGCAGCTTTGTCAAACCTTCCCTCAAAATTTCCATGTCTGCTTTTAAACCATTCTTCATGTCTTCCATGTTTCCTTTCAATTTTCTTCTATACCATCGATATTATATTACACATCATTATTCAAACCATACATCTTAGATTCCACGGCTTTCATGTCTTTCCTCAAACCATCCATCTTAATTTCCATTTATTTTTTTGTTACTGTTTGCGAGAGCGAAATTTGTTGCACTTGGTCTCATATTTTGATATATCATGTTGCACTTCTTCCTCTTCATGATTCATAGTAGAGCCTTATGAGTGCTTAATGGGTGTGGAATTATTTTTTGGGGGAATTTTATAACCCAATACTAATATATATGCTTCAATATGCCTTTGGAATCACTTCAAACTGATTTTTCAAACAAGACTTTTGCAATTTAAAAAAAAATATACACAACCTTTTATTGCCTTTAAGGAGATCGATATTGAAACTCATATATCTCTATAATTTTAGATCTGAAATATCTGAACTTTAGTCCTATCGTAGCCCTATGAGTCTTCTTTCTAATGCAACAAGTCAGACCTAATTTGGATTCTTCAAGGTAATGATATGCCCAATCTCCCACAATGATCTAATTATGGGATGGTTCAGTAGAGTGAACTTGTACGACGTGCCACATGTCACTATTTTTACCTTCAGCTCTGAAATCGATACACCATAAACTACAGTCCATTAAAGTAGATTACCCTTTACTTTGTTTGCTAGGTTAGTGCTTGCCACCTAAACTACTACAACTAAATTTCTCCTTGAACACACAGCTGGTCAACCTACGGCACTAATTATTCATTTATGGCTTTGCAAGTCCACTATATGGGTTTGAATGCAGTGCAATAGCATGCTACAACCATATACTTCCAAGATAGTGCACTTTGGCATACAATATAGCCACCACATGATGATGTGAATATTTTATAATGATATTGCAATTGGGAAACAATGAATAGAAGAAAAGCAACTTCATATAGCCATTTAAAATTCTTTTTATAAAAGCATACAAGTTGCTCTTTTGTTCTTTGTTGATTAAATACAATTTCAAAAGAAGAAAACAAATGGCTAAGTTTAAGATTTTGGGAGTCAAAAGCCCATGGATGGAGAGATGTGATCTTAAATGATCTTTCCAATCTTTGTAACACATGATAAATATTGGCAAAGTTTGAAATCAATGATTAAAAGGCCAAAGATCTCATTTTTTCCACAAAAAGAAGAAACAAACCATGTGTTGGTTTGCATTCCAAGAAAGCATTACCATAGAGGAAGCCTTAAGAGAGATGCAAAAATGAAACTTAGGAAAAAACATGGGCAGTAGCAAAAGAATGGAGGACTCACAAAGAAGTCTATTCAAAACTGGAGGACAAAAAGGATTTTGAGCCCTTCCATGGTGAACAAAGATCATCTCTAAACCAAAGTCACAATCTTGAAAATACCACCAAGGGGTAAGAATACACAAAATATTTGACATAAAGTGTATAACTCTTATTTATAACATTCCCTAAGCATAAATCTTGGTTTTCCCATTTTTCTTTCCAGGGTAATCTCAGCTATTCACAGAGTATTTAATTAATGTGTGGTTGAACTAATTATATCACTAGATATTAGAAAGTGCATGCCTATGAATCATTTTCATTCTTGTTAAATTACATGGTGGTTGAATTCCAGCATTAACTGCATTTCCAATGATCCAAAAGTGCAATTTCTAGATCACTGGTTTAAAATACTGTTGGTGCTCTGTTTAAGTGTTGTGTGCCTTTTACCTACCTACCTACATCTCATTAAAGTAGATTACACTTTACTCTGTTTGTTGGGTTAGTGCTTGCCACCTAAACTTCTACAACTAAATTTCTCCCCGAAGGCACAACTGGTCAACCTACAGCACTAATTATTCATTTATGGCTTTGCAGGTCAACTACATGGGTTTGAATGCAATGCAATAGCATGCTACCACCATATACTTCCAAGCCAGTGCACTTCGGCATACATTATAGCCACCACATATTGATGTAAATATTTTATAACGATCTTGCAATTGGGAAATAATGACTAGAAGGAAAGAAACTTCATACAACCATTTAAAATTATGTTTATAATTACATACAAGTTGTTATTTTTTGCTTTTTTGATTAACTACAATTTCAAAAGAATAAAACAGAGGGCTAAGTTGAAGCTTTTGGGAGTCAAAAGCCCATGGATGGAGAGATGTGATCCTAAATGATCTTTCCAATATTTGTAAACATGATAAATCTTGGAAAAGTTTTAAATAAATGATTAAAATGCCAAAGATCTCATTTTTTCCACAAGAAGATGAAACAAATCACGTGGTGGTTTGCATTCCAAGAAAGCATTACCATAGAGGAAGCCTTAAGAGAGATCAAAAAATTAAGGTTAGGAAAAAGCATGGGCAGTAGCAAAAGAATGGAGGACTCACAAAGAATTCTATTCAAAACTGGAGGACAAAAAGGATTTTGAGCCCTTCCATGGTGAACAAAGATCATCTCTGAACCAAAGTCACAATCTGCAAAATAACACTAAGGGGTAAGAATACACAAAATCTTTGACATAAAGTGTATAGCTCTTATTTGTAACAATCCCTGAGCATACATCTTGGTTTTCTCATTTGTGTTGCCAAGGTAATCTCAGCTCTTCATAGAGTATTTAATTGCTGTGTGGTTGTACTAATTAAATCACTGGCTATTAGAAAGTGCATGCCTGTGAATCATTTTCATTCTTGTTAAATTGCATGGTGGTTGAATTCCAGCAATAACCGCATTTCCAATGATCCAAAAGTGCAATTGCTAGATCACTGGTTAAAAATACTTTTGGTGCTCTGTTTAAGTGTTGTGTGCATTTTACCTGTCTACCTACAGCTCATTCAAGTACATTACCCTTTACTCTTTTTGTTGGGTTAGTGCTTGCCACCTAAACTGCTACAACTAAATTTCTCCCTTAATGCATAGCTGGTCAACCTACATCACTAATTATTCATTTATGGCTTTGGAGGTCCACTATATGGGTTTGAATGAAGTGCAATATCATGCTACAACCATATAATTCCAAGCCAGTGCACTTTGGCATACATTATAGCCACCACATGCAGATGTAAATATTTTAAGACGATCTTGCAATTGGGAAACAATGATTAGAAGGAAAGCAACTTCATACAAACATTTAAAATTCCATTTATAAATTCATACAAGTTATTTTTTTGTGCTTTTTTTATTAAATACAATTGCAAAAGAAGAAAACAGAGGGCTAAGTTGAAGCTTTTGGGAGTCAAAAGCCCATGGATGGAGAGATGTGATCCTAAATGATCTTTCCAATCTTTGTAAACATGATAAATCTTGGAAATGTTTGAAATCAATGATTAAAATGCCAAAGATCTCATTTTGTCCACAAAAATATGAAACAAACCACGTGGTGTTTTGCATTCCAAGAGATCATTACCATAGAGGAAGCCTTAAGAGAGATGAAAAATGAAGCTTAGGAAAAAGCATGGGCAATAGCAAAAGAATGGAGGACCCACAAAGAAGTCTATTCAAAACTCGAGGACAAAAAGGATTTTGAGCCCTTCCATGGCGAACAAAGATCATCTCTGAACCAAAGTCACAATCTGCAAAATACCACCAAGGGGTAAGAATACACAAAATATTTGACAGAAAGTGTATAGCTCTTATTTGTAACAATCCCTGATAATAAATATTGGTTTTCCCAGTTGTGTTTCCAGGGTAATCTCAGCTGTTCATGGAGTATTTAATTGTTGTGTGGTTGTACTAATTAAATCACTGGCTATTAGAAAGTGCATTCCTGTGAAACATTTTCATTCTTGTTAAATTGCATGGTGGTTGAATTCCAACAGTAACTACATTTCCAATAATCCAAAAGTGAAATTGCTAGATCATTGGTTAAAAATATTGTTGGTGCTTTGTTTAAGTCTTGTGTGCATTTTACCTGCCTACCTATAACTCATTAAAGTAGATTAACCTTTACTCTGTTTTTTGGGTTAGTGCTTGCCACCTAAACTGCTACAACTAATTTTCTCCCTGGACTCACAACTGGTCAACCTACAACATTAATTATTCATTTATGGCTTTGTAGGTCCACTATATGGGTTTGAATGAAGTGCAATAGCATTCTACAACCATATACTTCCGAGCCAGTGCAATTTGGCATACATTATAGCCACCACATGCTGATGTAAATATTTTATAATGATCTTGCAATTGGGAAACAATGACCAGAAGGAAAGAAATTTCATACAGCCATTTAAAATTCTGTTCATAAATGCATACAAGTTGTTCTTTTGTGCTTTGTTGATTAACTACAGCCTGTCCACCCTCATAGTGTACATTGATCAATTAAATACAACCTTCACTCTCCAAACACGTGGAAACAATTAGCTAGCATGATAGATTTATAATTGACTAATTGCACCCTGATTACAGTGATATCAATGCGAAGCGGTATCAGTAATTGTTATTTTTCTTGAACATATGTATATATGATTTTAATGGGAAAATAAATGGTTGAATGAAGTACTATGATTGCACATTCAAACACAAGGAGAGCATTATTTATTTTTAACACAACAAAATTTGACTTACTTCCTTTGTTGAGAATTTACCTTGACACCATAAGTAGGTAAAACAAGTAGTCAAGCCACTGAAACCAGATTTGCAGAAAGCCATTCACCCCATGTAATGAATTCACATTGTACAATATGATCTCAGATTGTGATTGTGATATGCAAAGACAATAAATTTTAATTCTGCAAAAAGAAGGGGTCATAAGGCCGGTTAAATATTTATCTTATCGAGTAAGACCTATCAAAATAAAAAACAAAACAAGTTCAGACATTTGCAAGGGATGAAAGAAGCATCGTTACCCGTAATAATCAAAAGTCCATACTCCATTCTTTCAGGAAAAAAACACGTTTTCCCTTAAAGCATCCATCTAGAAGGATCAGTACAGTTCCTGGAGTAATGCTGGACCTATATAGTCTCGAAAAGAAGATTTCAAACAAGGATACCAACCATTACTTTGGCAGCAGGATTACCATCATTTGTAATGGTGACACTATGTCTCCTACCTGTGGATTGCAAAATTTTGTCCTGCACGGCCCGCCAGAATATAGAAAATGCATAAAATATCAATCCACCTGCCCTAGAGATGTTATATTTAAAACAATAATTGGAAAGGCTTGTGTAGCAGAAATGCTTAGCATGTTGAATCTTATATTTAAAGTGAGGTCTTTCACATAAAACTATGCACGTATAACTTTCAAGGTATGCAGATTTCATTTTCAAAGCATCGGATGATGCAACATTGGAAATGGGGAAACTATAAAGCATTACCATCCCTTTAGGTCCTAAAGTGGTCTTTATAAGGTCAGCTATTGCCATGCCACCAACAACCAAAGCCTGCATGAAAAAGCATCACATAGTTACTTATCAATATGAGTCTTCTTTGCATCAGTGGCCTTCATAATTTATAGTGGAAAATGCCCATTTCTTTTTTCGAGGTCAACAATAAGAATGACTTACTTATGCCATACAAAGAGAACTTCTTTGGCATCCTGAAATGGATTCTATAAGCATCAAGCTGGTCATCACCCTAAATAAGAACAAAAATGGGCAATTGAAGGAGATACTGACCATCCTGGCCCGTTCACCCTTCTCATCCCTGGCATCGTCTTTAAATAACCTTTCAGTATGCATCAAAGCACAAAACAAACTATAAACCCTAACCCTTAATTGTAGAACCCTGTCACTGATGCAACTCCAGTACTGCAAAATGGGGATAAAAATGGGTGTTGTTAACTTCAGAAGATCAGCATGAAAGAAATCAAGGGAACGTGGGAACTTACCCCCATGTCTATGAGCAGGAAGCTTCAACTATAGAATCGTTTACTCGTTCACCTCCTTTTCCCCTGAAGGCTTCTGTCTGCTGGGAAAATATTTTTTGTAGAGAAATTGAAAGGATCGAGTGTAAAGCAAGGGATTAGTTAAAATAGTAAAGGAGAAACAAAATGTTTCAAAGCGGGTGGGGGGACAAATGAACATGCACTGGGCCTGAGTGCTCTCTACCACCTTCATCCAGATGACTTACAATCTCATGGGAGTATTATGCATGTGACCTCTTTTAGGTTGGATGAAGACTTGGCGGCAATAAAGAAATGAGATATGTTATTCCAGTGGTTGTGAACTGTGCCAACTATGATATATAGTGGAAACAAATTGAGATTGTGATTGGTATATGCAGAGACAATAAATTTTAATTTTGCAAAAAAAAGGGGTCATAAGGCCGATTAAATATTTATCTTATTGAGTAAGACCTACCAAAAAAAAAAAAAAAATGAGTTCAGACATTTGCAAGGGATGAAAGAAGCATCGTTACCAGTAATAAGAAAAAGTCCAGACTCTAGCTGTTTTAGGAAAACAACACATTTTCCCTTAAAGCATCCAGCTAGAAAGATCAGTACAGTTCCAGGAGTAATGTTGGACCTATATAGTCTCAAAAAGTAGATTTCATAAGAGAAAACAACATAAAATCACCATGTGTACCCAATGATCACTGAATAGTATCTGCAAAAATAGATCTAAACAATAAATTATTAACAAGTCTATAGGAGTATTGAATAATGTCCGTAAAAATGAGAGTGAAAACCTATACAAATATTGAAAAATGACTGTAGAACTTGATCCTAAAGCCTAAACCCTATATTACTAAAAATACTTATATGGATATTGAATAATGAAAAATGACTGTAGAACTTGATCCTAAAGCCTAAACCCTATATTACTAAAAATATTTATATGGGTATTGAATAATGACTATAAAAACTGATTTAAACGTAAAAATATTAGTTTACCTGAGCTTGGTAGGCTTGGGCTTCCTCTTGTTAAAGAGGGGCTTGGGCATGTCTTCTACAGGATAGAATTTGGGAGCCTTTTCATTGGATTTGGGCACTTGCGGTTGTTTGGCATGTTGGGGAAAACTACCCCTGTTCTTTTCCTTGAGGGCCCAAATACCTCTTTTGTGATACATTTTCGATCTGGAAAAACGACCCACTTCCCTTATTAGTTCTTTGTTTCTTGAAACCCTCTGCTTCCTTGCCATGGTAATCTCTCCTCATGTTGCTGTAGCAATCTCTTCCTCTGCTCTCAGCTACAGAGGACTTAGAGGCTTACTATGAAAAGAGGCGAGTTTGGCCTTGTCCCTATGACTAAGAGGGAAAATAATGCAACAACGCTATGGTCGGAGGAGTCAAACATACAACCTATTGGAATATCAGAGGTATTTTCAAGAAAATGAAAAGAGATAAGAAAAATCACTTCGACAGATCCTCTAGTAATTTCCTTTCGCTTGATGTTGCATTCATTCTTTATATTGTTTAGTAACGAAATATCATATCGATTTTCAAGAGAAAAAGAAAACTCAAACAGATCCTCTACTAATTTTCATTAACAATGTAATGACCGAAGAAAAAGGGTTTAACTTCTTTGTCTTTCTAAAGAAACAAAACAATTGAAACTTATAGTAAAGGGCATGAATCCCAGTCTAACATGCATCAAATTTATTTTTTGCAAAATTAAGAAGAATATCCAAGAAACACATTAATCAAAAGGACTTTCCCTTCTTATTATGTTGGAAAACTTCCTCTTCATTAGTAAATAGCCCCATGAGTGGGCCTATAGATTTCTGATAAGCAAACATAAACCCTCCCATCACACCAATAATCCCTGTTATCACCATAGACGGTCCTCTTAAGTTGCAGTTGCCACCTACGAGGTAACCAAACGGCACAAAGGCACTGGTGATGGTGGTCATCGGAAGGTAATCGAGGAAGCTGAAATTGGCCACTATCTTCATAAATTGTGTGTTTTTGTCGATTATCGGGTATTCTGGCATAGGCAGCTTGCCAATGTTGATTTGTCTTCAACCTCATTTTCTCCGTCTGATTTTATCTCTGATAAATCTTTTTCTTTCTTTGGTCCAACTTCGCGTTGCTGTAATAATGACTTGTCTCCAACCCTCAGTTTGTTTACTTCCCCTCTTCTTTTTTAGAATTTTTCCGCCTCTTTGAATGAATTGTGTTGATTTCTAAGGAATTGTCTTAATTTTTAATTTAAGACCATTAAAAAGTTTTAATTTTTAAATTAAAATAATTCAAATGATAATTTAGGATTTTAAGACAAAATATTAGTTTGGCTTAAAAAAATGTTTTAAAGTACCTTTATATTCTAGTGATATAATTGTTGTTATTGTTTAATCATTTAGTGTTTTTATCAATAGTTAAGTAACCTTATTAATTAATGAGGATTATTACTAATTATTTTTATTCACAAGAATTATTTTAGGATATTTGTGATTAGAGGGAAAAGTGGCAAAGAATATCCATCCAATATAAAAGTAACATTCAAATAAGTGCATTGTAATGACAACATAATCCTTGCAGCATGATAACATATACAAAACAAACACATGAACTTAAAGAGCTATTAAATAAGTATATTATAATTCATTTGATATGTGAATGAAGTGTCGGAAAGTAAATCATAGAGACACTATACCATGGGCTACCCTATAAAGTGCATGTAGTGGGAGTGCTCTCAAGTATGAAATGGATGAGGGCAGATGATGAGAAGCTCTTGACACCTATGTAGTAAATCCACCCTCTAGAATGAGGACTTTCACCTCTCCTTTATGGAACAAAATATGAAGATAGAGAATGTAATCGATGAAATAGAAGAGGATCAAATTGTGGGTTAAAGGCCTATGTGCTAGATCATTTTGGATGTCACAATTTCTCTCTAGTGAATTTTCTCTCTTTCAAAACTAGGTTTGTTGAAAGCACACATCTCCTCAAAACACTTTGTAGCTAATGTTTTCCCTTTAATTGACAATTGTGTTTAAAGTGTCTTTAGTGAGGCACATGTCCTCTAAAATATGTGTTATTTTAGCACATAATACTCATAATAGTGCATTAAATGTATGAGAAACAAGTCAACACAACACTGTGGCACTACTTCTCCATGATATCTATTTTTTTCTTATTATGAAGTTCCAACCTACTAGAAATAGTTCAGTATGGTGCCCCCTTTGTAATAACTTGTTGTTTTCCTTTATTAACCATATATATCTATTGATTGTTGTTTTTATGGATGAAATACAAACATTTCCTAGAATGATCCTCCTTGAGCACACCCTCTCCAAGACTGTTCACTGTTTGCATGGTTGAAACACAAAATCTGCCAATAATAATCCCTTTTGACTACATCACCTCTCAATATTTACCTTTCTCATTGTAATAATTAACATGTGTGGATTAAAATAGGTCTAATTCGACCTCATGAAGAAAAGGAACCATGCATATATGGCTAGGTTGAATTTCATCATGTGGAGTTTCCAAGAAGAGGTTCACATGCAAGGTGCAGGAATAAAGGTTTATTCCTCTAAAATAGTATGATGCCTAGAAAGGCTAAAATAAAAAACGATAAGGTGTATAGAAATAGAAAAAGGCCCTCAAGCAAGGCATCTCTTCCTAGGCTAGATTAGAGCTCTAGGCATCCTCCAATTTTGAACAAAATACGATGGTGGAATTTCAAATAAATTGATGCCCTAACTATCACACCAAGAGGGAACCCTTTAAGCTCCTTTGACTTGAGGATTTCTTGAAGGTTTGCACTTTGTATTTCATCATTCAAAACCTATTATATTAACTATAAATGATCATTGGATGAGCCTTTACCATGTATACCAAACCTTAGTCTCTTATAGTATTTCTCTCAAAAAAAAATTCATGGAAAGTCACCCTAGCTTCTCCCAAAGCTCACACTTTAATTGAATCTTTCCTTGCCTCACTTTGAAGCCTAGTATAAACACATCAATCACAAGTGAGTGATTTTGGAAGTTTTGATCTTAGGCATTCATCATTTTTTAATATTCCTAAACCCGAGGTCATCTTTCCCTCAAGCCTTTCTTAGAGAGTCCTTCTTTTGATTCTAAAGTAGGGAACCTATTATCTGATCCTCTTCTTTGAATGGGCATTAGAAATCACATTGTGCATCGTTATTGGTCTCATCATTCTAGTAATTTCCCTATACCGAGACTCCTCCAATCAGTGAAAGTTCATAAAGAGCAGGGGAAATTGAATGAGGTTGCAGTGGGTCCTTGTCCCATTGTTTCCACTTGATCTAGTAGTAGTCCCTTTGGAACCCCTCCTAGGACCCTTACTAAACTAAGCACTAACATTTTTCAAAAACAAGTATAAAGAAGATGGCTCACTTGACAAGAATAAAGCTAGGCTCGTGGAAAAAGGTTTTACACAGAAGGAAGGGGTCTCTTATGATAGAACTTTTTCCCCCATAGAAAAATGGGATACCATCTAGACACTCTTTGCCCTAGAAACTCAAAAAGTTGGAAATTCCATCAAATGGATGTAAAAACTGCTTTCTTGAATGGAGATATGAAAGAGAATTTTTTTGTGTCCAAATCAGAAGGATTTTTTTATGAAGGGTTAGGAACATAAAGCATGCAAGCGGTAAAATCCTTGTATGGCCTCAAGAAAGCACCACGAGCATGGTATAATAAGGGGTTAGGGGAATAGGGGCTTAAGGGTTAGATGTTGAGGGTTTAGGGGAATAATGAGTTAGTGGTTAAGGGGTTAGGGATTGGGGGCTTAAGGGTTAGGGAATTTAGGCGCATTTAGGGGTTAGGGGCATAATGAGTTAGTATTTAAGGGATTAGGGATTAGGGTTAGGGGAATAATGAGTTAATGGTTAAGGGGTTATGGATTGGGGGGTTAGGGGTTAGGGGATTTAAGTGCATTTATGGGTTAGGGGAATAATGAGTTAGTGTTTAAGGAATTAGGGATTGGGGGCTTAGGAGTTAGGGGATTTAGGCGCAATTAGGGGTTAGGTGAATAATGAGCTAGTGGTTAAGGGATTAGGGATTAGGGGCTTAGGGGAATTAGCAGTTAAGGATTTTAGGGGTTAGGGGTGAGAGGTTAATGGGTTAATGGTTAAGAATTAACGGTTTAGGGGTTAGAGGTTTAGGTGTTAGTGGCATAGGGGTTTAAGGGTTTAGAGGTTTAGGGTTTAGGGGGTTAGATGGGTAAGGGTTTAAGGGGTTTAGGGGGTTAAATGGGTTAGGGGTTGGGAATTAGGGCTTAAGGGGTTAGGGGTTAAGGCTTAGAATTTTAGGGTTTATGGGGTTAAATGGGTTTAGGGGTTTAGAGGTATATGGGGTTAGGGGATTTAGTAATTAAGAATTTTAGGGGTTAGGGGTTAGGGGTTAAGGGGTTAAGGGGTTAGGGGTTAGGGGTTAAGGGGTTAGATGTTTAGGGGGTTAAATGGGTTAGGGGTTATGGTTTGGGGGTTAAATGGGTTAGGTTTTTAGGGGTTTAGGGGGTTAAATGGGTTAGGGGTTGGGAATTAGGGTTTAAGTGGTTAGAGGTTAAGGATTTAGGGGGTTAAATAGGTTAGGGATTTAGGGCGAGGGGGGTTAAATGGGTGAGGGGTTATAGTCATTTATTAGGTGAATAAGGCATAATCTAGTTGTAGTAACCATAACTTGGTCAAGTTGTTATAGTCAAGGCAAGACTTGGTTGGGTTCCCAAGTTCCAAAAAAGTAAGGGTAATTGTGAGGGGATGATAACTAAGGAGTGTCAGTGTGTGCCAAGGAATGAAAAGTCATGCTAACACATGATAGAAAGTGTCAATGGATGTTTAGGAGTGTTAGGGAGTGCCAGGAAATTACAAGGGAGAACCATGTCAAAATGCATGAAAATGCATGAATAAGAGTGTGTGCCAAGTAGTGTCAACGAATTCCAAGTGTCTCAAGGATAAAGTGTGTTAGGAGAATACCAGAATAAGACTTGTAGGAGGTAAGCCAATGGTTACATAAAGGGTTGGACAAAGTAGTTTTAGACAAAGGGAAACTTTGGGTTGGGCACAACATTGATTTTACAATGACTTGGTTGGGTTCCCAAGTCACAAAAAAAGTAAGAATATCTATAAAGGCATGAAAGCTAAGGAATACCAAGGTGTGTCGGGGAATTCCTAGAAGTAGTAACACATGTTAGGCAGTTTCAAGGCATGATAGGCATGCCAAGATGTGGCAGGTGCCAGGGTGTGGCATGAACACATGCTAGGGAGTGTGAGGGCCAAGTGTCAGGGAAACACAAGGGAGCACTAGTTTCAAATGCATGGAAATGAAGTATCAACTAGTTCCATGTGTGCTAAGAAGGGAGTGACACTGTATTCTAGGAAGTTCCAAGGCATGTTAGAGTGCTAGGGAAGCATACAAAGATGTTCCAAGTGCGAAGGTGTGCTAATGCGTGCTAAGGAGTGTTAGGGAGTGCCAGGAAAACATAACAGAGCACTAGGTCAAAATTAATAAATGAATGAATAAGAGCGTGTGACAGGGAGTGTTAGCAAGATCTAGGTGTCTCGAGGAGGGAGTGACATGGTATGATAGGCAATTCTAAGTCATGTTATAGTGTCAGGGTGACATGCATCCAAGGTGTGCCAGGTGCCAGGGTGTGCCAACATGTGCTAGGAAGTGTTAGGGATTGTCAAGGAAACACAAGGGAGCATTTACGTTGTAGCCATTGGAGATGTATTTACGTTGTAGCCATTGTAGGACCCCGAGAATTTTTGTCCATGGAGAATTATTTACGTTGTAGCCATTGCATTAAAGCATGAGGTCCATCAATGCCTTTTTGTATGTGTTTATGAATTGGAGGAGAGAGATCAGAAACAGGAAGGGCTTGAAAGAACTGAACAAAGAAATGGAGGTCACTAGGATAAAGCTGATGGCATTGGATTTGGTAGTTTCAGACTGTCACAAGGGAATCCAAGACAACCATGACCTAATTGAAGAAGTGGAAAACAAGTTGACAGTCCACATTGAGGAAGATATCGATCCATTTTCGACTAAATCAGATATATAACTACGGCTCTCTCTACTCACAATATTTCATTGATATTGTGTTAGGTATCTGTTATTAACCTATGCTTGTGTCTGTTTAAATGGATACTATATTGATAGCTAAAAAATGAGGCATTTTGGATTGTCTATAGTTTGTACTAATTCTGAAAAAGAACTGCAACAATTAATCTCTTTGACTGCAAAAAGTATTCTACTTGTTGTGTTGGGGAGTTTCTCTCAAGAAATTTATGGAGAACCTGACATATTTTTTACATATGTACTGTGTAAAACCTTTATAAATCCACCCTTCAAATTAGGGTCAACCTAAATAAATCTGATTTGGGGGTTCCACTGCAATAACATTTTCCCCACAACAAGCACAAGATCAAGCGAACATGTGTGATGTGTGCGTTTAAAGAGATGGATAGGTAGGTGTACCCTTACGAGAACATGGCACCTTAAAATCTGACCACGATTGCTGAGTGCAAGCATTTGCGAAATGCCATCATGAGTGGAGCCTTTTCCAGAAGAGATTATTCATTTACATTACAATATATACAACATGCAGTTAGCGTTCCATCCATGTTAGTGCACACACTTGATGGTATCAGTCCTTAAACTGGTACAAAAAAAATGATTTTATATATTCACATACGAGACAGTCAGAAGATGTCAAAAAAATCACATACTTATCGAAATCCTCAATCAGGAATATGCTACATTGCTTCTTAATGTGCTTGCAACTAGGTAGGCATCAAAGACAATCATTGCAATGGGTTAAGGGGATCTAAGAGAGAATTATGTAAGGAGTTCCTTCTAGGTAAAGGACATTGGTATTACTATTGTTAAAGGGGGTGGCCTACAAGGATACATTGGTAGCTATTGATGCAAGAGCATAATTTCAACAATTTATTTCAAAATTTGTATTTGTCCTCCATAAGGTCTTAGAGATTTATAGAAGAGGAAGTTGGTTTCCTTGATGCCCTATAATTTTGTAGAATTTCTAATTTCATATTTGGGATAGGAAATTTTAGTAATTTTAGGCATAAGTTTAGATATTTTTAGTTTTATTTTCAAGGCCTCCTAGTCATTAGGAAAGTTGAGTCTTATGATTAGGATTACTTGTGGCATCCTATGTATTTTTCAAACTCCAATACACCAAGGCAAATATGTGGAGGACATTTGGGGAAATGTGATTGTCCATAAAATGTAGATTGGATTTGGGGAACTTGTAGCTCTTTTCCTTGGACCCTACTAGTTCTTAGAGGTTGTATTTGGAGAGGTTAGCAAGAAAAAGAATAATATGCCCATGAATATTAGTGTTGGAGCACCTATGGTTTGGGAGAAAGGATAAGGGGTTCTAGTAGTTAAGGGGTTTATGGGTTTAGGAGCAAGGGGTTAAGGGTAAATGGTAAAGGGTTAGGGCTTATGGGATTTAGAGGTTAGGGGGTTTAATGGTTATAGGTTAATGGCTTAGTGGTTAAGGGATTTAGGGGTTAAATATTAACCATCAAGGGCTTACATGTCAGGGGATTTAGGGGTTAAGTGTCTAAGGGTTATGTTATTTAGGTGTTAGTGGGTTAAGGGGTTAGGGGTTATGGGTTAAGGGTCAAGGTTTAAGAGGATATGGGATTAGGGTATATGGGGTTCAAGGATTCTAAGTTAGTGGTTAGGGGTTAAGGGGTTAACGGCTTTGGGTTTAAGGGATCAAGGGGTTAATTTTTTATGAGTTATGGGTGTAGGGGTTAAAGGATTGTGGCCTTGGGGTTAAAGGGATAGGGACTTTAGTGGTTATGGGTTAAGTGTGTATGGGTTGTGATAATGTGGCTCCTAATCCCCTTGTCACAACTATTGGGGGTTCCCCTATCAATTTATCTCATTTCCTTACCTATAGGTCCCCTAGCACATATGCCGTAAGGACCTAGGGCTCCTTCTCATTCTTTAATGTTAGGATTATAGATATCAGTAAACCATGCTTGAAACTCTCACTTCTACCCATCCATGCTACCCTTATGTCCTCTTGTCCCGCTGAATACACCGAAAGACCCCCCTCCTCCAAAATTCATGAGAATTGAACATTTGGAGGTGATCATTTAAAAACAACTTCAAAAATACTCCATTTATAATGGTGTCTTGGAGCCATTAGATGTCATTTCATTTAGCTACAGTGGTAGGTGAGAGCTATGCATAGCTCACTAAAGGTGTATCAAGAGGCTATTAATCTATTGGCTATAGAATTTGACTCTTTTTATTTGTAACTTAGCGAAATGGAAAAGTTGTGGAGACAATCTCCATTCTTCTTCTTTCACTGGGCCATGTAAAATAAATGAAGCAAATAGTCTCAACCCCTTGGAGAAGGAAAGTTGAGAACAATAATTAGCATGAACAAAAAAAGAATCCAATGATTTAAGCTTAGAGGGGTATCCCTTTGTAAACACGCAGCCATAAGCTTGTTAGAGTTAGTATGAATCTTTACTAGAGGTTGAGTAGTCTTCACATCACCAACCACATCCAATAGAAAGGTACCAACCCCTACAATAAAAATGATGTCTCCATATAAGGTGTAGTTAATACAAATAATATCAACTTATGAATCTATTACAATATGATTTGGAAAGTACATTTCCATACATGTGTGAAAGAAACAATCCATTTGGTTAGCAAGAGGAAGTCTTTTTGAAGACCTCAAGAAACCCCCTTGAAGGAGACAAGAAGGGTTTGAAACCATAGAATACAAGTTGATCTATGAACCCTATTTCTGATGTGTTTTGTGCATGTGTTTGTTCACTCGGTTTGACATGTAATAGACAATATATGAAGCCTTTTGTTCCACATATCATCTTCATTAGATATCATGTTGCTAATAATGAAGTGTTTGGATTAGAGTTAAAGTTGATATTTTAGTTTGTTGTCTTTTTTTCTCTTTTAGAGTATGAATATTTTTGGTCTATTGTGCTAAGGTAGTTTGGCTTTCAAATATTCAAGGAATATGTGAGCTAATATAATACCATATTGTAATATTTGAAATAACATGATGAACTATTTAGCAAAATTGATGGTGTTGGATTGATTGAGATGTTTATTTTTGGATGGATGGATGTACATCTCTTTAGCCAATAGAAAAAACTCACTAAGCATTATTTCAAGTATGTTATTGACATGTTGAAGTGCCATTGAGACTTTGAGGTAGAAGATTTAGACTTGTATGTTGTCACCTATCCGGGTGTGATGATACCTTGTGGAGGTAGGAAAAATTTCCATTTTTTTAAACTCTTGGATATATTCTATATGCTCTTTAGATAATTTCAACCTTTTAAACAAAACTACAAATAGATGTACATTCATGCAATAATTACTAATTGATTTGGGGGTGACTCAACAAATTGTATCATGTTGGCTTATTGAATTTGCTAGTAAGTTAGGGTTTGATAAATTTGTAAGCTTCAGTGGGATTTATCGTGGTTGTATGTGTTTTAGAGAAGCAAGTTTGGAGTGGTGGTTGTGCTTCCTTTATTGAATTTGATTTCTTCGGTTCTTCTTCTTGTGCATGCCCATTGTGGTATCTTCTTGTTTGCAAATATTTTCTTATTATGTATAGAAAAAGTTCTTGTTGCATCCTTGAAAAAGTTGCACAATTGTACTGAATTATCTCTGTAATACCTTTAGTTGTTTTGCTTCTTTCAATTGGGCTGGAATTTTCCACCTCAAGAGGGTTGTTAGTTGTTGTCTAACTAAATTGTTACAACATTTTTTCTTGTTTTATTTATTTATTTTTTCTTCAAGGAGGTGTTTCCTTTAAACTCTAGAGGAAGCATTACAAGTGGCCTGATTACAGCAGTCATCGGAAGTTGTCTGTGATCATGGGAAAGACAACCCTCAGAGGGTGAAAATTGGGTATGTTATACCTATGGAAAACTTTGGCTGACATCCAATTAGATATGTTATACATAGTTCACAATTAGGAGATCACAGACCATACAGTTTCACATAAAAATGCACTACTCCTCAAATATTAGGGTAAGTGCAAGATTATTTATTCAATATAGTTTAGTCACATGATACAATTATCCCACAACTCTACAGTAGAGAGACCAACATGGAACAAAAAACTTAAAATCGATCGATGCACTCACTTTCATGGGAATTTTGTGAACATTTTTATTTTCTTATATAATGCACTTTTACCCACATCTTGAGATCACATGAAAATGGTATTCATAATAAAGTTTCCTGGGTGAAGTAATTCATTTTTCCTGCAAGATCAAGTTATGTAGCTATAATGTCTCATGTTTGTTTGTACATCCGAATGGAAACATATCTTGTAGGAATTTTGAAGGAAATCCCACTCAAATTATTAGAGAATCTCCAGGTGATCTCATTAAAAAAATATGTTTTTCCTTATATGTTGATTATTCTTGCTCTTCAATGTGTTTTTCATATAATTTAATTTCAATTCATTCATATCAGATACGCTCCAGCTCCTGGTTCCAATTTAAAGGTTGAGTTCTCAACATTGTTTGTTGTTCTTTATTTGGAAAGTGCTTTTGGTTTGAAGAGGTTGCAAGAGACGAGAATCTCAAATAGTTGTTGACCGAGCCAATGCAAGTTTTATAGGTAGAATGTGCGGCTTCAATCCCTGATGTCTCAAATTTGGCCGCGCATTCAGGAGCTAGAATGGTCATCCTTCACCCACATTTATCATGAGCTCAATCAACTAGCAGATAAGCTCTCCAAGGAGGAATTCAAGTAGCCAGCTGATGAACTATCAGCAAGATCAAGGTTCTGGCACACAAAAAAAAATGCAACTTGCAAAATTAAGCTAACAACAACCCCTACTCATGAAGCTGACAACTTGTCTCCCTCAAGGACAACTGCCTTCTCCTTCATCAGGCAATACTTCCTCAACAACTCACTCAACTGCATCATTTCTATACCCCCAACAAACTATTTATGTTATTGTGCCCATAACATTTTTCGAATAATCTGATGTTTCATAGGTGAATGTCAATTGCCAATTTACTATTTGAAAACCAAATTTTCATCCCTTGTACCTAATGAGCCTTGTTCATTGAATATTTTCTTGAATGGTGTTTTTTTTTACTAATTTTTATCATTCAATGATTTCTTATATGTCAGGATTCTTCTCTATTTCATGCCTTACGACGTTTCCTTTGTAACATCTGGTGCAATTGCTAGTTTAATTTTTTTCACATATTTAAAAAAATAAACAATTTTAATTCATGGAATGTAACTCAATTGACAATCACCTTGTTATGAAGTATTATGTTAAAACACGAGATTGAAAGTTCAAATCCCCTTGAGTGGCCAACCAAAAAATAATATTTTTTATCTATTTATTTCTTAAATTTTTAGAATGTGATTTAATGAAAAAAGAAAAATATAATATAAAAGAAATAAATATAACATCATCAAATTTCATGTGGTTTGAATATCTATTTTCAAAGATAAAAAATATAATTATCCACTATCCACTAATGGATATTTCAATGCAAACTTCCGAATGCTAATGATTATGTCTTAATTGCTAACTATGTTAAATGGGTTTCGTCTTAATTGTCATTGTCTTAACTCGCCATTGTTTTAAATATAAAGTTGTGTCTTAAATATTTTTGTCTCAAAGTGCTTTTGTCTTAAATCTAAAATTTTGTTGTGAAAAAATTCTTGGCCTACTCTCACGATACTTACCAGAGGATGTAAGCTTTGGCTCGTTTTGTTTGAAGAGTAACAATTCGTTTAAAATGACTGAGAAGTAGAAAGCCATGCCTAATACAGATTCACGCCGCTAATATTAAATAGTCCTTAGATTGTCGGATCCCAGTGATGCCATTATCCATATTAAATAGAAATGCATTTATTTCCTCTAAGATCAAGTTAATATTAAATAGTCCTTAGATTGTCGGATCCCAGTGATGCCATTATCCATATTAAATAGAAATGCATTTATTTCCTCTGAGATCAAGTGCACATTTAAGCCAAATGGAGTCGCAATGATGCGGGTCTGAGCTCCTCGATTTTGCTTCTGAGCTCCTGCCCATGAACCCATACCTTTAGGCTATTGACAATAAATGACAAGGTTCACTACCATATGCAAACTCTGCAAATATTGAACGAAATAATATGTGGAGATCCAAAAATAACAATAAAACGAAAGGGCACTGTATGGGTTCCATGATCACATGTGTACCACAAGGAAACAACAGAGAAAACGCAACTGATATGAATTATGTTAGCGTTAGGGTTTTCACCATTCTCACATTTTACGCTGTGTACTGATTGCAGTTTTGTTGCATTGAAATTTATGTCTAGGTGTTATGAACAAAAGTATGTATAAAGACGAATGGTTTCACTTCTAATATGTCCAACGTTTTACAAATAAACTGAAGTTGCCTTAATAGGAACACTAAACGTCTGAAATTTTTAGTAGAGAAAGCGAAAGCATATTGTGTGGATAACTTTAGCTCTCGGGAAGATTGTATGGGAGGAGAATCGATCCTCGGTGTCCCCAATTATGCTAAGCCCAGTAAGATATGAATTTTGCCTAGGTACATGGATTGCAGTAACTCCATAATCCATAATGCGGAGATGGATAATACTCAACACAACACTCTGATCATACCAACCCTAAAGAGCCAGGTGTACTATAACAGGAAAAGATGAAACCCAAGGTGGAAATATGGGCATCAATGCACTAGTAAAAGCAGGCACAATGGATATTTACTCAAAGTATGTTTGACGGAATTTGAGAAAAAGCCATGTCATGGTCACCTGAAAGCAATTTTTGTAGTGGCCAACAACACACTATTCACGGTATAGTCAAGATCTGTTACGCATCGGCTCATTGTATTGGAAATGGGAAACATATGCAGTACATGATCCATTAATCCATCATATTTCATTGTAATAAAGATATTACAACAACCTAAATAATACCATAGATTGAAGAAAATCTTCAAAATACCTACTGCATAAGATGGAATACCCCTTGACTCCAATCCCTTCCGAGGAGATGATTCATTGAGAGGTCCCTGAGTTTTAATTACTAATATGGGTTTCCAAAATCCTTCTTAAAAATTTAAAAATAGGAAAGGTCTAGATTAATATATGAGAATATTTGTGAATCTAACAATAAGATTGAAGGTTTCCAAACAATTTTTCAGGACTTATGCAATGTGTTTCCCACTTCCACTCTATCCTTACACAAATTAAAATTAAAGGTTTCTAAACAATTTTTTTTTGTATTTATGCAATGTGTTTGGGACTTCCACTTTTAGCTTTATAAAATTTCAGCCTTACACAAATTAAATGGCTAACAAATTAAATAGCTCATAAGTATTTCAACCATTTAATATATATGACTACTAAAAACAAATTTTATGTAATTATGCAATGTGTTCAACACTTTCACTCTTGGATTTACAAGTTTTCAACCTTAAACAAATTAAATAAGTAGTTCTCTTATGTTTAATAAGATTATTGTGAAGCACCTAGTTACTCAATGTATAAGAGCCTTAAATCAAGTTATTGACCCAGATAATTCCACCCTATGGGCTCAAGGTTGGTTATTATCTCGACCTCTTAACTTTCCTGCAAACTAGCATCGACTATGGCACAACTATACAAGGGCTTACATATATCTGAGGTTAGAATTTGGGATAGAGAAGATGAACTCCAATTGATACACAAATGTTGAGGAACATCCTCCTCTTATAAGTTGGGGTATCTTGCTTGGGAGGAATAAAGCAATCTTTCAAAACAAGGTTATCTCGAGCGACATTATTGCAGAGGAGAATTAACAGGTGATGGGCGGAGCCGTTCTTCACAGCGGAAGAACGAAGATTTTTCGTAGATCTGTTCTATGGAGGAGCAGAATCTATCAAAACAGTCATTTCGGGCGTTAAAGCCTTCAACAACCAGAATGAATGAAAATTGATCAAACAGGCAGAAGTCCTTTCATTTTTGAAATGGCGGATAAGTGGTCCCCACCACTCAATCGTTAATCGCAATCGCAAGTTTTATTTTGGAGAAGCAGTGTCTTGTTGATGAAGAGTTTGCTATGCGATGCGATCAAATCGCAATCACAAATCGCAATGCATATATTATAATACACAAGTGTCTTGTTGATATGGCGGAGTTCCGCAAAGTGGAACGGTTATATAAAACATACAACCAACATATATAATAATCGCCCCCCCATAGCAGCAGAGGCCCGTGGGTCCACTTGACCACGTGGCGATGTCCTAATGGAATCACAAGTTTCAATCGCAAGGATCAATCGGCGGTCTTTTGTTATGAGCCTCGATTGAAGGCCGGACCCGATCCGGTTATATATTACAGTTTAATGCGCCATCGCATCCGCTCTCAAATCGCAATCGGAACTTTTCTATTGCATGCCCTGATCGCACCAACTGAATTTCCGGACCCGATGAGGTTTATGAAGTGGATTTTAATGGTCCATCGCATCCGTCGCTTGATCGCAATCGGAAGATTGTGTGGATCGCAAGTGTTCCATCGGATGTTGCGATGCGATCCAATCGCAATCGCAACATCGCATGTCGCTCAATCGCAAAGTTTTGTTTGTTATCGCCGATCGCCGATTGCGATGGCCGACTGCGATGTGGTCCCCACTCGCACGTCGTACACTTGATTTTTTAAAGTTCCGCAAAGGTTTTTCTTTGTATTTTGGTTTTATTTCTTTGTATTAAGTTTCATACATGTTTTGTAATGTTTTAATATATATGCGCGGTATATAAAAGCCAAAAAGGGCCGCGAGCCTGTACATTGTGTCATTGTATTGTTTTATTGTTTTGCACAGCAGCGCGGAAACAACAGAGATACACAGCAGTGTGGATTTCATGAGACAGAGTATTGTTTTGAGAGAACAGAGAGTTCTGTGCACTACGTCTGTAGCAGTCACTATTGTAGTTATCCCTCTGTGCTAAGAGGAAGATTTGTATCAGTTTTTTTTTTAAAGAAATAGAAGTTGTTTTAAAAGTCTGTGAAAACTCTGTCTCCTGTCAAAAGAATTTTTAATCTCTCTGTGTTGTAGAGGGGAGTTTATTCTCTCCACTGTTAGTTTGGAATTTTCAATATTCCAACATGGTATCAGAGCTAGTTCAGGCTCTTTGAAAGTTTCAAAGAAGCTGAAGAAGAAGAAGACTTGTTGAAGTGTTTTCTCCAGCAGTGTGAAAGCTCAACAAAGGTCAAAGTTCAGGTATTTCTCAAAGATAATAGTGCTGTTGTTTTTTGTTTAAAAGAGTTTGTTCTTTCAAAGAAAGGAAAGACAATTTGTTTAAAGTCAGAGTTCAGTTTTAGAGCAATGGCTGGACCAAGCACTGATATGAGTCTTGGAAATGTTCAACTTCCACAATTTAATGGAAAGAACTATGATTATTGGGCCATTACCATGAGAGCCCTTTTTGTATCACAAGACTTATGGGAGCTTGTAGAAGATGGTTTTACTGAACCAGCTGATGAACAGGCTTTTAATGCCTTGACTCAAGCAGAGAAGGATGTGTGGAAGAATAATAGGAAGAAAGATGCTAAAGCTCTCTTCTTATTGTATCAAGCTGTAAATGAGAGTGTGTTTCTAAGGATAGCGGCCGCTAAGAGATACAAGGAGGCATGGGAAACTCTGAAAGTAGTCTATCAAGGTATGGAGAAAGTTAAAACAGTAAAGCTTCAGTTGCTGAGAAGGGATTTTGAAACTCTTTGCATGAAAGAGCCAGATAATGTAGACACATTTTTTACACATGTGGTTGGGATTGTAAATAAGATAAGATCCCATGGAGAAACTCTTGAAGAGAGAAGGATAGTGGAAAAACTTTTGAGATGCTTACCCTCAAAGTTTGATGTTATTGTAACCACCATAGAAGAGACCAAAAATCTCTCACAGTTCACAGTGGATGAACTTCATGCCTCGCTGATAACTCATGAACAGAGATTGAGTAGAGATGAACATTCATCTCTTGAGCATGCCTTCAAGACCCAGATGCCTTCAGGAAGAGGAACAGGTCAAGGAAAAGGAAGAGGAAGAGGCAGAAGTCAGAACAGAGGTAGAAGGAACAGCCCTTCACATTCGCATGGAAGGAGCAACAGTCAAGGTCAGAGCCAAGGTCAATGCAACAACCAGCAAGGTGGACATCAACACCAACATGCTCATGGACAGAGGTATGACAAATCCAATGTCCAATGTCATTATTGCAAAAAATATGGGCACTATGCCAATGAATGTAGAAAGAAGCAAAATGACATGAAAAATAAGCAGAATGCTAATGTAGCAAAATAAGAAAAGAACTCAAGTAATGTGTTATTAGCTTGTAATGTAGCACAGGATAGAGAAGATGATGTTTGGTTCTTAGATTCAGGGTGTAGTAATCACATGACTGGAAATAGAGCAATGTTTGCCAATCTAGATGAAGAGATTAAATCTGAAGTGACCACATGGACTGATACTAAAATCTCTGTCAAAGGGAAAGGAAAAGTTAGTATTCGAGCAAGAAATGGTGAGCAGAAATATGTCCCTGATGTGTATTATGTTCCAGGTCTGAAATGTAATATTTTGAGCGTTGGGCAGCTCATAAACAAAGGTTACAATGTAGTTTTCAAAGATGATGTGTGCACCATAAAAGATATACCTCCAAGCAAGAAAATCATTGCTGAAATTCAAATGACCAGCAATAGAATGTTTCCACTCAAGCTCAACACTGACTTGAAGGGAAAAGGAAATAGTATAGTAGCTGTAACACAAGGAGCCTTCCAGAAGGAAGAGAAAGATGTAAATTGGTTATGGCACCTGAGATTTGGACATCTCAATTTCGGAGGATTAAATTTGCTGCACAGAAAAGGAATGGTAAGAGGTTTACCATTGATTGAGAAGCCTGAAAGCCTATGTGAAGGATGCATCTTGGGAAAGCAACACAGAGAAAATTTTCCTTCAGGGAAAAGCATAAGGGAGAAAGCACCTTTGGATATAATCCACTCAGATTTATGTGGGCTGATGCAGACAACATCAGTTTCGGGTAGCAATTACATGCTGACTTTCATAGATGATTTCACAAGAAAAGTGTGTGTTTATTTCATAAAATATAAGAGTGAAGTTTTTCAAAAAAATTTCCATTTTAAAGCTCTTGTAGAGAAACAGAGCGGACAACATATAAAAGTTCTCAGAACTGACAAAGGAGGAGAATACATATCAAAGGAGTTTCTGCGTTTTTGCAGAGAGAATGGCATACATAAGCAGTTTACCACAAGGTACACACCGCAACAGAATGGAGTTGCTGAAAGAAAGAATCAAACCATAATGGAAATGGTGAGAAGTATGCTCAAGGCAAAACACTTGCCGAATGAGTATTGGGAAGAAGCAAAAAATTGTGCTGTATATATTTTAAATAGATGCCCCACAAAAGTGGTGATGAACAAAGTTCCAGAAGAAGCGTGGAGTGGCAGAAAATAGGGAGTCACCCACATGAGAGTTTTTGGATGTGTGGCATATGCACACATTCCAGACAAATTGAGAAAGAAATTGGACAACAAGGGGGAGAAGTGCATTTTCCTTGGATATTGTGAAGATTCCAAAGGATACAGATTGTATAACCCATCCACAAAGAAGTTTGTGATAAGCAGAGATGTGCAATTCATTGAAGAGGAAGCATGGGATGGAAGCGTTGAGAAAAAAGTCAATGTTAAAAGTTGTTTATCTCATGATGAAGATGAGGGAGATGTGGTTGAAATCAATAACCCATCCATTTCACAACCTCCAGCAGCGCAAGTCCAGCAAGGGACGCGTCAAGCGGCAGCTAGAACACCCTTGAGAAGAACCAGCAGTGGTTCACCGAGCACACCACATGGAGAAGGATCAAGTGCTTCTTCAGGCACGACTACACCAAGTGAAAGCGGAACAAGATTCAGAAGTCTTAGAGAAATTTATGAGCAAGGAGCAGCAAACGAAGGTATGAACTCCTTATTTTCTTTGTATTGTCAAGTTGATGATCCTATTCATTTTGAAGGTGCTATTAAAGATAGAAAATGGATAGAAGCTATGGATGATGAAATTAATGCCATAGAGAAGAAAAAAACATGGGAGCTGGTTGATCTCCCAGAAGGCAAGGAAGTCATTGGAGTTAAATGGGTCTATAAGACCAAAAGTAATGCTGAAGGAAAAATAGAAAGACACAAGGCCAGACTTGTTGTCAAAGGATATAAGCAGAAGCAAGGGATTGATTATGAAGAAACTTTTGCACCAGTTGCAAGAATGGAGACTGTAAGAGCAGTGCTGTCCATAGCAGCACAAAAAAAGTGGAAAGTTTACCAAATGGATGTAAAATATGCATTTTTAAATGGAATTTTAATGGAAGAGGTATATGTGGAACAACCTCTTGGATATGAGAAGAAAGGCCAAGAGCATAAGGTCTGCAAATTGAAGAAAGCTATTTATGGGTTGAAACAAGCACCAAGAGCGTGGTACAACAGAATAGATTCCTATCTATTGGAGAATGGATTTGAAAAGTGTGAGGGAGAACCCACCCTCTACATCAAAGAAAAAGATGGTAAATTGTTAATTGTTGTTTTATATGTTGATGATTTAATATTTACAGGTAATGTTGATTATCTTGTTGAGAATTTTAAAACAGTCATGAAAGATGAATTTGAAATGACTGACATGGGTTTATTGAGATACTTCTTAGGAATAGAAGTGGAGCAAAATGAAAATGGGATTTTTATATCTCAAGCAAAGTATGTGAATCAAGTTTTAGAAAGATTTAACATGTAGGAGTGCAAAGCTGCAATTACTCCCACAGTAATGGGATTGAAGTTGAGTAAAGATGACAGCAGTAAGGATTTTGATCCAAGTTTGTATAAAAGCATAGTTGGCAGCCTCATGTATTTGACTACAACTAGGCCAGATATTATGCATGCTGTTAGCTTAATTTCCAGATTTATGGAGAAGCCAAAAGAAGCACATTGGCAAGCAGCAAAGAGAATTCTGAGGTATGTTAAAGGAACTAAAAGATTTGGTATTTTATATACTACTTTAGAAAATTCAGAATTAGTTGGATACACTGACAGTGATTGGGCTGGAAGTGTAGATGATCGGAAGAGCACTTCCGGTTATGTTTTTCATATGGGTTCAGGAGCCATTTCATGACCCAAGCAGTAGGTGTAGCATTATCTATTTGAGAGGCGGAATATGTGGCGGCTTCTGACACCCAGTAGTGTCAAGCAATTTGGATGAGAAGGATGTTGAGAAGTTTGTGCCAAGAACAAGTAAAGGGCACTGTGATTTATTGTGACAATAGCTCAGCTATTGCATTGTCAAAGAATTCTGTGTTTCACAAAAGAACGAAACACATAGATACAAAGTTTCATTATATCCGAGAATTGGTAAACAATGGTGAAGTTGTTTTACAGCATTTTAAAATAGAGGAGCAATATGCAGATATTTTAACTAAACCATTGGGACAGAAGACCTTTGAATTTCTAAGAAAATGCCTGGGTATGATGAATAACCCAGCAGCTGACTTTAAGGGGGAGTGTTGAAAATATTAAAGTCACCTGCTGTGCCTTTGTACAGGAAGAAAAAGAGTACAGTAGCAGAAGCAGAGCGTGGAGTGCACAACACTGTAAATTAAAGAAGCAAGAAGAAATCCGTATGAATGAAATTAAATTTTTATGGGCCGCAGCCACAGATTGCAGAGGAGAATTAACAGGTGATGGGCGGAGCCGTTCTTCACAGTGGAAGGATGAAGATTTTTCGTAAATCTGTTCTACGGAGGAGCAGAATTTATCAAAACAGTCATTTCGGGCGTTAAAGCCTTCAACAACCAGAATGAATGAAAATTGATCAAACAGGCAGAAGTCCTTTCATTTTTGAAATGGCGGATAAGTGGTCCCCACCACTCAATCGCTAATCGCAATCGCAAGTTTTATTTTGGAGAAGTAGTGTCTTGTTGATGAAGAGTTTGCTATGCGATGCGATCAAACCGCAATCGCAAATCGCAATGCATATATTATAATACACAAGTGTCTTGTTGATATGGCGGAGTTCTGCAAAGTGGAACGGTTATATAAAACATACAACCAACATATATAATAATCGCCCACCCACAGCAGCGGAGGCCCGTGGGTCCACTTGACCACGTGGCGATGTCCTAATGGAATCGCAAGTTTCAATCGCAAGGATCAATCGGCGGTCTTTTGTTATGAGCCTCGATTGAAGGCCGGACCCGATCCAGTTATATATTATAGTTTAATGCGCCATCGCATCTTCTCTCAAATCGCAATCGGAACTTTTCTATTGCATGCCCCGATCGCACCAACTGAATTTCCGGACCCGATGAGGTTTATGAAGTGGAGTTTAATGGTCCATCGCATCCGTTGCTTGATCGTAATTGGAAGATTGTGTGGATCGAAAGTGTTCCATCGGATGTTGCGATGCGATCCAATCGCAATCGCAACATCGCATGTCGCTCAATCGCAAAGTTTTGTTTGTTATCGCCGATCACCGATTGCGATGGCCGATTGCGATGTGGTCCCCACCCGCACGTCGTACACTTGATTTTTTAAAGTTCCGCAAAGGTTTTTCTTTGTATTTTGGTTTTATTTCTTTGTATTAAGTTTCATACATGTTTTGTAATGTTTTAATATATATGCGCGGTATATAAAAGCCAAAAAGGGCTGCGAGCCTGTACAGTGTGTCATTGTATTGTTTTATTGTTTTGCACAGCAGCGCGGAAACAACAGAGATACACAACAGTGTGGATTTCATGAGACAGAGTATTGTTTTGAGAGAACAGAGAGTTTTGTGCACTGTGTCTGTAGCAGTCACTATTGTAGTTATCCCTCTGTGCTAAGAGGAAGATTTGTATCAGTTTTTTTTTAAAGAAATAGAAGTTGTTTTAAAAGTCTGTGAAAACTCTCTCCTGTCAAAAGAATTTTTAATCTCTCTGTGTTGTAGAGGGGAGTTTATTCTCTCCACTGTTAGTTTGGAATTTTCAATATTCCAACAGTTATTGCTTTATTTGAGCTCCTTCCTACAAAGAATTTTTAGTTTTACTTGACTCATCATCATAGGTTAAGTGTTAGCAATGTTGCAAATGGAGAGGGAGGATACTATATATAGGGTACTAACAATGGTATTTGAAAAATGAAAAGAAATAAATATTGTCAAATAATTTGAATTAATTATAATAGTAGAGGAAGAAGGCCTATAAGCATTAGAAAACTAAATGTTAATGAATGAAAATTAAAAATTGATAATGGAATAGAAAAATGAGATTTTCAAACAATAAAAGTCTAAAATGAAATGGGCCTATGAAGTGAAGATGGAAGAAATTAATTCCATGAATTTAATTAAATTTTCTTAAAATTCCCATACATGGTTAAGCACATCTCCAAAATACAAGCCCTAGAAAGTTGGAAACATGATGAACTCTCAAAACTGTTGTTTTTATGTTAATTCTAGAAAATATGAACAACAGAAGCCTCAAGAAATTTGAGGCACTCAAAATCATGTTTCTTTTATTAACTAAAAAACAAAAAACGCAATGCTACAATCTCAACTCTAAACACAATCACTCACTCATTGAATATGAAAACCATACCTCCATTTCCTTATTTGTAGATGTGGGGTTGTGGTTTAAACAAAGTAAGTCAACCTAAAAATAGTCTTGGGAAAAGCGCCCCAATTAGCACAAATAAATTCCTAGATTATAGCCTCAAAGAGTAAAGCATGGGCCAGAATCGTCTAGCAGTATTTAACCTATCCTAAACAAGGAATCACTTGTTAGTAATGAACTTTACCAATTCTGAAATGACAACTCAACAGAAAAGCACTTACTCTAATTTTGGACAAAATAAAACAATATAGAAGATGCTATGAGTGGCACAATTATGCCTCAAGCATGGACGTTCCATGTTTAGAACAATGTAGACTCTTGATGTGCCTATGTTTAGAACAATGCAGACTCTTGATGTGCCTCCTAATCTATTTAGATACAATGATATGATGGATGGATACAGCAAAAGGGCTAATATGAAGGAAACCCTTATGACGATATCTTGCACGAAGGAAGCAAGCCTAATGCTTTTATATACTATACTATGATAGATTGGAATTACAAGGAGAGAAATATGGAGGAAACAAACCTACCCATCCCTAGAATACACCAAATCGATAGTCCAATCCAATATAATACATGCAATCATATATTTTATATATCTCATTTTTTTTTCAAATACTTTTTATACAATATTTGTTCTATTAAAAATAAAACTTTTGAAGTTTATTCTTTGCCAATATAGTATTTATTCTATTAAAAATAAGAAATTTTAAGTTTAGTCCCCGCCAAGTCACAGGTTCAAACCTCATGGGGAGGGGTTGAAGTTGGAATCCACTATGGGGGAATTAAACTTCTCAAGGGGCATCTAGGCTTGACCAAATGCTCACACAATATTGGTGATAAGCATCCATGTTGAGTGGATCAGTCATCTTCCAACCAATAATCAGGCTAGCCCAAATTGAGTCATCAAGATGATTTTCCCAATTTTTTTATTCCTTTGGCATACCTTTGCACCTTTAGGGGAAATCACTAGTATGAACTGAGATTTAAATTTAAAGATTATAAAACTGTTATTTTATTATGCGGAAATATGTTTATATTAATTGTAGCATGGGATATGTAATTGTGTTAAATTATTATTTTTTTTCTTAAAATTGTATTTCATAAATTATATAACTTATGAAATAAAATTTATAAAGATTATCATATTATAAATTTATCCGTAGTTTGAAAATTATATTTATTTTGATAAAAGGTTATATATATATATATATATATATATATATATATTGTTTTTTGTAGGATCATTTTTAATGTTGGATGGATGAATGATGTGAGAACTAGCCACCCAATAAGGGATGTCATCACAAGGATTATGTCTGAGTTCAGCTTGGATGCCACTTGGTAAAGGTACTATCCCTCACAATTAGCTTCCATTATCAACACTTACCCATGAAATTTGAAGACCTATAGTGAAATAAACCCCACATAAACCTACTAATCTATACCTCATAAAGTACTTCAAAGTTTATATAGGTAACAAAAACCATACAATGGCATGTGTCTTTGTGTCTATATATCTCTTGTATTTTCCAAATGACCATTCTGTCCTCAATAAACTCTCCATTTTGTTCCTTTGTGTTTATTCTTTCTTCTCATACCTTTTGTAAGGTTATATTAAAGTGTATTTAGCAACCATCCTCTCATACCTCTTGTAGTATTGCATCAGGTGTATTTGGGATCCTTCCTCTCATATCTATTATAGGGTTGCATCTTGTATTTTCTTGTAATAGTTGGCGGGTGAGGGGGTTCGGGTCAGAGAGGGATTTCCATTATCCCACATTTGGGCTTTCCTCTTTCCTCTAGCTCCCCATGTGGTCATTCATCATGTCTCTAGTTTCCTCTTTAGTCCCCATGTGTTTGACTTTCTCATACCTCATTCTATGTCCCATCTCTATGTTTCACCTACTTTCAAATTGCATCCAAATATATCAAATTCATTTTTCCAGGAATATGGTGATAATTTTATCATCAAAGGATTATTGGGGATTGCCTTCTCTTTCACTTACTACTTATCTACAGCCACTTATGACCTCTGCAATAATATATGAATATTGTTTCATTTATTCATAACTTGTTTCCCTATGTGAAGCATATTTATGGTCGTGAGTTATAAATAATTCACAAGTATTTAGATAAATTGTAGGACAGCAAATCTGAATCTGGGTGTTCATTCTAATGACAAGTGATATCTATTTCCATGTTCCATAAATCCACATCATTCTCATCCATCTTCGTGAAAATATCATTGTTATAGTTTGAAAATGGTTACATTCTCTTGCGGTCACAAGTTTAAACTTGAGTAGATCCCTACCTTAAATACAATAACAATCAACATGGTGTTGAGATACAACATGTCATGTCTTGAGGCTTCAATTTTGTTCTTTTGAAATTTACACCAGCTCTGCTAGTGGCAGCCAAGAAATACCTCTAAGGAAAATTCAAGTCCACCTCTTGAGGGATTTTGAGTTTTTGAAACCTTACATTGCATTCATGTAATTTCCCTAAAGCCTAGGTTGCTTATCAATATCTAAAAATGGGGCTTATTGAATGAAATGGACACTTAAAGAAAATGACACAAAAGGGTAGAAATAAATTATTATGAGGAAAGGTAGCTCTATGCTAATTTCAATACTTAAAGGATTCTATGTGAAAAATGTATAGCTATTGAAACCTACACAATCATATATATAAATCCTTCACATCATTACTAGAATTTGAAATTCATTTAATGAATTATCCCCCCTTCCTTCTCCATGATTGTTCATCACATCGCCTATATTTTAGTTAGGGACCTAGAGAACACACATTGTCCTAGAACTTGACAATCCTATAAGGGTTAATTGTTGATCTCCCATAGTAAGACTTTGGAAAATTATAAAAGTAACCCTTGCTATTTTTTGTTTGATAAAATCACCAAGGGTAGGCCACCTTATGGCACACCAAGAATTTGGACTCACTACTTCAAGTGAGCAATGTAACAACCCTGCTGGAAATTCCATGTAATAAAAGTTAAAAATAATAACCACGGTTGATGGGCCACTTATTCCAAGCTGAATGTTGGGAAATGAATCCTAGTGGGTGTTCATTTGGTTTAATATGGCTAAGGAAATTGGAGAAGGAAAAGGCTTTGGAAATGAAAAATGACATATTTGACACATTTGTTTATGAAAAATAATGGAAATCAGGAGAAAAGGGAGATGAAAGGTCACATGTTGCATGTGAGGAGGAAAATGAAGGAAATAATTGAAAATGAAGAAAATAGAGGCCTCCTCTATAAAAATGCTCATGAGAATCAGTTGGTACCTTTTTTTAGTTCATTTTTGGAGCTCTCTCATTATTCTCTCTCTCTCTCACTCTTGGACACTTAGAGTTCCCTTGGAGCACTTGGGAATTTGAGCAAGAAAGGAAAATAAAGAAAGGAAGAACAAGATAAAAAAGATACATTAGGATTCTTTGTAGGTATTGATTTGCATATGTGATTTCCTTGCTTGATCTAGCATGCATGGTATTTCATGTGTCTATTTTCTGTCTTGGCATGGGTTTTGACATGTGTGACAATGTTTTCAACCTAGCCTTTCCATTTTCGTATAGCTTTGATGAGATGGATTTATCATACTTCAGTTGAGTTGGATTGTTGAATGGATTCGAAGCTGAGTAGGGTAGATATCTGAAATGAAAAGCACATGGACTAGTGGTCCCTTAACCGGACTATGGATCATGGTAAAGACAATGGCCTAGTAACTCCTTAACCAAACTGTGGGTTTTGGTAAAGCCAGATTGTGTGCCTTGGTGGGCCTAGGAATCCTTGGTGGTGAATGACGAAATATAAGGTAAAAAAAAGAGGTGGTTTTGTCTTTGTTGGGCCTAGTAGTCTCAGGTTGGGAAGTATGGTAAATACTCGAGAATGGGTCTCGGTGTAGGGCTTAGTGATCCCTGTATCAAATTGTGGATTACGGTAAATCCTAAGAGACTAGGAGACACTCAAATTCCTCAAGGTGTAGGCAGAGAACTCCGGTAGCATTCATTCTTGTTTGGTTCTTTTTGGTTGGTTATTAGTTCCACATCCATGTTTGGAATATGGGACGAGGGTGATTGGATGAAGAGAGATTTGGTTGAGCCAATATATTGTCAGGTGGAACGTGGTAGTCCCATACCTTTTTGGTTTCTATATTCATTAATGAGAAATTCATTCCTTTGGTATTTGATGTATAATTGTACTGGTTATTATGTGGATTCTATTGTTGTTGTATCTATCATATTTTTGTTGTTATTATGCTAGTTATAAGCATGTAATTTATCAATGCTAATGTATTTCTCTCTCCATGTTTTTACTTGTAAATGAATGCACACTGTATCTATGGTCAAATAGATTGTATTGAAGCTAATGATGTAAGGGAGAAATTATTCTTAGAGAGTCTCAGATAAGTATGAGACCCCTATGCTTAAATTTGTTGTTTGCACATGTAGATTCAATTTTTGTGATATGTTTGACGAAATGTCTGTCATGGATAGGAGGGGCTGAGATGAATTCTTATTGATGTGATTGCTTCTGTATCATTTTTCCATTGTTATTTATCATCTCCTAATTTATCATGAAGTTTTGGGTAGTGACCTGGGCGTTGGGCCTAAAAAGGTGGATAAAATCCTGGAGTTGGAGGCACAAAAATGAGCAATTGGGCCCCTGGGCGCAGGCTTACTGTGTTGTGCCTATGGCTATAGCCTCCTAGCTGCTACTTTGTTGTGTTGTGCCTGCATCTATGGATCAAAGTGGCCATAAATTTCTAACCCAGGGGTAACAGGCTTGAGTGGTTGGGATACCTCCTAGGGATGTTGTTGATGTCGTGTAATTTTTTTTTTCATGTTTATGTTGGTTCCACTTCCTCAAGGTCATCTAGGAGATTGAATCTCATATTAGTAGCTTCTTGTCACATGTTTACCCTTGTTTCCAATTTACTTGGGTAGATATGGGAGGAGGGTGTTACAGAATGGTATCAAAGCATGGTTCAACCCTTCGACTGGATGGGAAGTGTGTTTGTCATGATTTTTTTTATTCCTTATGTGTTTCTTATACCTATGGTGTATGTGTTTGTTGCATCCATGTTGTGTTGGACATGGTGGCAGTGATGTCACCATGGGAGGACTGATGATGTTGTTGTCAACATGTCTTCATGAGTGTATAACTGATTGTGAGTTGTTTATGTTTATGTATTGTCCGTGCACACTTGCTTACATATTGTTACATATTGTTACATGTTGAATATGCATTGCTTGTTTATGATAGGTCACATATTGGTCATGATTGTGTGTTGTCAGTGGATGCTTACATGTGTGATGTCATATGATAAACATGCATTGTTCATTCATACATGGTTACATGTCACGTATGATTTTGTATGGTCCATGCTTGTGATGGTGTGTGGTCAAGTTGCATTGGTATGGTTAAGCATTAGGTCATGTTGTGTATTTGGTTTGGGAATGTATTGATGATTGGACTTGAACTAGAATTATTTCTATGCGCTAATATACCATGTGCTACAAGTTTATACGCTATTATGATTATGTATATATATGTACTATGCTGATTGGTTGATCTTGCAAGAAGTATCCTCCCCAAATTTCACTAAGGTACACTAGTTTATTGTTATTTGGTTTAGATGACATATTATTATTTACAAGAGAAATATCAACATGGATAGAAATATGGTAGACTACAAGGACTCTCTCTATGAGTCATATGAGAATCATGGTGGGAACTCTTCTGATTTGACATATACAGTGAGAATCCTAAAGGAAGAAATAAGGATTTGTAAGGTAGACAATGATAGAATCATACATGCACAAGAGAAATAAGGAGAGGTGAATGAAATGATTCTTCATATATTTTCAGAGTTGTAATGGCAAGGGGCACTTTTGATTAGCCATGGATAGGAATAAAGAACAAATGGGGCATATGGCAGCAGGTCTCCTAGTAGACACATGTCAGATAGAGTTGATACAATGAGAGATGGTAGGTTTTTGGACACTCCAGATAAGAGGAGTGATGATTACATGTACCATTCTATTTTTGGTTCATATAGACATAATGATCATAATTGGTATCATCCTTACAGGAGGAGTGATATGGGATACTTTCTATATGAATTGAAGAAAGCCAAAACACCTAATTTTGATGGAGACTTGAATAAACCAAAAGATGTAGAGGCTTGGATACTTGGAATGAACAAATTCTTTGAGTTGCATGAGTACACAAAAAACATGAACGCCATTATTTCTATCTTTAGTATGAAAGGTAAAACATGCATATGGTGGGAAGATGTGAAGCGGGTTAGAGACATCAGAATATAGGACTTGAGTTGGCATGAGTTCAAGAGGCTTTTCAGGAAGAAGTACTTGTCAGAGAGGTACTATTATAGTAAGGGAAAATAATCTTATGAACTAAATATGGGGTCAATGACAGAAGATGAGTATACAACCAGGTTCCTGGAGCTACTGAGGTATGTGCCATATCTTAAGGATGAGAAGTCTAAAGTTCAATGATTTGTCAGAGGTTTTCCATTAGAATTTAGAGACCAGATTGATTATGATGAGCCCTGATCACTTCAAGAAGTAATAGGGAAGATGAAGCATTGCTATGAGCAGTCAAAGCACACGAATGCATCTTAGTAAGGATGGAATGGGAAAGAAAAAGGTAAAGGTAAATGGCAGCCTAAGAGATTAAGGCCTCATAATATATATGAGAAAGAGAATGTGGTACCCTAGAAGAAGTTTAATGCATCTAGACAAGGACAGGGATCATAAAATAAAAATATACCACAATAGAAGCATGGAGGTAAGGGTATGAGATGATTGAAGAGATGGACATGCAGTAAGGAGCACCTTAGGAGATATTGTCTGCAGAACCAGGGTGGTAGGCCTAAGATATATAGTGCATAATAGGTGCAGACTATTGGGGATGTTGGGCAAATAATTCCTCGTAGTTATGCAGTTGTGGACAACATGAAGGAAGAGCACCAAGAATATGTCATTGAGATGGACGGTAAGTTTTGTGATCAAGTTATTTCTATTTTGATTGACCTTGGATCTAATTATAGCTATGTTAGTCCTGATTTGGTGAATAAGGGTCGATTGAGTAAAGAAATGCATGCAAAATCATGATTAGTGCATTTGGCTACAGGTACGAAGAAAAGGGTTCACCATTAGGTAAGAGCATCTACATTTGAGTTAAATGGCATGCCTACAACAACACACTTGAACATATTACTGTTGGGTTCCTACAATATGATTTTGGGTATGGATTTGTTATACCTTCACAGGACCAAGATAGATTACTATGAAAAATTTATTGAGTACTTGGATGAAAATGAGGAACCAAGAGTCTTATAGGGAAAGAAGAAAGCCACATTAGCTAGGATGGTGACATCTATGCAGGACAAGCGTAGTCAGAGGAATGGGTGTGTGATATTCACAGTTCATATCTCTAGAGACAAAAGTAAGGAAGTTGAGGATGGATAAGTCTTGAGAGGATATATAGTTTTACAATAGTTTGAGGATGTCTTTCCAACTGAGATTCCCAAGTTGCGACCTCACAGGGAGGTAGAATTTTATATTGAGTTGGTTCCAGGGAAATCTCGAACATCAAAAGCACCTTACAGGATGAGCACACATAAGATGGTAGAATTAAAGTTGCAGGTGAAAGAGATGCTTGGCAAGGGATACATTAGGAAAAGTGTATTTCCATGGGGTGCATCGGTGTTGTTTGTGAAGAAGAAGGATGAAACTCTCATATTGTTGCATTAACTAAATGAAACTAAAGAAATATACCATCAAGAACATGAACCCATTACCAAGGATTGATGATTTGTTTCATTAGCCAAAGGGAGCAACAATGTTCTCTAATATCAAATTGAGATTGAGATATCATCAAGTACACATAAAATAAGAGGACATCTACAAGACTGCATTTTAGACCAGGTATGGGAATTATGAGTTTGTTGTATTTCCATTCAGTCTAACTAATTCCCCAACTACATTTACGTGTTTGATGATTAGTTTGTTGCATTATTATTTGGACAATTTTGTGGTTGTGTTTATTGATGACATATTGGTGTATTATAAAAATGAGGAAGAGCATGTTGAGAATTTGGTAGTAGTGTTGAGGAAATTGAGAGAGCATCAGTTGTATGCTGAGCTCAGGAAATGCAGTTTCTTCCAGAATGAGGTAAACTCTTGGGATATGTTATCTCTAAGGAGGGAATTGCACTAGATACAGAGAAGACAAGGGCCACCAGGGAGTGGCTAAATCCTAAGAATGTAGATGAGGTGAGATCATTCATGGGATTGGTAGGTTACTATAGGAGGTTCATCAGGAACTTCCAAAAAATTTCCCATCCTATTACATCATTGTAGAGGAGAGGTAAGAAGTTTGATTGGACAGAGGAGTGTGAGGCTAGTTTTTAAAAAATTAAGTAGTTGTTGACACATGCTCCAATGATAAATATTGCAGACTCAGACAAGAAGTTTGTAGTGTGTACATATGATTTCAAGAGAGGAATTGGTGGGGTCCTTATGTAGGATGGAAATGAAGTATGCTATGATTCATTAAATCTTAATGAGCATGAGTAGAGCTACTCGACACATGATCTTGAAATAGAAGTGATCATACATGCACTGAAGATGTGGAGGCATTATCTTCTTGGCATATGATTTGTATTGATGCGTGACCACATTTGGTTGAGCTTCTTGTTTGACTAGCAAAATATGAATGTCAGGCAAGATATATGGTTGGCTACGATCAATGAGATTGACTTCGAGATCTGGTACATCGAGGGATCAGAGAACATGGTCGCAGATGCTCTTAGTAGGTGGGTACAGGTAGATCATATAGCTTCTATGAGATCTTATGGGACAAAATTATAGGATAGGATCTTGCCGACAGGTCAGTAGGATCACATGTATATGGAGATTATGAACAAGTTGTAGCAGAGTATGGGTACATGTACAAGTGGTAGTACAGGTACACGTAAATGTGGAATTACATGTACACATACAAGTACACGCGTATAGGATTTGGAATATCGTCTCATAACAGATGGGTTGGTTAGATATAGAGATAGGATATATGTATTAGATAACAATGAGCTAAAGAAGGTTACCATGAGGGAGTTTCATGTGAAACCATATTTAGGTTACCTAGGCTATCGGAAGACATTAACGCTAGTGAACATATTCTATTATTGGCCGAATCTAAAGTGGGATGTGGCAACGTTTGTAGTGAGATGTTTAGATTGTTAGATGGTTAAGGCAGAGTGTAATCATCTAGGTGGACTGCCAGATCCAATTATGACCCTAGAGTATAAATGGGAGGTCATTTCCATGGAATTCATCATAGGTTTGCCTAAGACATCTAGACAACATGATACCATTATGGTTGTTTTGGACATGTTGACAAAGGTTGCACACTTCATTTCTGTAAAGACTATGTACTCACCTAAAGATGTAGCACAGGTGTTCATCAGAGACATAGTCAAATTTCATGGTGTTCTGAAGAATATTGTGTTCAACGAGGATGCAAATTTCACTTCCAAGTTTTGGAAGGAGTTGTTTGCAGGTTTGGGAATTGAGTTGGAATTCAACACAACTTATCATTTGCAGACAGATGGAAAGACCGAGAGGGTCAACAGAATACTAAAGGATATGTTGAGGATGTATTTGATGCATCTATAATAGAAGTGGGAAGAGTATCTTCCACTCGTTGAGTTCACTTACAACAATGGGTACTAGGAGTCATTGAAAATGAGTCAATTTGAGGCTATGTATGGGCAAAATTGCAACACTCATATCAGTTGGAGTGATCCGGTTAACATGGTACTAATTGGACCACAAATGTTGGCAGAAATGGAACAAGAAATGTAGGTGATCAAGAAGAACTTGAAGGCAAAAAAATATAAGAAGAATAGTTATGTGGATAGGAATAGGTTGTTCAAGTTTCAGGTTGGGGAACATGTTTACTTGTGTATCAAGCCCAATAAGAGATCCTTTTGGATTGGATCATGTGCCGAGCAGGCACCATGGTTTTGTTGACCCTTCAGGATCATTGAGAGGATCAGATCAGTGGCCTATCGACTTGCACTTCCTTCCATAGTGAAAGTCCATGATGTTTTTCATATATCATTACTTAAGAAGTATGTTAAAGATGTTGATAATGTGATTGACTAGTTTATATTATAGGTGGAACTAGATGGATAATTCCAACGAAAGCCTCAATGTATATTTCAGAAAAAGGTGCTCATGCTCCGGAATCGCGCAATAGAGCAAGTTAATGTGCAATGGAAGCATCTTGGGCCTGATGAAGCTACATGGGAGATGGCAGATTGGATGCGGCCCATGTATCCTTCCTTCTTTGTCGATTGGGGAAAAGTAATTTTGGTGTGATCATTGGTTTTTGTTTGGCATAAGTTTTAGTGATATTTTGATATATGTTTTGATTTGGTGTTCAGGTATGTACATATGTATATGGCTATAAATACCACTATGAGCTATTTTATAAAGCTCCATTAAGCAGTATGGTGTCATGTCAGTATAGTTATCATGTTGTTATGATGTCATGTTTTTTTTCTTCTGAGCAGGGTGATCATTGTAAATAATGTATCGAGGTATGACATAAATCTCCATGAGTAGTATGTTGTCTTCTAGCAGTTTTGGTGAGGTATATGTTTGATTGAACAACGAGGATGGTTTCCCCAAGGGGGAGGGTTCTATAACAACCCCAGTGAAAATTCCATGTAATAAAAGTTAAAAATAATAACCACGGTTGATGTGACACTTATTCCAAGCTGAATGTTGGGCAAGGAATCCCAGTGGGTGTTCATTTGGTTTAATATGGCCAAGGAAATTGGAAAAGGAAAATGGTTTGGAAAGGGAAAATGGCATATTTGGAAAATTTGTTTATGAAAAATAATGGAAATTAGGAGAAAAGGGAGATGAAAGGACATAGGTTGCATGTGAGGAGGAGAATGAAGAGAATATAGGCCTCTTATATGAAAAGGCTTATGAGGATTAGTTGGTACCTTTTGTCAGTTCATTTTTGGAGCTCTCTCTCTCACACCCTTGGACACTTAGAATTTTCTTGGAGCACTTGGGAATTGGAGAAGAGAAGGAAAAGAAAGTAAGGAAGATCATTGTTATCACTAGAAAATCACACAAGCGCAAGACATTAGGAAATTTCAAGCAAAAGGTACAAATAAGGATTTATAGGGAAGGAAGACATTATAGGATCTGAAAATTTTAACTTTTCCTAAAGTCAAGCAGGAAAATTTATCAAATAGCGCACAGAAAAACTAACCCTAACTGATCCACACAAAATTTTCTTCGATAGAAGTGAAGATGACCAAGACCATCCCTCAGATAGCCATGGGGTCCTGGGCATGTGGAAAGTCACCATTTGGGTCCACTTGGCACACTTGAAGAAGAATAATCCCACTCAAGCTAGTCAAATACAACTGCCTTGGAGCCACCTTGAGGCATTAAGTGAAACACACAAAGGAATCAACCTCCCACTCTTGTGTCAACATCCATCTTGTACCAAGAGAGGGAGGGAAAATTTGAAATCTTCCTATAGAAGACTGCCATGGGAAGAGGAATAGGAGAACACATTGTAATAATGGCCAAATTGCTTGAGAGAAAACCAACATTGTGTTTCCTAAGTAGGAAGGAGTGGAAGGATTTAGTTGTTGGCCATCAAACACCTCAATCCAAGAGAAGAAGTTCACCAAGTGTCTGTTATTCTACCATCCGTCAAGGAGAGAGAGAGACTTGTAAGAATCTTAAAGGAAAGAGACCTCCTTGCCTTGAATATTAGAGATCCATAACTCTAAGGATTCATTGCAAGTGATTTAGCATCCTATTCTCTTATACCATGAGCAACTAATAAAAGAGGAAGAGTTATCCGTTTGGATTATTAGTGTGTTTGACTTGATTGAGCTTGTTATTGTACATGAGTATTTTGTTTCTTCTTTATTCTTTATTGTAGCATGCTATGTTCTTTACTTAGTTTACTAGATGTTATGTTGTTCCACTAACAATCTAACAAACCAATTGACCTATTACTTTCTTGTAGGAAAGAAGCCTCCCTATCAAGCACAATGTATTTCGTCCACCCATGCATCGAATACACTACAACAAGAATGGCAACTCCACTTATCTATTTCTTTTAAGCTAGTGGTTGTTGATTACGGGTCCTCTCTCCTACCCAGAATTGCTGCAAGATCACTCCTACTTCCCCTCCCCACTTTTCAGTCACCCTCAGTGAGAAATTTGGCTCAGAGAAAGAGGAGTTTTCAAACACTGTAAATCCACTCGCGTTTGGCCTAGACAGATGTGTGAGCCACACGCTTGTGTGAAAATAAGCCGCGTGGAAGATAGTGAGCATATTTTTCACTGCTTTTTCTCATTTTTAGAAGTTGTAAGGTGATTGGAAACCCATAAGAAATTTTCCATCACTGTATTCTGGTGTTTCATTACTGGTTAGGACACTTTTTGCTATAGTTTAGCTTAATAAATAGTTTGTTTTAATTGTAGTTTTTTATCATCGAAAATCATACATAGTTTAAGTAGGGGTGAGTAAGCAGCCTTCAATCCACAAATGATATCTGAAAAAACTATTTGCTGGTACAAGATACCAAACATATAGGATAATTAGCAGAAAGTAAGTGGTCCATACATCCACACATCTTTAGCTAGTTTTGTTTTTTCAATTTCTTACATTAGGATTCGGGACCAGGACCAAAATATTGAAAAGAAGACAAGTAATCTCTGCCACCCTTGCACCTCTCGGTGAGTCTGGGTATGCATATGAAATATTTACTAAGATAATTTTCCATCTCCATATAGTGACAAACTTAGTCTACGTAGGCAAAGTGCAAGTAGCCCATCATCCACACATTGTTTACTTTTTGCAAGGAACAATCACACATAGTGTAATTAGAGAAGGATTGTAAAGGATCACCGCATATCCATACCTTATGACATTTGTGATAGTACACTCCAAAGCACACATGAAGCACCAGTAAGCACTAGAAAAAAAGGAACCTAGTGTGTTGGGACCTTTTCCCTCTTCTTACGGTCGCTTCACCAAGGCACACCTTAAGAAAATTAAGTCTCTCTAAAACTAACCACTAACTGAACTCACTAAATTATCCCCACATGGGCCAAAAAAGAAATTATAGTTTAGGTTAGGACCATGAGGGGTAGGAATCCAATAAGCTGACATGGTCATTCTACATTTTGAAAGATAGATGTTGAATTTTTAGGGAGCTTAAAATATATCTATCTGCCCACGAAACAGAATTCTTGAGCACTACAGAGACCTGTTTTAGAGGGGGTTAAGGCTAGGCCTAGTGTGTGCAGTGCTCTTTGGGGCTACCTGACCCATCTAGTGCTCAGTACTAGTAACGGAATACTAAGAAGCTCAAGAATCAAACTCTCACGTGGGATGATGGTACTTTAGTAGCCAAATCTAGGGAATCCTTCCCTATAGGTGATGGTGTAGGCAACACTAGATCCTCATACCTTTACCTTAGTCGATTCTTTGGTTGTTGGAAGGCATCACCAGCTCTTTGGAGACGTTAGCCCCTATACCCATTATAAGATATATTCATAAGGCCCAGTTACATTTGACATTGTGTGGATGATTAATTCTTTTAGGTTTTTGAGTATCATATGCGAAACAATGAAAACCATATTTTTTTCTTGCTTGATCACATAGTATAAATATAAAGGAAAAAATTACATTTTATTTTCGGTTTTTTTTAATGTATGTGATCATTTTTTCTTTGGTAATAATCTCCCTCCCCTCAGAAGACTAAAAAATATTTCCAAAATTAATTGAGTTGACACCATAAAGGACCCAACGGGACCTCGTCGATCTAGAATTTTTTTGGACCTCCCCCCATTAGAGGGAGGAGTGCCAGGTGTTTCACCATTTAGGCATAAAAGATGACACACTGCCACCATTATTGTATAATCCTTTATCGAGGAATATTTAGTTGGAAACCTCCAAGGGTAATCCAACACCACACCCGTGGAAACTCCAACAGGGTCACCAGACACAACTCCTCCCACAACCCCCAGAGGGTAGAGGAGTGCTACCCCTCTAGGGAATCAGTAGAACACACAACAGGGTATGTCATAGGGTTATATTCCCCACACACCGCCCATACATCATCACACTCAGATTCCTGTGTTTCCACAATACATAATGGAAATCAACACTCAGTTACATTTTTTAGCATCATTAAACCTCCCAGATCTATCAATGCTAACTAACGCCCCATTGCGCACAACCCCAATTAGCCTCTCATGCCCACGAAGCTCCCCTCATCCATTCCAAAATTCGAAGGGAAGCAGGCGCAAGACCCTGGAAATCATATTATGACTTTCCACCTATGGTGTTCGTCCAATAGTATTATTGATGATACTATTCAACTAAGACTATTTCAACGCACCCTAACCAGACTTGCCACAAAATGGTTTGTGGAGTAGCCTTCTACTTTGCATGGAACCTTTAGCGCCCTTGCTATAACATTCCTCACATATTTTTAGCTACCCATCCACCCTTATCCAACGATGGAGTTACTAACACACATTTTAGGCAAACACTAGTTGTCCATGTCTCGGATCATCTCCATGAATGGCGGCGACGTCGTAGTTTGTGCAAAGCCAAACTCGATGATAGAGTTTTATTGGACTTATTTTTGAAAAATATCACAACAAAGATTTTAAAATATGTGACAACCCAAGGACCTACCTTTGAGGAGGACGCCATTTTCAAAGCCCAGCAGCTCGAACTTATATACATTGGTCAAGATACATTTAAAATGCCCTGCCTAGTCCCCTGCGCCTGCAAACTTACAAATAATTTCCAGGTGCGTAAAATATTGCAGACGGCTTGATTGGGTCATTGACCCAAGCGCACCTAGGCAGTAGTATTCAGTACCCAGGTTACTCTTATGATTCTAACAAGAACATCACGCAGCTTGGCTACCACCAGATTCACTCTGCACCTCTGTATAATATGAAAAATAGGGTGTCATCATACCACCATTAGTAGGGAGGATCATACCCTCCCTTGCAAGGGACCCAATAATCAACTAGTAATGTTGATGGAAGAGATCCTACCCAGCAACCATACACCAATCAGGGGCAGGTAAACCAATATTACCCTTCCCCTGCACAAAACCCACCACCATAAAACAACATGCTGGTGAACTTCGTGCAACCTTCTCAGGCTCAGCTGCGCTAGTATTACGACCAGGAGAATCGTAGTAATCCTCCTAATGATGCAAGAAATAATCCTAAGAATAAGAAAAGGGAGACTCTAGATAGGGGGGCAACAACCATCAATTCCCCTCGCGATCTCAGGTAGGGGAAACCCCAACCGAAATCAAAACGAGGAGCCAAACAATAAATCCCAGGGGAAAAAAAAGAGGTCCAATCTATGGAAAAACCATTCTTGTGATATATGTGGTGAGTAAAACCATTACACTCATTAGTGTCCCAAGCTCCTTGAACTGAAAAAACTTTAGGGTAACCGTGGGTAAGGGGTACCTACACAACAAATAATTGTAATGCAGAAGCCCTTCCCCCACTAAGGAGTGGTTAATAACCAACAAAAAAAACCACCCCAAAATGATTCCGGGAATAGTAGCCATGAAATTTACATTCATGGTAAAGAAATGTTCTTCTGGACAAGGAATTGAAACTACGATGCCCCCCCAGACACGAAATCATCAGGGCCAAGCACGAGTTCACCTACTACACCATTGACCATATACAAAATGCCTATTGAACCCCTGTCAAAGATGGCTAAGGGGCCGACGAGGTGCATAGTACACCACTCAAAAGAAGCCCATAACTATAGCATCGTGGATGATTTAGCACAATATCCCTCTTCCATGTCAGCTTTAGAGGTCCTACAATCTTGACCAAAATAGTGGAAAGCCTCAATTTCGACATTAGGCACAATATACCCTTCTGATTGATGCCTAATAACTTTTGAGTTAGACAAAGCCACCCCTAGGCGTCCTTCATTGGTCTCCTTTTAGATATTGACGTCAGTACAAAATATCACCATACATCGATGTATCATCGATGAAGGTGCATATAAATGCATCATGTCCAAGTCCATTTGGCAGAAGTTGGGATCACCCGAACTAAAGCCATCCGACATCATGCTCAGAGCATACAACGGGCGCCCTTCTGCTGCCATCGGTCTGTATCAGAATGTCCCTATTAACTTGGCTAGAAGATCAATACTCATAGACATTGAATTCTTGGAAGCTCATCTTGACTACAATATACTCCTTGGGTGGAGTTATATGTATGCCATTACTTCCATAGCCTCCATTTTTCGGGTGATGATGTTCCCCCACAAGGATAGAATCATCACCGTTGACCAACTAAAATACTATGATAAGAAACTCATGATGGCTGTCGATGTCATTCTACCTTATGTAGGCACAGCTATAGAGTCGCTCATGTAGTACCAAGGATATGGCCTCGGTCAATTCAAACCATCATCAATCCTAGGATCATTCCTAGGAGATCTCCCTGTCATTTCAGAAGCAACCTTAGATATCACAGGGGCACCAATGTGCATGATGTCATCATCAAACATTGAAACCAACCCAGAGATAGAGACTAGTAGTATGGCAACTGAGGCTGCAAGACCCTACGCCATCTCCCAAACCCCGTTCTTATACCCTCCACCAACTTTTGTGTCACAACAAGTCTTGGTAACAATAACATTTCCAAAGATGTCTTTCTCAATACATGTCTAGTATTTGGTCCCACTAGCCATTTTGAGAAGCCCTGACATCACTTCTACAAAGATAACCCCCATCACTCCTTAGGAGGCAACACCGGTTAATGAAACTCTCGTAGCAATGCCAGTTAAAGTGACCAAGAAAACCAACAAAAAAGGGAAGAAAATAGAAAAACCGATCATACCAAGGGCATTGCAATCTTGTGCATTATGTATTATTGTAGGCCATCCTACCAATATTTTCCCAGAATTAGATGAATTGAAACCTCTTCTAAGCACTGAAAAATGTCGTGGTCCCAAGTTCCTATAAAAAGGAACACGCCATGAAAAATCAAGGGAAATCATTACGCATCAACTACACGTGTGCAATATGCAACCGTTATGGTCATTACACTCATCACTTCCCAAATATTCCATGATATAGGGATTCCTTGCATGCCCTAGAGAAATCATACCAAGAGGATCCCATAAATCCCCCCATATAGATAGTTGAGGGAGAACCTCAAGTCATACTATACCTACAAGAGGCGAGGCAGTCGCCTGAACAACCACCTCACCCTCGGTATCACCCTCCACCTCCTATCCAACTTTGTGCACTCTGTGATGAACACGATCATTTCATTGCTGACTGTGAAACCCTAGAGCTATTTCATAGATGGTATCTTGTTGAACCCGTATATTATGATGGCCTACAAGTAGTCCTTTATTCGTGTTGGGTGTGTTCTAGTGACCACCAGATTCGTCATTGCAATTATATCCCCCAATTATATTCGGCATTAAACATTTTACGCATGGACACAGTATGCCTCTGCGTAGTAGACGGATCAAATACAGATTCCATGGAAAGCTCGACAACGCAAGAATATGTGAAAAGCAGGTCCATTCTCTCCATGTCAATAGAAAAGCAACTAGTAAAGGGGCACATCATCACCCCCAACCACACTCCATAGATGAGACGAACCTGTGCATTATGCAACACATGTAACCATTTGGTCGCCAAATTCCTAGACCTAGAATCGCTCCGCAAATGGTATCCAATCACTTCAGCAATTGAGGGGGAAGGGAGTAATGAAGAAAGACAGTCTTGTCTGGTCTTTCAAGGCAACCATCAGACTTGACACTGTACTTATATCTACCAAGTGCGCCCTTTAATAAACATCACATGCTCATTAGAGGTGCAACACCTAGATACAACTTTTCTAGAGCCAAGACAACCTAACTCAAGGCAACCTGCCTCCACAAAGCCTACCCCCCATCAATACAAAAACGTTAGGAGAGCTACATCAACACATTGTCATAGCAGGGCCCAGGACTAGCCAAGGAGACCATGCAGGTTATGCGATAAAATCGACCACCGATTCAATCAATGTAAGGAACTAAAGAACCTTACGAACAACCTTCGCATTGTCACCCCCATCCTGCAGATCAATCTCTCGAATCAAGAGAAGATCACATGCTGCTATTGTAGGATTTTCTCACAATTCCACCATACGATGAATTGTGAGTACCTACCAAGTCTATGAGCGGCAATAGCATCGTTAAGTATAAACTCCCTGAAGGAGCTAGACCATCCAAAAACAAAAACTCGGAGATGACAAAAGTGGAATCATACCCCAATGCCAAATCCTTTCCAAGCGTCCATTTCAGGGAAAAAAAGTAGCATTGGTTCTCATACCATCTACTTGATAAGCATTGTGATATCATGCACCATTTGCACTGGCCATAATCACGAAACAGAGTTTTTCCCCTTACTAAAAACATTTAGGCGCCTCTGCACTGAACAAAACTTCCAAATGCAGGAAAGTGCAAGTACCCTTAGTATGCCACATGAGGAACCTAAGCTTGCTCTCATGCCAGCCACCACCATGGAAATTCCTCCACCATCCAACATCAAAAAAATGTAACATCACACACGATTCATCTTGTTATGCATAGGAACCATGACTCGTGTTGTCTGCTCATATGTCATTGGTGTCGAGACCACTACAAATAAAAATGTAGTTGTACCATCGGTAGTGAAAAATCAATCCATATGCATCCTATCGACCTCATATGGTTCCATAATATTGACTATGGAATCCTATTCTTGTCTGTTGACCAGCTTTGTTAGGCTCAGAGCACCTACTCACGACCTCACAGAAAATCACTCCCCCTTAGATGCCTTGTTCCATTCAGATGAGGATAGTTTGGAGGCCATGGCGGAACCATATACTCTGTGGGATGCAATACATCACCACTCTTTTCTTCTTCCTGAAAATAAATTCAGCCCAAACAACCCAGAAAACCAAGAGATATACACTATTGAATCAAAATATTTCCTTCCATCTAGGAAATTCGATTGGTTCAAAAATACCATCCCGACGTCTGATGCGTTCAAAGAAGGGAACATGTCCAATATTTCACTAACCATCAAGGTAAATATCTCTATAAACCAAAAAAAATTTAAGAAATATCACTAGGGGCAGCATGCTCCCCAGAGGAAGTAATATCTTACACAAAATTGTTGCAAGAATATAGAGACATATTTGCATGGGATTATTCAAAAATTCCAGGGCTTAGTCCCACTATTGTAGAGCACCAGATTGACACCTGGCCTGACGTAACACTGGTACGCTAGAAAAAATGTTAATTACACCCATCTAAGGTAGAATAAATTAAGTGAGAAATCAACAAGCTTCACAAAGCTGGGTTTATCTACCCCATATCTTACACGTCATGGGTTTACAACCATGTTCCCGTCATTAAAAAATAGGGCACCTTTTCACATCTGTACTGATTTTCGAGAGTTAAACAAAGCTTGTCCAAAAGAAAACTACCCTACACCATTCATCGACCAAGTCATTGACGCTTGCACTAGACATGAGGACCTATCCTTCATGGACGGTTTCACAAGGTATAACCAAATTCAAATTCGGCATACCGATCGATACAAGACAACATTCACCACCCTGTGGGGCACTTTTTCATACCAGGTTATGCCATTCAGTCTTAAAAATGATGGAGCCACTTTCCAACAGGCCATGAACTATACCTTCCATTACCTAGCTCACCTTATCCTCGCTTACTTGGACGACCTCACTCTTCTATCCAAGAATCGAAGCAATCATATAGAATATTTACGGTTGGTATTCCAAAGATGTAGACATTACAAACTATGCACGAACCCTCTCAAGTGCATCTTCTGCGTCAACAAAGACCGACTTTTCCATTTTATAGTATCCCAACAAGGGATTAGAGTGGGCCCCCTCAAAGTCCAAGCTATCATAGAGGTTCCACCACCAAGAACCATAAAGCAACTCCAAAGTTTGTAGGGGAATTAGATTGAGACGCTTTGTCCCAGATTAAGCCACTTGCGCATAGGGATTCCTACCCCTTCTCTGTTAGGATATCTCGTTTAAATTGGATGATCAAGCCCAAAAATCATTTGAGGCACTGAAATATGCATTATCTTCGGCCCCATTGATCATTCCACCAAATTACGACAATGATTACACCCTATATCTTTCAGCATCAGAAACCGCCTTAGCCGAGGTGTTAATCAAAGACAGACTCAATGGTAAAGAACACGTAATTTATTATGACAGTAAAAGCTTTTCAGACCCTGCATTAAGGTATGAACCCAAAGAAAAAAATTCCCTAGCCCTAATACACGCAGTCCAAAAGCTTCAACACTACATTATCTTGTGGACTACAACAATCGTCATAGCTATCAATCGTCATACCTGCTGACCCGCCGTTTTATGAACCACAAATATGCTCGCTGGGTAGTCATACTGTAGGAGTTTTGATTACAGTTCAACTCCCCCAAGAGCAAGAAAGCTTTGATCTTAGCCGATTTCATCACTGACCTCACAAGTCAGACTAAAGAATCGCGAGTCAACGACTCACTACCGGAAGGACATCTCTTTCTAGTGACGACTAGCAATCCTTGATACGGTGATATTCTCTTATTTCTACGATCCCAAAAGTTCAATCCAAAGCTCACACGTGGTGACCAAAGGCACATACGCCACCAGGCCCTCCGATACCTCATCATGGGAGACATCCTTTATTGACGAGGCCTCGATACCATCCCATGTTGATGCCTCATGCACGACCAAGATGAGAAAGCCCTCAATGAATGTCATAGTGGAGATTGCGGTGGCCACCTCTCTAGAATGGATAGCACCCACAAAATTATATGGGCAGGATACTTTTATCCCACCTTATTCCATGATTGCATCACTACAGTCAAAAGGTGCGGGCGATGTGAATGCTTTGCTCACAAGGCAAGAGCACCTCCCACTTCTTTACACCCGGTCATTGTCACTACAAGGAAAATACCCTCTAGCAGATATTTTTGAGGAACTCCACAAAAAAATACCCCATACATCCGTTTCTAGCGGAGGTTACAAGAGGATGTTGACGGTTGGAGGTTTTTGCGGATGTTTTCCTCTTGGTGCACTTATCATTAAATGTCGCCCCGGTGCTCTGGAACCGAGAAAGCACTGGTGCGGACCAAAACATTGGTACACCGGACACCATGCACTCCGTACACACATGCCTGGTGCGTTGTATTATTCTATAGCATCTGTGCGTCACAACTCTTCCGCGCCGGTGCATTATAAAACACTGCGCCAAAATTGAAACCACCCAGTGCGGTAGAAAGAAACCACACTAGTTCATCATAATACATCGCGGAAAAACACAAACCGACCGGTGCATTTGTAAGAAATAGAACCGGTGCGCCTATAAACCAAGCGCACAGGTAAAGGGTTAAATTAAAAGAAATTATAGCAAAAAACCTGGATTTTTCAGTTTTCTAGTGCTCCTGAGCTCTCAATTACTAGTGCGCGCCCTACCATAGAATGCACCGGTGTGGACAAAACATTGGCACACCGAACAAAATGCGCGATGTACAGACACCTCCAGGGCATCCTATTACTGTAATGCAACAGTGCTTCACCACACTTCCACGTCGGTGCATCATAAAACACCGCACTAAAAAAGAAACGCAACGGTGCGTTCTTATCCAAGAGCACCGCTGCGCCTATAAACCGCACACACTAGAATAACGTTACAAAAAAAAAAATTAAGGCCAAAAAACTGGTGCTTTACAACTATTCTGCACCGGTGCTTTATGGATATTCCGCCCCAGTGCATCATCAAAATGTCACGCCAAAACTGAAACATCCCGGCGCGGTGTTAGGGAACTGCCCCGGTGCATTATAAACAATGCACTACATTTGACACAGGCCGATGTGGTAGTAGGTAAACAAACCAGTGCGCCTATAAAACCCCACGCACGTAACAGGGTTAAATAAAAAAAAATTAAGGCCAAAAAACCTCATTTTTCACTTTCCTCAGTGCTCCAGAGCTCTCAAGCACCGGTGCCATTTCCCCTTGTCTAAGCCACCCTGACATTGGTTCTCTCATTGCATCCATTGCATGCACTGCTGCTCTGCATTGGCCACCAATCTCTAGCTTGCATTTTGAAAAATGGTGGGCAAATTTTCTTTTGCAAATTTTACAGCCAATATGCCTCCTCGACCACGAAATGTACAGGTATTTTTCTAGTTTTTCCATAATTAATCCTTTTATTGGATTAGAAATTGAAATAACCTTAAAAATAACCATTAAAAAATAAAAAATAAAAATTTCACGTAGTGCGCCAGAGTTGTTCGCCTCGCACTGGATAGCGGTGCTGCCTGTAAAATTTACAGGCCACACTGCCACCGGTGTTAACGGTATCCGCAACGTTTTCAGGGCGGTACCGAAAGGCGCCCTGAATAATTTTAAACTAAAAGAATAAAATAAAAGCCGGTATGCTCATTTATCCAGGTGCACTATTGACCACGGGAATCACAGTGTGGTGTGTTGACGGAATTATTCACCCCGGTGTATGTCAGCACACCTTATTCTAGATTTCGAGAGGGTCAATGGTACGGCTGGGTAAAAGACCACACTGTCGACTATGTAATTGTCTAGAAGTCGGTGCGCTGACACAACTATACGCGTCAGGGCATATATTTTAGTTAGTGCACCGCTATTCTGAACTTTGATAAAGGTAACGGTGCTTGAAAAATAGACAACTACACCACGACCGGTGCATTGTATTTCATTAGGGGCACCGGCACCATTGCGCTACATTCTTAAGACACACCGCCATCGGTGCGTGACTATTTTTATGGTGCACTAACTTGTATGTTTGTTTTTTTTTTCAAAAAAAAATATATATATGTATATTCCTAAATACATGTTTGTTTTAATAAAAAAAAATTATTTAATATGGAAATGATTCAAAAAGAAGAGGAGGAACAACAGCAACAATAGGCTGATCAGTAAGACATGATTCACCAATGGGAGGCCTGAGAGAGGGAGAGAGATGCATACCCTCACCTTATTACTGTAGATACCCAGGGGATCCTTAGGCAGGCAAGCCTCCTCAAGTTCTATGAGGAGGCTACTTCCCTAAAGACCCATAGTGTGTTTTTGAGATATCTTATCCGCAGGTGGCATGCCCACCGATAGGCTTTCCAGGTTGGTCCTGACTAGTGGTACACACCCACTGAGGAGGATATTTATTTTATTACAGGACTATCAAGGAGACGGGTGGATTTTCCCTCATTCCCAGACGTGCCAGCTGGCTATGTCGCAGGGAGTCAGTTAGTTTACTCACAGAGATACATTGGAGCACAGGTACTGTCTCCTTCAGAGTTTTAGGTACATGGAGGTCAGTTACTGTTGAAAATGGCAACAAGAAACAGTGAAGGAGGCCTCCTGAAACATCTTTCCTGATCCTAGTTGGAAAGTGATCACCTAAACTAGGTGGGGACCACACATGTGATTTTTGTCGAAAAGTCTATTTTTAGACTATGTCTATTTTTAGACATGGTGAATTCGGGGATTCGATTCAAATTCTTGAAGTATGCGATATGTTAGTAAAAACAGATGAGACCCTTATTTTGGACCGGAGCTATTTTAGAGCGTATCTCCTAAAGTATGAGTCAAATATTATTTACCCTTAATGACATATTGAGCCTGTGATTTACTCTCTTGGAGGCACTTCGGTTTGTTTTGGAAGGTGGGGCATGCAGCTGACATAAGGAAGATTCAAATTTCCTGAGTTAAGTGAAGCTATTATATTGAACCGATAGAGCTCAAGTGGCGGAGTTCGGTGGAGTTGATCAAGGAGTTGATGGGTGGTGTTCTGGTTAACTAGTTGAACTAGTTGTATTTGATTTAACACAGTAATACACTGAAGATAAAGGTCTTGAATTAAATATTATTGTTGCTAATTATAACTCATTATTAACTAAAACATGTCAGTTTAACTGGGTGCATGGACGTTGATGGGCCGAGGTGAAAAGAGGTAGATGAAAGGGTGAGTATAGCTATCAGTTGGAGGATCAGTTGTGCATGAGATTTGCACCACACTTGGAGGAAATTACCAATGAAAATTGCGCAGTTGAAGCCAATGAGATTCGAACCTGGATCTCTATTTAGACCAGCCTTGATTGCGCAATAGAGGCAGAGAAGTAGTGGGTGTGTTTTGAACCTGTGACTTGTTCAAAACCAAGCTAGTTTTGTGTAGCTTTGGGAGATAGTACTGAGTACTTGTGAGGAGTTTGTACTATGTATTTGCTGCATGTTCTCTCCATTTATAATATACTATAGCTGGGGGTTTTCAGCTATAAGCTTTCCCTATACATACTGTGTTAATGTGTGTGATGATTTGATGTGAGATTGCTTCTATTCTTTCCGCATGTGACAATTAATTGTAGAAGAAGGTTATGTGTTATGCATGCAATTCGAAATTGATGTATGATCGGGATAATCTTCATTGAATAAGTGATTTATTTAGCTAATTTCTACAGTTACGTATTGGTGCTTTTGGTAGACAGGACATGCAGTGCCTCTCCCTTATCATTTCAACAATTTTTCAAAACACCAGTGACAGGCAACGCATTAGTTGCTCGCTTTGATATTATGTTGATTCTTTAGTACAACAACCACGATTTTTCAAGTGCTCTGCCAATTTTTTGTGGCAGTTTTGTACGACCTTAGATAGATGTCGTGCTCATGCATAAGGGAGGTTCAACTTCCCTTTTGACTCAAAGTTGTTTTGTTTATTTTTTGAGAGGTTTCCAGAGGCGAGACCTAGTTTTGTTCGACAGCCTCGTAGGCCGATGTTTGAGGCCCGGATGCATATGTGGGGGCAGATGATGCCCAAGAGGGGAGACACTTTGTTTCAAGCCAGGATATCACATGATTCATTGGACTTACTAGCCAGTGTTGACGAGCTGCATCCCTTCATTATGGTCCCATGTCCTTATGCTAGCTTAGATTGGCGAGGGTGTCCCAACATCCTCTTCACATCTGATGAGCCATGATAGAGGTAATATTACTGTTTTATTTATATTTATTCTAACATGTTCTTTAACTTGTTTTTATTAAATTGTGTAATGAAATTGTCTAATTATTGTTGTGTACTTGTATATATTTTGCAGACATTGGCTCTTTTGATGGTGGGGAGATGCCGGGTCCACCACATGATCCAGGTGTGAATCATGATGATGAGGATTAGGACATGCCTGATGCCAAGGATGATCATGATGAGGATGAGGCTGGTGCAGAAGAGAGACATTCTCCTGCTCATGGTGCACTGGTGCCACCTTTTGCTAGGCGCGGTTGACCTAAGACTAGATATAGGATGGAGTTGGGCAACCAACTATGTGCATTGATTGTTGATGCAGGCATCAGGCCCGCTCATTACAGAGACATACAGGCTGATGATAGGTTGTTACGGATGTGGAGAGGGATGTCGCATGACATGTATGGCCTGATGCGACATGTCGTAGGAGCTACGACAACTGTTACGCGAGTAAGGAGGACTGTCCATAGCTATAGGCGTAGTCGAGCTACAACACGTGATGGATAGTCTGCGAGTAGTGACTCACATGCATCTCATGATCATTCACCTCACGGCATGCCTGATGAGCATGAGGCTCCACTGGCAGCATCTGACAGTCATCATGGAGATGAGGTTGGACCATCGGCCACGTCCAGTTAGTAGCCTGCAGCTTCCATCAATACTAGTCATGATCATGAGCGGGCTGGACCATCGACCACCGAGGCTGCACTATTGACTGAGCAGGCCTCCACTACTATTGCTCATATTGATGTTGTACTACCACCAGTGGATGGATCCATCAGTACTAGTGATCATGATCATGAGCAGGCCCGACCATCGACTGTCGAGCCTGCACCCAGCTTTACTGAGCAGGCATCCACTTGTACTGCTATTAATGTTGTTATACTACCACCAGCACCTGATCCATGACATTTATATTATAGTTGTATATTTTTAACATTATTCAGTTATATATATATATATCTATATATATATATATATATAGATATATATATATATATATATAGTCCATATATTTTATGTTCATGTTGTAGTTGTACTTAATTTTCATGTTGCTGATCATCATGATGTGGCGCATATTGTTAGGTCATGTTAGATATGTTAATTTAATGTTTAGCTTGCAGATAGATGTGTATATTTGATAACATGAGTTATTTGACATATTGAGATGTATATTTGATGTTCGTGTTGTGATGATGTTAATATATAATGTTAATTTGATGTTTGAATGTGTTTATTGGTCGAATATGATGTTTGTACGATGGTTATCATGATCGTGATGATGTTTATTAATTAATTTAATATTAAATGACCATGATATTTATTAAATATTATGTCGTGATTGTAATTGTAATTTAAATTTTAATTGTATGTAAAATTTTAAAATTGTATTTGTGTTTGTACTAATGTAACTGTATGTAAAATATTTATTAATGTAAAAATTTTAATTGTAATTGTAATATTTAATTTATTTTGAAATGCTTGTAATTGTATATATGAAAAATTGTAAAATTGTAATTGTAATTCTAATTGTATGTAAAATTCTAAAATTGTAATTTTATTTGTAATTGTAATTTTAATTGAATTGTATGTAAAATATTTATAAAATTTTAATTGTAATTGTAAATGCAATTCTATGTAAAATTGTAAATGTAATTGTATGTAAAATTCTAGAATTGTAATTGTATTTGTAATTGTAATTTTAATTTAATTGTATGTAAAATATTTGTAAAATTGTAATTGTAATTGTAAATGTAATTCTACATAAAATTGTAAATATAATTATATGTAAAATTCTAAAATTGTAATTGTATTTGTAATTGTAATCTTAATTTAATTGTATGTAAAATATTTGTAAATTAGTAATTGTAATTGTAAATGTAATTCTATGTAAAATTGAAAATGTAATTGTATGTAAAATTAAAATTGTAATTGTAGAGGTGCAACTGGTGTAGTGGTATCATAGTACCCTCCCACGGTACTGACGGGGGTTCGATTCCCCTGTTGCGCAGTATAAAAATTGCTTCGATGAAGGAGAATCACTCTATCTTGGTTCAAATTTTAGTAATTATAAACCCTATCAATAATATTATACCCTAGAACCAAGCATCCTCGGAGTAAGACGGCTCTCTCTGCGCGTTCTAAGTTACGCTAGGGCTTCTGTTGCGTGGCTGCCCCTGCGGCGGCCGGCCTCAGGCCTTCCCTATGGAGACGATGGGTCCTTCTATGGATCCGCCTTCTTCTCCTGCCATCGACGCCTTCAACCAGCTTCTTGCCGGTTTTCCTCAAAAGAAAAGAAGCGAAGCATCCAAATTTGTTAAGAAGCTAGATGAAATTCCTGAGATCTCTTTGCCTCCGGAGGCCCCCATTCAAGTAGCTTTATCTTTGGCTAATCATGGTCTCATTGGCCAATTCACGGGTCTGTGGCCTTCTCCGAAAACTACTGAGAAATGGGTTAACAGGAACTAGGCTCCTCTGATCAAGGAAAATGTCACCTCTTACTTTCTGGGGCAAGGGTATTTCCTCTTCGAATTCTCCTCCAAAGAAGACAAAGATTTGATGTTTCAAAATGGGTCGTATTTCATGGGTTCTTAGGGCCTCTATCTGAACAAATGGACTCCGGAATTTGATCCAGCTGTCGATGTTCCCAAGGCTGTCTCGGTGTGGGTTCGTCTTCCAAATCTGCCATTTCACTGCTGGAACTGGAGTTCCTTGAAACACATTGGCAACACTCTCAGGAAATTCATAGATCGAGCAAACAATAAGGACCAGTACGACTGTGCTAGGATCTGCGTAGAAGTAGATCTAGAGGTGGGTCTTCCAGAGGTTATCAAAATCAAAGTCGACAGCTGGTCTCATGTGCAGATCTTGGACTATGAGCAACTACCGTTCAAATGTAGGAAATGCCATGTTCATGGACATTTTTCTAGAAACTGTCCGTCCATCGCAGAGCCAGAGAAAGGGATTGAAGAGGGTTGGAACCAAGTCAAATGAGCAAAAACCAATCACAAAGGGAAAAAACCAGGAGGACCCTTTGGAAAAGGCTCTCTACAGGCTAATGTTCAGCGCCCCCCTCCCAAAAAGGCGCAAGAAAACAAATTTGACCCACTAAGCCAGCAGACAGAAACTACTCAGGAGATCGAGACCCAAAATCTAGTTTCTCCAAGCAAAGGTACTTCCTCAGCCTCCCTTAAAGGAACAAGTGCCGAAGATCCAAAAGGTATGAATTCAGAAGATGAGGAAGAAGAGCAGGAAACGGATGAGTCAGAGGAGGAAGGAGAAATAGGAGAATCCAAAACCTCGGTACGAAGATCTACAAGAGGCCATAAAACTGACAGGGAAAAAAGAGAGCAGGAGACTTATAAAGATAAGCTACAGAGAAACCAGCCAACTCTGGAAAAATTTCTATCCTCAAAGCCTAGGATGTTGAAAAATCAGCCCCAAGGCTCCAAGGGATCCCACCAGAAACATAAATAATGAAGGTCATCTCCTAGAATTGTAGAGGTATGGGGAGTGAAGTTAAGGAAGAAGCCATGAGAAGCTTAATAAGAACAGAAACTCCAGACATACTTCTCATCCAGGAGACTAAGGTGGAAGACGTAGTCTTCCTGCAAGCATGCAAGAAAATTTGGTTCAAAAGTGAAGCAAGATAAATCTCTGCCCGGGGCGCATCGGGAGGGATTGGCACTCTATGGAACCCCAGAAAATTTGTAGTCACCTTTGAGGCTAGTAATACTCACTGTTTGCTGTTGAAAATGCAGAATCTGGATACTAAGGAAATATTTTTCCTCTTCAATGTATATTCTCCAGTCAATGTCGGGGAAAAAAAGGAATGTTGGGATTCTATAAGGCAACAAGCAGACTTGACAAATCTGGAAAATATAATTATTGCTGGAGATCTCAATCTCACTCTCCACTCGTCTGAAAATAGAGGAGGCAGCGCTGTCCGAGATCCGGCAAGGGAATGGGCGGAGGATCTATTGTAGGACTGGGACTTGCTGGATATCAAACCCTCTTCTGGTAAGTTCTCTTGGTCTAACAAAAGAGTGGGCCCTGGTCATATTGCTGCCATATTAGATATATTTTTCATTCAAAGCTCCTATCTGTTACTAGGATTAGAACCCAGAATGCACATCCTTGCTAACAGCATCTTGGACCATAAGCCTATAAAGCTCGAGCTCCTGGCCCATCTAGATCTGGGTCCTATTCCTTTTAGATTTAGTCCCCTCTGGGTCAAGGAATCAGACTTCATGCAAATAGTCAAGGATTGTTGGAGTCAGCCTGTCAATGGATCTCCCTTTTATATCTGGGAGGAAAAAATTAGAAGGGTAAAAGGAGATCTAAAACGATGGGTCAAAACCCTGTCCAACCCAGCTACAGAAAGAAAAGCCATTAAAGTCTCTCTTGCCTCTCATCAAACTCATATAGAGCATGCTATAGTCACAGAGGAGATGTTAGACCAAGAGGCTCATTTGCAACAATGCTTTCATAAGGCCTACCTAGCTGAAGAAGAATACTGGAGATTAAAATCTCGAAATCTCTGGCTCAAAGCAGGGGACAGGAATTCTGATTTTTTCCACAAACAAGCCTAGGCCAGGAAATGCTTCAACACTATTTCTGAGATTAAGGAGGATAACGTCACCTTCAAGGATTTTGAAGACATTAAAAAATAAGCCTTTTCTCACTTTCAAAACTTGTATAGTGAGGATAAGGACCTGGACCAATACTCAGATCTGCTAGACATTATTCCTTCTGCAATTTCTCCTCGTATGAATGAGATCCTTGAGGCCAAAGTCACCAAAGACGAAGTCAAAAAGGCGCTCTTTGATATGGATCCGGATAAGGCCCCTAGGCCGGATGGCTTTTCTGCCAGGTTCCTTCAAGTTTGTTGGTCCATTGTTGAAAACGATCTTCTCAAAATGGTTCAAAAGTCTCAAAATACTCAGAAAATAGGAGGCAGCACAAACTTTGCTTTCTTAACCCTCATACCAAAGGAAAAAGGCGCCAACAATTTCAGCAGATTCCACCCGATTTCCTTATGCAATACTGGGTACAAGCTAATCACTAAAGTAATTGCAAATAGACTGAAGCTCATTCTTCCCAAAATAATTCTGGAGAATCAAGGAGGCTTCATCCAAGGAAGGCAGATCGTGGACAACTTCACCCTTGTTCAAGAGGCAATCCACTCAAGTCTTCTTCGAAAAGAACAAGGTATGGTGATTAAACTTTCTTTAGCAAATTCTTTTGATCGAGTAAATCATAGCTTTCTCTTAAAAGTCATGAGCAAGTTTGGTTTTGGAGAAAATTTCATCAAATGGATCCAGGCATGCATCTTGGAGCCATGGATCGCTCCTCTTGTAAATGGAAGAGCCACTGAATTCTTCAAAGGTTCAAGAGGGCTAAGGCAGGGGTGTCCTCTTTCCCCTCTACTTTTGTCATCCAAGCCTCTGTCCTCAGCTTCCTGTTAGACAAAAATATGCAAGATCAAGATATCAATGGACTGTGTATTGCAAGAGGGGTCAAAAATATAAACCACGCCCTATTTGCGGATGACACTTTGTTTTTGGGAGCTGCCTCTCTCTCCTCTGCTTCTAAATTTAAAGCAGTTTTGGATGATTTCAGTGAAGCCTCAGGCAGCGTAGTAAATAAGAACAAATGTCATATCTACAGCTGGAACACCTCGCCCAGATTGCTCTCTGCTATTTATAGATGTTTGGGTTTTGCAGCCTCCTCCACTTAGATCTCCTTCAAATATTTGGGCCTTCCTGTTTTTCATAAGAAATCTAGAAGCAAAGACTGGCTCCCTCAGCTTGAAAAATTCAAGTCTAGGATCCAAGCCTGGGGCTTCTCCTGGCTCAACACTGCTGGAAAATATGTCCTTATTAATTCTGTGCTCTCCAGACTTCATCTATTTCAATTTGCTATGCTTCTCGCTCCGGCAAGTCTATTAAAAAAAATGGAAGAGTTCATGCGGAGGTTTTTTTGGAAGGGAGGCAAACAGAATGAAAACAAGATTCCCCTTATCAGTTGGGAAACCATCTCCAAGCCACTATGGGAGGGTGGTTTGAATTTCAAAAACCTCTGTCAGCAAAACGTGGCTCCGGAAGCTAAGATTATTTGGAGGATCATTGCGCCCAAGCCTGGCTGGGCCCAATTGGCTCTCTGGAAAAAGTATTTCATAGGTCCTCGTTCTACCTATCTAGACAATGTAATCCATTTGCCTAATTCTTCTTTTCTCAAACTATATGTTAAAGCTTCTCCGTTAATCAATGCGCACTCCTATTGGATACCAGGAAACGGAAAAAAGATCAATATCTGGGCTGATAAAATAATGAATAAGGACCCAATTGAAGACAGAGCCTCCATTAGAGCGCTGCGATGCTGGATGGATAGAGAGGGTTTGTGTTCGTTGTGGGATCTTTCTCTTTGGAATGATTCTGTCTGGGCAGGTTGGAAACGAATTGAGGTGTCGACTCATATGACCCACGAATGGTCCACGCTGCTTGACCTCCTTCATGGCTTGGCACCCACGTGCATGAGGAAAAAATATATGAAAGGCTGGGGGCCAAATGCCAAAGGTTATGTTGTCTCCATGGGATATGAGAAGCTGAAAGAGAGGCCATACGTCCCCCCTGACCCTGCACCTTGGCAGGGGGTCTGGCGTTTTCCTTCATGGCCCAAAGTCGACTTCTTTTCTTGGCTTCTCTGCCATGGCAAGATCCTAACGTATGACATCCTGCATAGAAAAGGGTTCTATGGTCCCTCCATCTGCTCGCTGTGCAACGAAAATGCAGAGACAGCTGTCCATTTAATCCTTGAATGCAATTTCTCTAAGAAGATCTGGTTCTCCTTTATCCACAATTTGGATCCCAACTTTTTGCTTCCTTGTTCCACTGCTGATCTCTTTTCTAATTGGGCAATCAAATATCCTGGCCGCCCTGTTAAAAATCAGATAATCAAATCTGCATGGGCTGTCCTTCCAAAGGTTATTTGTTGGCAGATTGGCCTAGAACGAAACAGAAGAATATTCAGAAACATTAAAAAGAATCACAAGGTCTTAGAAATCAAGATTAAATGTCATTTAAAGGATTTCTTGACTGATATAAAATATGATTCCAATCTTAGCCAACAGGACATTGCTTGGGGATCATCCCTAGACTTGCAATTTCAATCAGCAGTTAGAAATGTCCCTCCTCTCAAAGACTGGAAAATAAGGAAATGCGAAACTGACTTTCAAGACTGGCTCAAATCGCACTCAAGGCACTCTCTCTTTTTTGATGGGGAAGCAAAGGGCAATCCGGGCAAAGCTGGTGCAGGAGGTGTTGTTGTAAGTCCAATTGGGGAAAAAATTCATACCTTTGCTTGGGGGCTTGGACTTTCATCCAACATTCAAGCTGAGGCTTTGGCCCTCTTTCAAGGCCTCAAGATCCTCAAAGATTTAAATATAAGTGAAGCTAATGTTATAGGTGATTCCAAGATCATTATAAATGCAATGGTTTCCAACTCCCCAGCCTTGGATCTCAAACTAGCAAGGCTGATATCCAGAATTAAGGGTTTGGAAAACACTTTTCAGAAGTTGAATTACTACCATGTGTTGAGAACTCATAATAAAGAGGCGGACATTGAAGCCAACAAAGTTACCCTCCTCTTTGCCGGGGTCAAGATGAAAGATGAAGAAGAATCATGGGAACCCATCCCATAAGCTGATTGTTGTCATGTTTTACTGCTGGCTCTTAAATAAATTTGTTTGTATCTTCAAGTTGGGGAAAATCTCTGAAATCGAATTTTTAGATTTCTTATCATGGAAGAAGTCTGCAAGATTTGGCTGCATTCTCATTCTTAGCAGTGAGATGCATCAGGATTTAGACATCCTCAATGTAATCAAAGTTTCGGCATTCAGGCCAAGATGAATATTAATACTCCATAACCGTTTCTGTCAAAAAACACATATTTCATTAAATTTGGAAGTATTCCGTTGATCTAGAAATATAATAATTCCAAATTTAATAAAATATATGTTATATGTATTTATATGTCAATTTAAATTTCAAAATATTTGTGGCACTACCAACCTTCTTGATCTTTTAACTAAACAAAATTATGATGTTCCTGAAACACTTATTTTACTGTTTTTTTAGCATAACAATAAAATTATTAGAGTAATGTATTTATGGCTTCTTATATACCATATTATTTGGTCTTAGTGGATGAAAATCATCATTATCACCAGCATCATTACATACTATGGTAGGAAGTTTGAACCATTTTAAAGTTGACATGAGAAAATATTTTTTTACGATCAATTTAAATGTTTAATGAGAGTAGTAGTATAAAACTCCAAAAATAATATGAAGAGAATAGTTGATATACAACAAATATTGAAAAGTGCGTCTAAATGTATATTAATAGATCCTTCAAAAAAAAAATTTATAGTCGAACTTACACATCTCCTCATACTAGGTTGTAGAATGAGTCTCGCCTCTCGACTCAATTACTAATCATTTTAATTATCAAAATCAATCATGAATTAGAACAGTAACAAAGTAATAAAATTTGATTATTTTCAAATCCAAGAGGAAAGAGAGAAAATTGACTAAAGTTCTATTTATTACAAATGTTTAGTTTTTATTCCTGGAGTGTTTAAGGATATTATATTGAAAAGAACATATTGACATTCATCTAAAACTTAGATTCCAAGTTACATTATTTCTATTATCATTAATATTTATATTTATGTATTAAATTTGACTTGTGAATAATAGATTTTGTAAAAATATTCTTACCTATAAAGTTATTTAACAATATATGAATATTGTGTTTCTTACTATTATTAACCATTTTAAATTGACACTAACTACTTTTCCTATGTTGAGTACAAATTTATTATGCTAGTACAATGTTGGCACCACTTCAAAGTCTATAAGAGGAAATATTTTATAAGTCTAGTTGTGTTGTTCAATGATCAAAATCATTTTTTTTTAAATTAGAGTGCAACAAAACAACAAATTTGATTTAGATCAATTATAATAAGGAATATTAAGGAAAACTCACTTCAAACATTATTACAAATGTCTAACATTTTTTCATTAAGTGTTTAAATGGTTTATATTAAATAGAATACTAATTAGCTACTCCATTATTGTTTTAATAGACCAAGTTTAGAAGATGTTGTTTTTAAGTGCATTATTGAATTTGATTATGCATATTTGATATGGTGACAAGTCATGTTGGTTAAACAAAGCTTTGAAAATTTAAATATTTTATGGCACAATCATGTGATTTGTATCACCACGTGATTACATTGAAATACTAAATAATATAAAACTCCTCCAAAATGATACGAGGAGAATAATATTTGATATACAACAAATATTGAAAAGTGTCTGAATGCATATTAAAAGATCCTTCAAAAAAGTCACATTCATGAATCATATAAACCTAATCTTAAGATATTCGCCCAAGTAGGTCAAGAACAACTTCTAGACCATATTTATCTATCTTGGTCTTCTTGCAATGTTCTTTCTTTGCCAGCCATGCCATGGTATTAATTGGAATAGAGCCAAGTTCTGTGTCATCAAAATTTGGTATCCAATATTGCTCTGAAAATTTTCCAATGTATTTCCCTAAAATAGGCTTCCACCAATCAACCTTTACATGAAGATCCTCACTTTCATTATCCCTAAATATATCTGAGATGGATTTTGCCATCCAAATCATCTCTCCTGCATCCTCATTTCCTGATCTAACTAGCAACATCATTCCTTTCTGAACATCAATCTTTGGATTGAATGTTGGCTTTGGCTTGTTGCATTTGGGTCCAACATATACGGGTTCATCTATTGCATTATCAAAATCTTCATCCATAATACTTGAGATTACATGGAGTGCATTACGATCAACATCAACAACGTGCCTTGTCTTAGGCCAGAAATCCTCAATAGATGAATCACTTCCATCTATTATTATATGATCATTATAGATTCCATCTAATGTATCAAGAACTCTTTCCCAATATACTACTTTATTTTTCTATTCCTCTGTAAAAATTGGTGAATCTTTGTTCCCGATAGTGTCTTTCCACATTTTTATGTATGATGTTATCCCTTCCTTTAGTTCTTTGAAATAGACATCATTATTTTTGGAATCTAAGAAAGATGGGTTCCCTATAGGAATTATAGGTCGACCTTTATCATCTATATTCCATAACTCAACTGGTTTTGACCACTCAGAATCTCTAATGGATTCTTTGTACCTTAGTACTGGAATATCATTGAGTACAAGAAATTGGAAGTATTGAACATTAAGATGTCCAACTAGTGCATTTTTTTCCTTCTTGATGTATCCATTAAGGAAACTTTTTAAGTCATATACTTTGTTAATAAGTGTAGGTGGAAACACTCGCTTTTCTTCAATTTTGCGATATGTATCCTTCATTTCAGGTAAAGAATATATATCTTTACTTTTTAGGTTGGAAGACATTCTTCCGTAGGTTCCATCTATGTCTTCATGGGTGTGCCCCATTGGCAAGAATCCAACCTCAATAGTGATGAAGACACCAAGTGTAGTTAAAAGTGATAAAAACATGAAAAGATAGCGATTCTTATTATCACTTGCTGCATTGTCCAACTGTAACAACAAATGTGGAGGAAGAGTTTTAAAATCAACATTTTGGCTCTTTGATCTTCCATGAGATATAAAATCATCCTTGTAAACTTGACATTGTGAGTAAATAGAGGTGTCAAGTAATGCATTTGTAAGTAGGTTTCTTGAAATTCCACTCTCATAAAGTAGATCACCATACATATCAATTTGTGGGTCTTCAAGGTCCCTTAAGCACTTTGCAAGGGATGTAATAGTAAATTGTGATCCCATATGTACAAATGGTAGGGAGAAATGACCAAAACCTCCTGTGTTATGCCCATGTGTTAGCATACTTGTCAACGACACACCTAAAGTTGTTCCTACAATAGATTTTGATTTGACACGTAGCCTTGGGATTGAAGTCTTTGTTTTATCCATTTTATCATGGATAATTCTCAAATACTCCTTTGGAAACCGCTCTGACATAATTCTATGGGCATAGTAGCAATATCTTCCACACATAAAAATCTTGTTATGTTTGTTCAGCCTACCTCGTGCCTTTTCTTCCATCTCTTTTGTAGTCGCTGACTTCATCTGTGCTTTCAACATAATACATTAACCGCATTTACTGAAGTTGGTTTTATTTGAAAATGCCACATCTCGAAACTTAGTATTCCATATCTTGCTCATTTTTTATTGTGATATTGATGGGTAATTGAGCTTTTGAAGAACCTCATTGATCTCTTTTAACAGATAATTTTGTGTGTAAGTCGAAGGAAGCAATCTTAAAGGAGAAGATGTTCCATCTTCTTCAACTTGACGTGTTTGGTTTGGTGAAAAATCTGAATTATCCATTACAATTTTGTGCAATATTTCTATCGCTGTCACGGTGTGTCCTCATGCTTTGCATGTGTTGGTGTTACCATGAATAGCTTTGATCTGTCCATTTTGGAAATATTGTTGATAATTATAGAATGTGCTTTGAGGAATCTTATGTATTTTATACCATGCTTTCTTACAAATAATATTCCCATTAAATCTCATGTCCTTTACATTTCCAGAAATAGGTGGTAGGCCATGGCTCCTTGACATGACTGTGTTTGACATGAGTGAATTCAAGACAAATTCCCTAATACCATTTTTATTTTTTTGTCTCATACCCCTTCTAGCACCTGCAATGGCCTTCCTATCCACATGTTGAAGACAATCTTTTGTAAAACATACGTCTGCTGCCAAAAGTCGAATTTCTTTCTCTTCATCTATATTTGTTTGACATTTTGCAATTTTTGTTGTAGCCATAACTCGTTTATTCCTTTTATATGGCCTTGTTACATGCATATCAATTGAGTTTATATCTTTTTCATTACAAATATTCTCATCCCATTTGTTTAAGGGATTTGTGTCTTCTATAACATCCGATAACACCATTTCCTTGGTTGGCTCCTTGAACTTTTCCTTAACCCTTAATATCACACCTTTGTTGTCCACCAACTTATTTATTGGCCATGTAACCAAACAATGTATAGATTTATCCCCAGCATATTTCACAATTTCCATCTATCTCTTCCAAAAAAACACCAAAGTCCATTTCTCCTAGTGTTTCACCTTCAACAATGTCACCCTCGCCGACATTAACTAGCATTCCTTTGGCAATGCACATGCTTGTTCCCATGCATTCATGTGTAAGAGAAACCTTTTTACATATGAATTTAACCCTATCTTGGGGAATATTTATGGTATGATCATGAAAATGAGTTTCCAAATCTGATTCTAGCCAAATCTCATAAGATTCCAATGCACCCCCTAGTGTATGCTCAAATCATGTTGGATGTGGTAGAGCAACATCATGTTTTAAAACCTTCTCAATTTTAACCACTATGCATCCTTTCTTTACCATCTTTCCATGCACTTTATGCCCCAGCTCTGTATTGAATATGGAGCCCTCACCAACCTTCACTCCATTTTGCAATAGATCTACCTTTTCTCCAATAGAAAATGTAGAAGAAACATTTGCACCTATAAAAGAATGTAAATAAGGTTAGTATTTTCTCAAAAAAAATGTATTATACTATCAATAATATTTGAACACATGCTTCAATATTTTGATTTACCTATGTTGCACCTCAAATCCCTGATCTTCCATGGATGTATGTCCCCTTCATCAACATCCTCAATCAAATGTGGTTGAGTGACATCAATTATCAAAATTTCAACATAACATGCATTAACCCTTTCTCCAACATAATGAGTTCCAAACTCTGTAGATTCAACCCTTCCTAGCCCAATGACTTATTCATTAAAAGGAGATCAACATAGTCCCCTTTTGATATATTTTCCATTGTAGCTTGTACCAATTCTATAATAAAAATTAAACCATAAATTGTAATTAAAAGGTTGAACCATGTAAAGTGTGATTTTATATTTTCTCAAAAACACACAACTTTCAAAAAGTAATATAGATGCAATAATTCAAATAGTATGGTAGTCATATTGTATGTAATGAAACATTGTTCCCCACCATCTAGTACCTACTACCAAAAAGTAATTTACATGCAAATTACACAAAAAACATATATGAAGACCATGCAATTAGAGATGTAGATAGTATCATAGAATGACAAATAGAAGCTCATATCAAACCACCAAGTTCCTATTTAACTTCAAAAATGACACTTGTAGTCTTAATACGTGTGTATGAATAATGATCATAAGAAATTTGTAGAAGTTGAAGAACCAAAACATGGTCCATTGTAAAATCTATGAAATTCCAAGATTGATGCTACATAATACGTCTAAAAGCCCCATGAAAAGGAGAAAATATTTTTTCACTTAGTGACGATGTTTGATGTTTGAACTTGATAATCAAAAGCCAAACTAGAGGTTTTCTTCCAAATACAAGTTTTGAATGACAAATATAAGCTCATATCAAACCACCAAGTTCCTATTTAACTTCAGAAATCACACTTATAGTCTTAATGCATGTGTATGAATAATGATAATAAGAAATTTGTAGAAGTTGAAGAACCAAAACATGGTCCATTGTAAAATCTAAGAAATTATGAGATTGATGCTACATAATATGTCTAAAAGCCCCATGAAAAGGAGAAATTGTAGTCACTTAGAGAGGATGTTTGATGTTTCAACTTGTAAATCAAAAGGCAAACTAGAGGTTTTCTTCCAAATAAAAGTTTTGGTACTGTAAATACTAGATAATTCTCATTTTTATTCTAAAAGAAAAGAAATTTCATTTTACAAATATTTAGTTCCAATGTTAGCACTCCCTACCTATACACATTAAGGACATACTATTGAGGATGGATACAAAGGGATGTTAACTTTAAGTACTCGAAAAGTGTAGATTTGAGTTTTCCTAGATTTTTATGTTGATGAGGAAGAGTCTTATCTTATGCATCCAAACATTAGTGAAATTGTTTTTGGAAGTTCATAACTATACAGAAAAATAGATAGAAAAACAATACATGTTAAAAAGTTATGCTTGATACTTTAAATTTGCATATATTTGCATTGGAAGCAAAATATAGTATACCTCAATAATACATTTATTCATAAACTTCAAAATTATACAAAGGTCACATTATTCTCCATGGATCAAATAATTATGATTGGATTATTGTGTTTGTGCCAAAAGGAAAGCTATACCATTTTCTTTCCTTCCATCTCAAGCACAAATGTAGTGCCAACAACAATATATATCTATATACAATTCTTTTGCACTATCATTGATCTCCATAAATTGTTCCAAATTCAATAAAAGGGCACATCAAAAGCTATAACTCTAACCATTGTGATTATTGAGGCAATGTCACCCCTAGAGCATTGGTTGCATAAGTGTAATGGTGTCTAGAAGAAAGCTAGTAATCACTAGGTATCCTTCTTACATAATCACAAATGCATTGCCAAGAATAATTTCAAAGCACTAACCTTGGTGAGAATGAAATCTTGATAGTTTTCCTTTTGGAACAAGAACAAAGAAATCCAGTGCATTTTAGAACTCCTTCTAACACAAATACAAGCACATTTCCAACAATAATGTTGCATTGCGAAAAAAATTCAATGAATGCAAGATTTACTTCTATCACAAACACAAACACATTTTCAACAATAACATTGCAAGATGAAGGAAATTTAACACATTATAACCTTCCTTCTAGCATAACAACATACATATTTCTAATAACAACATTACATTATGAAGGAAATATAAGGTGTGCTAGCTTTCCTTCTATCACAAGTAGAATCCCATTTCGAACAACAACATTGCACCTTAAATGAAAGCTAACAATCAATATCATTCCTTCTACTACAAACATAAGCATATTGCTAGAAGCAACGTTACATGGTCAAATAAATCTAGCACATGCTAGATTTCCTTCTAGCACAAACACAACCACATTTCCAAAAACAATTTTGTAAGGCATTTTAAATCCACCACATGCTAAATCTGCTTCTAGTGTAAATAGAAGCATGTTACTCACAAAAACATTGCAAAGTAAAAGAAATATTACACATTCTAGAGTTTCTTCTAGCACAAACAAAATCACATTGCCAAAAACAACATTGCAGGGTGGAAGATATATAACCTATGCTTCATTTACTTCTAGCACATTGCTAACAATAACATTGTAGTGAAAGCGAAATTCAATGCATGATAGAATTCCTTCTAGCACAAGCACAAGTACATTTCCAATAATATTACATTGCAAAAGAAATACAATGCAGGTAATATTTCTTTCTAGCACAAATACAAGCAGGTTTCCAACAACAATATTGCATACTGAAGAGCTTGCCGGATTTTCCACAGTCTTACGAAACAATATTTCATTGTGAAACAAATATATTGCATGCTATATTTTATTCTAATACAAACATAAGCACGTTTCTAACACCAATATTGCATTGAAAAAAAAATTAGGTGCATGCTAGAATTCCTCCCACCATACACAAACATATTGGCAACATCAATATTGTAGGGTAAATGAAATCAATATCATGCTAGATTTTTTTTCTATCACAAACATAAGCATATTTCCAATCACAATATTTCAAGGTGAATGAAATCTAACACATGCTATATTTCCTTCTCTCCCAAACAAAAGCACATAACAATATTGTAGGGTGAAAGAAACATACCACATATTAGATTTGCTTCTAGAACAAAAAAACATATTGTCAAAAATACCTTATGCAAGATAAGAAACCCAGTGTGGTATATTTCCTTCTAGCACAAACACAAACACATAACATTGTAGAGCTTAAGAATCTAGTGCATGCCAGATTTTGTTATAGCATGAACACAAACATATTACCAACAACATTCTAGGGCAAAAGAAATCTAGCACATGCTAGATTTCCTTTTAGCACAATCACAAGCACATTTCCAATAACATCATTGTGGTGAAGGAAATATGGCGCATACTAGATTTCCTTCTAGCACAAACAATTGAATTGCCAATAACAACATTGCAATGCGAAAGAAATCTAGTGCACACTAGATTTCCTTCTAACGCATATACAAGCACATTGTCAATAAACTCATAGAAGGGTGACATAAATCTAATGTATGCTAGATTTCTTTCTAGCACAAACACAAACACATTACAACATTTCTAGATAAAAGAAATCTAGCACATGGTAGATTTACTTCTAGCGTAAACAAAAGCATATTGTCAACAACCACATTGTAGTGAAAAAAAAATCTAACGCATGCTAGATTTCTTTCGAGCCAAAATTGAAGCATGTTGGCAATAAAAACATTGCAAGGTGAAGAAAATCTAACACGTGTTAGATTTACGCATAGCACAAACACAAGGACACAACAACATTGTTGGGTGAAATAAATCTAGCATGTTAGATTTGCTTCCAACATAAACAAAAGCATATTGCCAACAACAACATTGCATTGGAAAATATATCTAGAACAACTTCTATCACAAACACAAGCACATTTCCAATAACAACATCGCAAGGTAAAAGAAATTTAATGCATGTTAGGTTTACATGTAGCACAAATACAAGCATACTACCAACAACATTTCATGCCAAAAGAAACCTAATACATGTTATATTTCCTTCTAACACAAACATAAGCACATTTCCAAGGTGAAGGAAATCTAACACGTGCTAGATTTCCTTCTATAATAAACAATCAAATTGACAACAACATTATTGTAGAGCAAAAGAAATCTAGCACAACTTCTAGACCAAACACAAGCACATTTCCAATAACATTGCCAAGGTGATAGAAATCTAACGTGCTAGATTTACGCATAGCACAAACACAAGGACACAACAACATTGTAGGGTGAAAGAAATCTAGCGTGTTAGATTTGCTTCCAACATAAACAAAATCATATTGCCAACAACAACATTGCATGGAAAAATATATCTAGAACAACTTCTATCACAAACACAAGCACATTTCCAATAATAACATCACAAGGTAAAAGAAATTTAATGCATGTTAGGTTTACATGTAGCACAAATACAAGCATACTACCAACAAAAATTCATGCCAAAAGAAACCTAACACATGTTATATTTCCTTATAACACAAACACAAGCACATTGCCAAGGTGAAGGAAATCTAACACGTGCTAGATTTCCTTCTATAATAAACAATCAAATTGACAACAACATTATTGTAGAGAAAAAGAAATCTAGCACAACTTCTAGCCCCAACACAAGCACATTTCCAATAACATTGTCAAGGTGATGGAAATCTAACATGCGCTAGATTTCCTTCTATCGTAAACAACCAAATAGACAACAAAAATATTGCAAACCAAAAGAAATCTAGCATAGTTTCTAGACCAAACACAAGCATTTTTCCAATAACAACATTGCAAGGTGAAAGAAATTTAATGAGTGTTAGCTTTACATGTAGCACAAATACAAGCATACTACCAACAAAAACATTGCATGCCAAAAGAAATCTAGTGCGTGCTATATTTCGTTTTAACACAAGCACAAGCACATTGCTAGTAAGAACATTCCAAGGTGAAGGAACTCTAACACATGTTAGATTTCCTTCTATCATAAACAACCAGATTACGAACAATAACATTGCAATGTGAAAATTCCTTCTAGCATGTCAATAAAAATATTGCAAGGAGAAAAAATGTAAGGTGTGCTAGTGTTGGAAATATTGAGAGGGGGGTTGAATCAATATTTCTTTACAATTGTTATATTATGCCAATTAAAATCACTAATTAAACCAAAACACAAGATGTGCAACAAGAAAATAATTTTATTAATGAATTTGAGGAATCTAAAAACCAAAGCTTTAACTTGTACAACAAAGTCCTTAACTCCTTCAAGGCTTGAACCCTGAATGAGGACTCTAAAATTCACCTACAAATCCAAGTTCCAACCTTGTACGACAACTCCAATCCTCTACGGATCCAACCCTCTCAGTTTGCTTCAATCCCTTAAGGTGACTTCAATATTGCTTCAAGCCTCCATCAAAAACTTCAAATACTTCTAAAAAATGTATCCAAGACAGGTCTAGAAAGTGCTCTCAAATATACCTCTACAAAAACTTCATGTCTGCTTTAGCAAAACTTTTATGGTTGCACCAACAAAGCATTTCTTCGAGTGTTGATCTTCAACTATGCTCCGAGGATGACTACTCCAACAAAACAAGTCTTTAAGTGTTGGTCTTCAACAATACTCCAAGGGTGATTTCTTCAAAAAAACAACTCTTCAAGTGTTGGTCTTCAACTATGCTTCAAGAGTGACTATTGTTTCAACAAAGGCTTGAAGAAAGCTCAATTAATGTCATGATCAATGCACTCTACTGTCAACTCAAAAGATGCTCAAAGTATGTTATCATTTTATCATTCAATGAAGGTGTCTCCTAGGCTCTTCATGTGTGCTTGAAAGAATGTCCTTCGATCTATAAGGATTACTTTACTGTTGTTTCAAATCTAACTTGATATGTTGATCAAGCCTCTCAAGGTATAATATTCCTATTGGTAAAATTAAGAGTGATAACAAAAACATGCAATAAAACCAACACAAATATTTTTCAGAAAACGCCCAGGAAAAAAAAATGCTCCAAACACACCAAAATGGGAAAATTTTATTATAAGATATTGTTGGAGTACAATATAAAAAAAAATGTTCACCCTAGCTTTCACAGGGAAAGCTACAAGCCTCAAGTGGATGTTTTATCAATGCCAAACTGTTGCTGCAATTTTCCCACTAAAAATCTGCACTGACCTTGTGATTTTTGCACTGTTGTTTGTGTTGATATCCTGATTAGCCCCCTCCTAACTGTGAAAATTTATGAATATTACTTATGTAAAAACCCTACTGTTAAATCACAATTTACTTCTCCTACTTATACAAGTTATTAATCTGAAATGTTCAGTATTAACATTGAAGTAAACACTTTAACGACCTACACAGATCCAAATCTAAACTGAATACATGCACATAGACAAAGTGACACAAGATTTTTTGGGCAACTGTCGTCGAAATAACCCAATGCGGGAAAACCGGTCTTCTAGCTGCTAGATGGTTTTTATTATTAAGTAGATTCCAAGTACAACAAATATGGGCACCTTATTGGTTAACCTGACAGAGAAAAAATATGTAGCAATACCTCTGTTTCAAAGATGGAAAACTGGATTGATTCACACCCCAAACGGGATTTACAGAACTCAACCCTTTTCTTTCTTTAGAAACCCTAGCACAGCTCTAAAGCCCTATGCGTAAGCTCTGCTAGCCTGTGTGTGCCTCTGATCAGGAGAGGCTTGCGTAACCCCAGACTAGGTTACGTAACCTCTGGTCATCTCTAAGGCTCCCTCTAAAGCCTTGCTTTAGATAGATATGCAGACTTCATCATTAGTTGCATCTGAGTAATCCAATTATGATGGATTGTCCATAGGACCCTCTGAATGTAGGCAGATTGACCTTCCCAAAACATAATCATCGAGCCACTAGAAACCTGTCCTATATTCTGTTATGGATCCTTCTGTGCTCATAATAAATACATAAATAATCATCAAAATGATTTGCTGACCCTGTCGGTCTGCAATACGAGGTTGTCAGCATCAATAGAAACTTCCTTCACTTTTTCTCAACAGACCATTTGTAAATATCTCATGCTAAAGTTAGCTTTGCAACATATGTAGAAACCATCATGTATTCCACAAAATATACATACTGATGTTTTTCAATTTTCCAATTAGATCACTGAAGAACATACTAAGGTCTTTCAGAACTAAATCCTTCAATCATGGATTCTATTATATTTGGAACTACTCTGCATTTCATAGCTATAATCTATGATTCAGCTCTTAACAATTTGTAGTGACAAACTAGAAATTCCCTTCAGAACTTGGAGTATTCAACTGTCTTTGTCCATATATCTTAACTGAGATATTTTCTTAATGATTCCAATAGACCCGCCTTAAGATGATAAGGTTATGTCCTTCCAGGCATTAATACAAAAGCACTACACTATCATGACATAGATACCAAGACTCTGATTTAAATTGTCATCCCCAATATAATCCAGCATTGATATATATAAACTTGGTTAGTCATGCAGTGTTATTACTCTGTTCACTGGTTGTAAAGATGTTCATACACAACAATATAATGAACAATCCCAAGTCTTTCTTAGAGAGCAAATCTCCACAGACATAGTCCTTAGCACATGGATGCATTCTAGAGGAAAAAGGGATGATGATAAGAACCTTGGCAAGTTTAGAAAAGGCTCCCAGAAGTTTTAGAAAGGTCATAGTTCACTTCAATTATTTTGTTGTCAGCATCATGCACAACTGATCAGGATATGATTCGTTGTGTTGTGGAAAAATCAAGGCCCAGACATCTGATCAACAGATCACATGGATCTTATCATAATTTTTATGAAAATCATACTAAGAGTGTATTCCAAGTCAGATTCTTGGTCACTAGATCGATGTATGGATATTTGTTATTAATTTAACAACAAAAATAAAATTGTTCAGAATATCTTTAAGAGGGCTAAAATTTTGCTCGAACAAATATAGATATCCTCCACAAGCTTCTTAAGTTATTCCATATTTCTATTGAACAGAGATGCTCACATAGTGCTTGTCACCGAGCTCAGTATGCTGTGTAGGTTGGCTTGTAGGCAATCGCCGAAGAAAATATATGTATATATATGTGACAAAGGCTATCTTCGTTACACAACACTTTTACATCTTGAATTTGCACATAGTGATTTGTTAGATATCACTGTAACATATGTATCGGACTTCCATACTTCAGGTTGATTGTGTTAGGTCTGCAAGCTTCAAGACTGACACTTCTTATTAAGAACAAGGCCTAAAGAAAAAATTAATAATTTGTTGACTTCGGTAGTTGCTTTACACTTTGTCTACAACTGAGATCAGGCTGCCCTTCAAATGGAGTTGCAAAAGTCTGCATAGGAAGAGTAGGTCTTCGTTGTAAAGGAGGAACTAAGGTTCTATTCAAATTTGTTGTCCTCTTACTGCTTAAACCTTTTGATCTTCTTGTGGCACTTTAAACACAAAATATTGCAGAGATTTGTTTGGAGTTGTGCCCTAAGAGGGCCACAAGAATGAAGGTCTTAAAAACAAGATCTGAGCCAGACCTTTCATTGACATGTAGTGTCTTGAAACAAGGGCAATTTTACCAAAATATTTCGTTGTTTTGTGATGAAGATCACAGAAGATGGTGAAACTTGGAACTCGGTCTTGCAGAGATCAACTGCCTTATGACGTCCAAATGGAGTCGGAATCACTAGATACTAGGCTTGTGCTTGTTTGGTCTCAATCTAGTCTCCTAAACTGAGCTCATTTAATTGTCAACCAGGATTTGTAAACTGCTGAAGTGAAGTGTACTGTATGTACCTAGGTGCTTGTTTCCTAATGCGTTGTGTGTAGTGTTTTGTGATGTTTTTGGTCTTTTGTGATGATTTATGATGTTTTTGGTCTTTTGGTGGTTTTATGTTCATAAGGAAAAATGCCTAGAAATCTAATGAAAAGGAGTTGGTGCTTAAAAACAGAGTTAAGCCTAATTGATGGATAACAACTGACAAATGCAATTGGAAACACTGAAGCAGAATCAAATCTAAACTATGACAAAGTAAAAGCAAAGCTTGATAATGACTTTTAAGTAAATGATTCAAAACACAAACTAAACTTGAGAAATGATCACTAAGTATGCAAATCCTCTAACTAATCAATTAAACAACTAACTTACAATGATGCAACATTTTGTCCTTGATTAGAGATTTAAAACATATTTAGAGGAAAACATTGTTATCATCATAAGATCTTCTATTCTAGAACTAGTTCCTATCTCTATTCTGCAATTCAATTGAATGTCACAAAACCTTTACTCAAAAGTTATTGATTTCTTTTCAAAGTAGGATTTTGAGGGAGGACTCTGTTTATGAAATGATAAGGAAATTGCAGAGATACTTCAGGCCTTATAGGGATGTTGTCTTCTATTCATATGGTTATGGATCATTTGTAGATTTTAGAACAAGAAGATGTTTGTGAATAATGAAGGCTGTCTTGTTAATCTTAGCAACTGAAGTAATTTATTGTGCAGTGGATGTCAATCTGAATGGGAAGTGCAAGTGCAATGAGTTAATCTAAAAATGAGCTTAAGATTCCACTAATCTAGAACAATGCTGAACTACAAGTCATCATCAAACCTAAAACAAAGTAACTGAACACAAGTTAAGTGCAATTAAACTCCGGAGCATCCTAACTATACTATTATGCATTATTCTATGAAGTTACACAATCTGTTTGTCCATCATTAGTGATATTTTGGAAGAGATATTAGAACAATTCTGACTGTGTAATTGAATGCAAATGCAAGCAAAAAGGACTGAAAGCAATGAAAAACTAAGATATCATATCCATATCCTACTCGTCATTATGATGTCTTGGGAAAGAGTTTAAGAGCAAGAACAGAGATGATACTTAGTGAAAACACACAGCTAAATCATTCATTATCACGGTCATGTCTTGAACTTCTTAAGAATTTCTTGGAAGAGTTTCTTCTTGTGGAAGAGTGATTAGAACAAGTGTAACTGTGATAGTGAACAACAAAAAAAAATTACAACTAAATCCTACAATACTATAGCCATTTTCCATTCATCATTATAATCTTTTGGAAGAATTTCTTCTTGTGGAAGAGTTAGAATGAATATAACTACAGTAGCTAATTAAAAACAACTATGAATTCAACTCCTAATCCTACAATACTACAGTCAATTCCCATCCATCATTATAATCTTTTGGAAGAGCTTCTTCTTGTGGAAGAGTTAGAATGAGAACAACTACAGTAGCTAATTAAAACAACTATTAATTCAAATTCAAATGTAAAGGCAGCTAGAAGACTTATCTAATTTACACAAAATAAATCCGTGCAAGAGGCAGGGGCCCTCTACCACCTGACGGAATTCAACTCCAAATTAAATCACACTTCAAAACAACACGGTCTGCTCCATTAAAGATGAAATAGTTTGAACATAACACTCTGCGTCTTCAGAAATGTAGCACAGAGTCTAAACAGAATCTAGCATAAAATCTAACATCAAATCTAACATAGCTCTCGGTTTCCCAAGTGTTTATAAAGCAAATGCACATAAAAAAACTTGCAACAATTCAGGAACACTGTCTTTCCTTATCGGAATCACGTTAGGACTCTTGAAATGGCTACGTGAAGAGGAAAAAGACATCTGGACTGAGATAGTCCTAATAGAAGTCTGTTTTCCTAAATGTGTTCCCACGTTCCAAAACCGTACCCAGAATTCGTTTCTTCCTCCATGATGAGCAACGAACCATGTAGACATGACGTGGATCATGCCCATATGCGGTTTTTCTCAAGAGGCCACCTGGAACATACTTAAACATGAAGGCAGCTGCAGAATCGCCGGTTAGCTACGGAATGTCTGCATTCTGCAGCTAGTTCCGGTCAAAATGCTTTACAATGGAAAAAATCACAAAACTTAGCAAGTCAGTCATGTAAATCATTCTAGAAGTAATTTCAACTATATTCATTGATCAATTGGGTCTAGGATAGCAATGGACAAGGGAAAATGAGGTAAAATGAGGTGAAAGAAAGCACAATTTTGAGGCTCAACATACCCCCACTGCTGTCTCTTTGCATGTCCTCATGCAAATTATCCTATGAACTCAGAGGCTTCTGCAAGGACATCTAATCCTCTCCTTCTCCTTTTTCTGGAAGCTAGAGATCTTCTGGGTTTTCTGATAACAAGTTTGAACCTTAGGTTGGTGAGTGCCCTGATTAGCTTTTTGTTCCTTGTTTTCAACTTCTCATTGGTCTTCTCCACTTTGTCTATATGTAGGGATAAGGTTGAGTTCATATCAGTTTTGATCTTGACTTGATCCTTGAGAATTTCATTCTCATTTTTGATGTGTCTATTCAGTAATTCCAACTCATACCTATCCCTTCTTAATATATCTATTTCAGACAGTGGAGGACTGGGGGTTCTCTCTCTGCTTCCTGAAGCTCTCCTCTCCAAAGTTTCCACATAGTCATAAATTTCCTGTTGAGCAGGGTCAATTTCAGGGGTTCCTTCATACAAATCCTCTTCGACATCCTCTTCAATGGATGTTTCTTCATCTTCTATATTGATTACCCCTGTTTGTTTGATTAATGTTTTCTTCAGTTTCCCCTTTAGTCTGTGGCTTCTTCTAGGCTGAGAAGATCCCTCTCCTTTCTCCATGGCAGATTTCCTGATCACCTTTTCTTCCTTAAGCTGTCTCTTGATTTGAGTTAACTTTTCTAAAATGACTTCCTCACTACTCTCTTGGACTGTTTTGTCAATTTCAACTTCTGAAGCCCTCCATTTTCTACTTCTTCTTGTAGGCTGTGGTTCAGGTGATGGTTCTTTTGCTTCTTCAAAATGATTTCTTATTAAGAAATTGTCCCATGTATCATTTGTTTTAGCTAGATGATTTTCAATCAAAATTTTGACCAAACCATGATGATATAGGGTTGTCTCTAAAAATTGAACCCTTCTTTGGACACAGGCAGCCATCTTTTTCAGACTTTGAAGTAAGAAATATGGTAGGTTTAAGTCTTCCCCCAGAAAATGCATCATTAGTCTAATGTGGTAGACATAAAATGTCCCATATCTACCCTCACATGTAATAATTTTTTGCAGAATAAGTAGTATGTTTCTCCATTTGTTTTTCAATGCAGAACTAGGAATTCCTTTCTTAAATACAGTAACATCCATACTTGGTGATTTTAAAATTTGTTTCCAGGAGTCATTGTGGAATTCTCTATTTTTGAACCATCTCTCTCCAGTTCTGAGCAACCCTTTAGCCTCTGCAATGAAAACTTCAGTGACAGTAAATTTTACATCTCCCACCTCAACTTCGGTTCCTTGAAATGATCTTGCAAATGTTTTAGTGACTTCCTTGTGGAAGCCATTAAATTTCTCCAAAAATTGAAGCCATCCTATTTTTTGTAACATTTCTTTGCATTGAGGGTAGCCTTCTAAATATTTTGAACCCACTGGTTCAGTTCTTACAATTAAACCCATGATTTCTCTTCAATGTTCAAATTAACACTCTTCGACCCACAAAAATAATAGCTTTCACCTTCGAATTGAAAGGACTTCAAGTTCTAAATGAAAATAGCTCCAAACTTCAGAATGACATACCTCTGATTGATAATGACAAATGTCTTCAAAACCTCGGACTGATATGCCTCTGTTGACAATTGAACTTTGGACTGATATGCTTCTGTTTGACAATGAAAGCAGTTTCAAATTTCGAGCTGATATGTCTCTGATAGACAGTGGCAAATGGCTTCAAATTCCCCACACTACTATGCCTCTGGCTCTTGGTAGCAAATGGTTTCGGATTCAACACTACAACACCTCTGTCTTCTAGTGACAAAAGACTTCAAACTCCACACTGCTACACTTCTGTGTTTATAGTGAAAATGCTCAATCTCTGCCCACAGTGATACTTTGTCTACCCACGGAATCAAATGGCTTCAAATTCTCACGCTGCTATGCTTCCAAATTTACCCTTCTGCTCTGCTCTGCGTTTACAATGCTCAATGCTATTCAAACTGATATCCTTTGGCTCTGCTCTCGGTGATAAGAATATCTCTGTCTACGGAATGAAATGCCGGCTACAGAATGGAGTGATGGCAGTGGTCACGGAATGGAGTAGTGGAGTGAGGTGGAGGGAATGAATTAATGATTGAAGAGACGGCGGAGACTTTTACGACGGCAGAGGGAATAATCATTGAATGATTTTGTTAAGAGACGTGAAGAATTCACATACATCGACCATTTTAACCGCTCAAATGATATCGGGCATGAAATTTGAAATGGAATATTTTAATCCAAAGTCTGTGGAGGGTTTATTGGTTTTGATCAATAAAAATAATTAAAACAACCTTTTCTAACAATCCATAACTAAAACTATGCTAAACTTTTATGAAATGCCATTATAATTTAAACTTGTTACCTCTGCCTTTCATTTGATTTTTGTAGCCTTTGTCTTCTTGTTCACCTTTGGAGGAGTCTTCATCATCTTTCTTTGATGCTTTTGATTTATGGATACACTGGGTCACTTTGTTGCAATTCTAATGTCTGCTAGTTGATGCCTTCAGGGTTTGTAGCTGCGGAAAGACTGTCTGGCTGCAGAAAGGCTGATCAGTTGCAGAATGTCTGCTGAGCTGCAGAGTGTTCCTGTAGAGCATTTTAATCATGAAAATGGAGTGTTTTTGGAATATGGGTGAAATGTTATATGGTATGAATGAAGATGGATGCTGGATTATGACATGTATGAAGTGGATGATGAAATGGAATGGATTCTGTTCATGAAATGGAGTGAAAGAACATAAGAACTGTACTGCAATTCATGACATGTTTTATTTACTTACAGCAAGACATCAAATTTTGTATTTTGACATGAAAATGAAATGGATGGAGGATGGAATGAGATAAATGAAATGTGGAATGGAGTGAAATATGAATGATGGATGAGATGGGGTATGGATGGATAAGTGAATGGAGTGAAATGAAATAAGATAGATCATAAGCACTATGGATCTGAACTTATGATTTGTAACAGCTGCTTGTAAAAACAAAAATGGGAAAAGTTAGAGTGTCAGAGAGACTCTGATTTTCACCCTATCTTTTCTGTATAAACATGCCAATCAATGATTGGTTTTCATGTTTATACCCTTTATTTTTATTTTATTTTTTATTTTATTTTATTTTTTTCAAAAGAGACATGCTTCAGAAAATTTAATCAAGTTGATGAAGAAGAGAGACTCTTCTTCATTAACTTCGCATCATTGCTTTCTTGGAACTTCTTGACAAACTCTTCTCTTGAGAGTGGCTTGTGGTATAGCTTCAGTCTATGACCATTCACAAGAAAAGTGACCTCTTATTCATCTATAGTTCTGATTTTTACTGCCCCATTATCAAAAATTCGAACAATTTCATATGGCCTAAGCCAATGTGTTTGAAATTTCCCTTGAAAATCCTTGAATTTTGAATCAAACAAGAGAGCCCAGTCACCCTCTTTGAATTTCTTCTCCTTGATGTACTTGTCATGCCATCTAGCCCTTTGCTGTTGGACTAGACTTGTTTTCTGAACTGCATCTTGTCCGATCTCATCCAATTCATTAATTTGCTCCAGTCTATGCTTTTGTGCCTCCGTTAGATCAAGTCCTAGCTGAACTGCCATCTTGAATGTTTGAATTTGGAACTCTATAGGAAACAAAACTTGCTTCCCATAAACAAGCTCATAAGGAGTATGGCTTGTTGTGTTTCTCCATGTAGTTCTATAGGCCCACAAGGCTTCAGGAAGCCTATCTACCCAATCTCTTCTATGTAGATGAACAGTCTTTGTTAGGATTCCTTCAATGACTTTATTGGTAGATTCCACTTGGCCATTTTCTTGTGGATGATAAGGAGTTGTTTTTCTATGTCTGATTTTGTACTTCTCCATCATTTGCTCCACTAGCCTTGATGTAAATTGAGCTCCTTGATCTGTAACAATTTCCCTTGGGACACCAAAACGAATAAAAATATCCTCAAAAAGAAAATTAACTACAGATGATTCATTAGCAACAAGTAATGGTTTATCTTCTACCCATTTAGTAACATAATCAGTGCAAATTAATATGTATTTCTTTTGTCTTGATGGAGGACTAATAGGTCCTACAAAATCCAAAGCCCATTTTTCAAAAGGTTCAATGTGTACCTGAGGTTGTAATGGCATCTCACCTGAAGGAGAAGGTTTCCCTACCCTTTGGCAACTGTCACACCTTTTTACATATTCCTTTGCATCTTTAAACAAAGATGGCCAATAATATCCTAAATTAAGGATCTTATAGGCTGTCCTCTTATCTGCAAAGTGTCTGCCACAAGGTTCATCGTGACATGCCTTGAGAATTTCAGGCATCTCATCTTCACGAACACACCTTCTAATGATCAAATCTGGACCTGTCTTGTACAACTCATTAACGACCCATGAATATCTTGCACTATCATTAATGATTTTTCTTTTATCCCTTGCATTCATAATTGAAGGAAATTTTCCTGAAACTAAATAATTGGCAATATCAACAAACCATGGAGTTTGAGTAGAGATTGCAAAAAGATATTCATCAGGAAATTGATCTTCAACCGGAGTGTCATCTTTGATATTTTGGATTCTAGACAGGAAATCAGCCACAATGTTTTGTTTTCCAGGCCTATCTAGAATAGTAATGTTGAATTCTTGCAATAGTAACAACCATCTTATAACTCTTCCATTAGTGATTGATTTGTTCATTAAGTATCTAATTGCAGAATGATCAGTATGAACAAAAGTTTCATAGCCTGTTATATAGTGTCTAAATTTGTTTATGGCATGAACAACAGCTAAAAACGCTTTTTCAGTTACAATATAGTTTAACCCTACAGGAGTCAAATTTTTACTGGTATAATATATGGCATAGGGAATTAAATCTTTCTGTCCCAATACTGCTCCTAGAGCTGTATCGGAAGCATCTGTCGAGATATAAAAAGGTAACTTCCAGTTAGGTCCCATTAATATAGGTGCTTCAGAAATTTTGGTTTTCAGGGTTTCAAAAGCTAACTGGCAATCAGAAGTCCACTTAAATTCACAATCTTTGGTGAGTAATTTGAAGAGTGGAGATGCTATTTTGGTGAAGTTTCTATAAATCTCCGATAATACCCTGTAAATCCTAGAAAACTTCTAACATCTCTTTAACAACTTGGAATGGATAGGTTAGAAATGACTTCAACTTTCGCCTCATCAACTCTAATCCCATCCCCTGAAATGTGGTGCCCTAAAACAATACCTTCAGTAAACATCATAAAACATTTTTCATGACTAAGTGAAAGGTTTTCTTCTTGACATATTTTTAAGACTTTTTCCAAGTTTTCTAAAGCCTCTTCAAATGTGTCCCCATAAACTGTGAAATCATCCATATACACCTCTACACAGTCATGTATCAGATCAGAAAAAATTCCTAATACTGCCCTTTGGAATGTTGTAGGTGCATTGCATAACCCAAATGGCAATACTCGGTAGGCATAGGTACCCGAAGGACAAGTAAATGTGGTTTTATCTTGGTCTTCAAGTGCTACTTGGATTTGATTGTAACCACTAAACCCATCTAGGAATGAAAAGTACTTTTTACCTGCTAATGTATCTAATACTTGATCTATGAAAGGTAAGGGAAAATGGTCTTTAAGAGTAGCTTTATTCAGCTTTCGGTAGTCAACACTCACCCTCCATTTTCCATTTTTCTTAGGTACAATTACTAAAGGAGAGACCCACTGACTATCTGAAATAGGATAGATGAAATTAACATTTAATAATTTTTGCAGTTCTTCCTTGACAATTTCCCTAAGATTTGGATTCATCCGTCTTTGAGGCTGTCTGATTGGTTTGCAATTTGTCTCTATATAGATGTGATGAGTACAAGTCTTGGGACTTATCCCTTTCATGTCAGTGTATTCCCATGCATATGCAGAAGAATGTCTCTGTAATACTTTGACTAACTCTTCTTGTTGAGATTTTTCTAGGTTCTTATTTATATTCAAAGTTTTGCCTGGAAAAATTTCACTTGTAGAGCTGCCAAATTTGTCCATAGAATGAAGAGACATCTGCCTAGATGACGAAAACTCAATATTGGATCCCTCTTGAAATGATTCATGTTTATGTTCTAGAGAGGATTCAAAGTTTTCTAGAGTATTCAGAATTTGATTATCTTCACTAATTTTTGAAATTGTGAAGAGTGGTTGTAAATTTTCTTCATCCTCTATCCATTGAGTGTCATCTAGATCTGTCATTGTCCTAGCTGGAGGATATAAAGTGAATCTCTTAGTTGAACTACCATCAGAAATATACATATCACCGGACCTACAACTAATAAAAGCATCAGCTGTAGCCAACCAAGGTCTTCCTAGTATAACATGATGGCCTCCTAGATTATTCTTGGGAGTTAGGATCATGAAATCCACAGGGTACTCCCAAGAGTCTAGGGACACTGGAATGTCTTCTATTACCCCATCTGGTCTGATCACAGATCTATCTGCTAATTGTAATAGTGTGGGTGTAAAGAGAAGATTAGGAAGTTTCGGTTTGTCCATGATTTGTCTACTCATGATATTTATTGCTGCTCCTAAGTCAATGAGTGTGTTTTGAATTTCAATTCCATTGATGTGAATTTTGACAACTGGATTTCCTGGGTCAAGGTACTTTGGAATAGTAATCTTGCCCATCATAATGTCTGCTATTTGTCCTACAAGTTGAATTTTCTTGGTTTCTCTTATTCTTTTTCTTGTTGTCTTCATACTCAACTCCTTTATTGTTTTGGCTAAAATCGGGATTTCCTTGATGGCTTGCAATAATGGAATTATAATGCAAACATTTCTCAATTCATCTAAGAAATCATAATTAGGCACCATGATCTGTTTCTCTACACCTCTATCAATTTGTAATCTTTCCGAAAAGGGAGGTATAGAAGTAGATGTGGATGGTTTCTCTAATACAGGAGTTGGATTTATTGGATCTTTTTGTTTTAGTTTTTCAATGTGTGGGTGTTGAAAGGATGTGTCTTCCTCAAGACTTTTATTCACCCGTAGGGAGTCTTCCTCAGAATTATCTTGTTCTTGTATGATCACAGAAGGTTTCCTCTTTTCAAGTATCCTGCCAGACCTAAGTTGAACATCACTAAGGTCTAGAGGAGTAATTAAATAAGTTGGAAACTGTTGGCCTTCTATCATGTATGTATTCTGAGGGTTTTTATTATTGGGATTTGGTATGGGTTGAGCTGGCAATTGATTGGATTTTTGAGGGAATGGTAATGGAAGTGGTTGATTTTGATGTGGTTGGTTCTGATGATGTTGTTGAGGATTTTGTTGAAAATTTTGTTGAAGATTTTGAGGGAAATTTTGTTGAGGATTTTGAGGATAAAAATGTGGATATGGTGGATAGGATGGTGGATACTGATAATATGGAGAGTATCTTCCATAGGGACTTTGTGTTCCTTGTGCCCAAGATCGAGATTGATTTTGAAATTGGGGCCAAGGTTGCTGCCAAGAATTCCAAGGTGGAGGTTGATTATACATTTGATCATGGAATCCTTGTGTCTGAGGTCCCTGCCAAGGTCTTCTAGATACAAAGTTAAGATATTCTGTGGAGTCTGTAGGAGTTTCTTCCTGAAAGACAGCTTTGAGACCAGGAAGAGAAGGACAATTCTTGGTTTCATGTTTTTCAGAACAAATGACACAGGTCTCTACAACTTTTACATCTAAAGGACACTCTCTCAAGGCATGTTTCTTTCTACATTTGGGACAAAAGATTGCCAAAGCATCAGATTCAGCCTTTTGCTTGTTTTGTATCTTAAGGGTGTCTATTTGTTCACTAAGACTCCCTAAGATGTCAGATTTAAAATCATCAAGCATGTGTCCTATTTATGATCTACTTACTGTCCCAGAAGCAGATTTACTTGCCCTTGCAAGAGCGGGATCTCTTGGACCTTTGACAATTTTAGATTTCCCTCTGGAAAGGTTGATACATAACTCAGATATTTCAGGTAATGTAAGTTGTGATATATCCCCTTTTCCCATCATGTTAAGGATATCCAACCATTCATCTCTAATTGTTTTCAACAAAAGAGCTTTTAAGGTGTCTTGATCTAGATTTTCCATTTTTGCCCTTTTGATGTTGTAATTAAATCTTTCCAACAAATCTTCTAAGTTTTCATCTTATTTTTGTAACATCTTGAACACTTCTTCCTTATGATTAACCGACATACAATAATCCAAGTATCTCTCTAGAAATGCTTGTTTCATGTCTTCCCATGTTCTAATAGAACTACTGATTAGACTCATAAACCACTTCAATGCTGCTCCCTTCAAAGTTGAAGGAAATAATTTCAATTTTTGAACATCTTGTAGGTAGTCATAAGTCCTACACAGCACTTCAAATTCAAATAAGAAAGTTTCAGGATCTTCAGTTTTAAGTCCATAGAAGTTTGGAAGGACAGAAGGTGAAATGTTTTTCATGGTTGTATTGGTTTCTTCATCAAGTATAGGGAACCCAAAAGAGCTTCCTATTCTACCTCTTCCTCCATTTGCACCTCTACCTCCTTCTCCTCTACCTCCTTCTCCTCTACCTCTAGCTCTTCCTCCAAATAGTGTGTTTTCTCCATTAAAAACTCCTCCTCCTCCTTCTTCTGCCATGGTTGACTCTCCTGTGGAAGTGGAAAGATTTTTATCCCTACTAGGAGTCTTTAGATCTTCTTCTGTGGCAGGTTTAGTGGATGAAGTGGAAGGTTTCTCTAATGGAATAGTTGTCCTTAGATCTTCTAGAAGTCCAGGATCAAGGGAGGATGGAAGATGGGTTTGAGTTGAAGGTGTACTAGCTCTGGATCTAGATGAAACAAGTGGTGTTCTAGAAATCAAACTTCTGCCTCTGCTGCTTATAAATCTTCCCCTTGAATCTCTCTCCCTACGCATAAAATTGTTTTTGGATGCTAAGAAACAAAGGTTACCTAGTTTTCACTTCCCCAGCAATGGTGCCAAAATGTTTGGTCTCAATCTAGTCTCCTAAACTGAGCTCATTTAATTGTCAACCAGGATTTGTAAACTGCTGAAGTGAAGTGTACTGTATGTACCTAGGTGCTTGTTTCCTAATGCATTGTGTGTAGTGTTTTGTGATGTTTTTGGTCTTTTGTGATGATTTATGATGTTTTTGGTCTTTTGGTGGTTTTATGTTTACAAGGGAAAATGCCTAGAAAGCTAATGGAAAGGAGTTGGTGCTTAAAAATAGAGTTAAGCCTAATTGATGAATAACAACTGACAAATGCAATTGGAAACACTGAAGCAGAATCAAATCTAAACTATGATAAAGTAAAAGCAAAGCTTGATAATGACTTTTAAGTAAATGATTCACAACACAAACTAAACTTGAGAAATGATCACTAAGTATGCAAATCCTATAACTAAACAGTTAAACAACTAACCTTACAATGATGCAACATTTTGTCCTTAATTAGAGATTTGAAATAGATTTGGTGGAGAAACATTGATATCATCATAAGACCTTCTATTCTAAAACTAGTTCCTATCTCTATTCTGCAATTCAATTGAATGTCACAAAACCTTTACTCAAAAGTTATTGATTTATTTTCAAAGTAGGCTTTTGAGGGAGGACTCTGTTTATGAAATGATAAGGAAATTGCAGAGGTACTTCAGGCCTTATATGGATGTTGTCTTCTGTTCATATGGTTATGGATCATTTGTAGATTTTAGAACAAGAAGATGTTTGTGAATAATGAAGGCTGTCTTGTTAATCTTAGCAACTGAAGTAATTTATTGTGCAGTGGATGTCAATCTAAATGGGAAGTGCAAGTGCAATGAGTTAATCTAAAAATGAACTTAAGATGCCACTAATCTAGAACAATGCTGAACTACAAGTCATCATCAAACTCAAAAAAAAGTAACTGAACACGAGTTAAGTGCAATTAAACTTCGGAGCATCCTAACTATACTATTATGCATTATTATATGAAGTTACACAATCTGTTTTTCCATCATTAGTGATATTTTGGAAGAGTTCCTTCTTTTGGAAGAGATATTAGAACAATTCTGACTGTGTAATTGAATGCAAATGCAAGCAAAAAGGACTGAAAGAAATGAAAAACTAAGATATCATATCCATATCCTACTCGTCATTATGATGTCTTGGGAAAGCGTTTAAGAGCAAGAACAGAGATGATACTTAGTGCAAACACACAGCTAAATCATTCATTATCACGGTCATGTCTTGAACTTCTTAAGAATTTCTTGGAAGAGGTTCTTATTGTGGAAGAGTGATTAGAACAAGTGTAACTGTGATAGTGAACAACAAAAGAAAATTACAACTAAATCCTACAGTACTATAGCCATTTTCCATTCATCATTATAATCTTTTGAAAGAATTTCTTCTTGTGGAAGAGTTAGAATGAATATAACTACAGTAGCTAATTAAAAACAACTATGAATTCAACTCCTAATCCTACAATACTACAGTCAATTCCCATCCATCATTATAGTCTTTTGGAAGAGCTTCTTCTTGTGGAAGAGTTAGAATGAGAACAACTACAGTAGCTAATTAAAACAACTATTAATTCAAATTCAAAATGTAAAGGCAGCTAGAAGACTTATCTAATTTACGCAAAATAAATCCGTGCAAGAGGCAGGGGCCCTCTACCACCTGACGGAATTCAACTCCAAATTAAATCACGCTTCAAAACAACACGGTCTGCTCCATTAAAGATGAAATAGTTTGAACATAACACTCTGCGTCTTCAGAAATGTAGCACAGAGTCTAAACAGAATCTAGCATAAAATCTAACATCAAATCTAACATAGCTCTCGGTTTCCCAAGTGTTTATAAAGCAAATGCACATAACAAAACTTGCAACAATTCAGGAACACTGTCTTTCCTTATCGGAATCATGTTAGGACTCTTGAAATGGCTGCGTGAAGAGGAAAAAGACATCTGGACTGAGACAGTCCTAATAGAAGTCTGCTTTCCTAAATGTGTTCCCACGTTCCAAAACCGTACCCAAAATTCGTTTCTTCCTCCATGATGAGCAACGAACCATGTAGACATGACGTGGATTATGCCCATATGCGGTTTTCCTTGAGAGGCCACCTGTAACATACTCAAACGTGAAGGCAGCTGCAGAATCGCCGGTTAGCTACGGAATGTCTGCATTCTGCAGCTAGTTCCGGTCAAAATGCTTTACAATGGAAAAAATCACAAAACTTAGCAAGTCAGTCATGTAAATCATTCTAGAAGTAATTTTAACTATATTCATTGATCAATTGGGTCTAAGATAGCAATGGACAAGGGAAAATGAGGTAAAATGAGGTGAAAGAAAGCACAATTTTGAGGCTCAACAGTGCTTTGACGTCCTAATTGTAGGATAAGGTCACTATTTCTAGAGCTCCAAATATCAAAAGAATGCTCAGATTTTTGCATTAAAACGGAGGTCGGGATTAGCATTTTATTCTTTCAGTGTTACTACAATAATTCCAACAATACTTTGTACAGTCAGCAACTACCCCATTCACAGCCTTAAATACCTTTACTAGACTGCATATTACCTTCAACCAGTCCCTTCAAATGCTGGTAGCCCATAAGCCTTCTTCTAGGCTTCAAAACCCACTACACAGCCTTGTGATAAAGCAGCCCTGACTGTCGCTTTATTCCATATTTCTATTGAACAAAGATGCTCACACAGTGCTTGTCACCGAGCTCAGTATGCTATGTAGGTTGGCTTGTAGGCAATCGCCGAAGAAGATATATGTATATCTATGTGACAAAGGCTATCTCCATTACACAACACTTTTACATCTTGAATTTTCACACATTGATCTGTTAGATATCACTATAACATATGTATCGATCTTCTATTCTTCAGGTTGATTGTGTTAGGTCTGCAAGCTTCAACACTGACACTTCTTATTAATAACAAGGCCTAAAGAAAAAATTAATAATTTTTTGACTTCGATAGCTGCTTTACACTTTGTCTACAACTGAGATCGGGTTGCCCTTCAAATGCAGTCGCAAAAGTCTGCATACGAGTAGGTCTTCGTTGTAAAAGAGGAACCGAGGTTCTATTCAACTTTGTTGTCCTCTTACTGCCTGAACCTTTCAATCTTCTTGTGGCACTTTAATCACAGAATATTGCAGAGATTTGTTTGGAGTTGTGCCTGAACCTCACTAGTCTTGATCCCATATCAAGTAGTTCAACTATTCCATCCTAGATAGAGAGTACGGAAATCTCTGATGCGTCCATCAGTCTTTGCTACTAGTCTCTAGCTTTTTCCACCTCATTGGCCAAATGAGAGGTACTTCCCATGAGTCCGGAACTCAAATGGGTAGGATGCATACGAGGTAGAGATCATGAGAGGCGAACCAACTCAATCATCATAACAGTGGGGCCCAAGCACACCAACAAGGTTCGACAAGCCTAGTCCTATCGTTGCTTATAGCTCCGAGAAGCTATCCCCAAAGCCCCCCAAAGCTCCCAGAGCTCATCGTCCAACAGGACCCTCAGAATAGGGTCGTTCCACAATACCAAGATTCTCACGGAAGGTTAGGAACATGACCTTCCCCAAGGGCATTGTGAGAATATCTGCGACCTACTCATCAGTTGCTATATGATCGAGCCTTACGGCGCCTCGTTTTACCATATCTCGAATAAAGTGGTACTAGCCATCAAAATTCTTGGATCGTTCGTAGAACACGGGATTCTATGACAAACGAATCCCCCTCTAGTTATCACAAAGGATAAAAATGGCATCTAGCACATGCTTGAACAGCTCACTGAAGAGCTTTTGCAACCAAGTGACTTCACAACAGGCCATACATGTTACAATGTATTCGGCCTCAGCGGTGCTTAAGGCTACCGACTTCAGTTTCCTGCCCGAAGCAGATCTACATGTGAAGTAGCATCCAAATGTTCTCTTGCAATCCACCACACTACCAGCCCAATTGGCATCAATATATCCATGGAGTGTCATACTCCCGACAGTGTATCTCAGCCCATGGTCTATCATGCCTCAGAGATATCTCAAGAGTTTCTTGGCACCAACCCAGTGAATGTTATGATCGACCATGTGTTGAATCAAATTGTTCACTACACAACATACGTCCGGACAAGTGTTCCCTAAGAACATCAGGGTCCCTATGAGTTGATGATACTCAGTAGGACGGGCCCAGCAGCGCTGCCACTCAACTTCTTAAATTTGAGTTCCATCGGTGTCGACACGGACTTACAGTCCATCATACCAGAAGCTTCATAATGTATTTTCCTTGAGAAAGGAAAATCTCGCCAGGTCTCTGCTAGACCTCCAGGCCTAGGAATCAGTCCTAGGTCCTTCATCTCGAACTCGGCAACGAGCTCCCTCTTACACTGATGAATGAGAGGGTCAGCACCTGTCAGGAAGAGGTCGTCCACATGCAACACCAGAATGAGAGGCTTTCCCTGGACAACCTTGAAGTAAAGGTTCGGATCAGCATTACTTCAAGTGAAGCCCAGCTTCATCAAGTAGCTATCTATCCTCTCGTACCAAGCTCTGGACTTCAGCCCATAGAGGGCTTTCTTCAACCTGTAGACATGGGTGTCTTAATCCTAGACTTCGAACCCCAGAGGTTGTTCCACATACACCTCTTCCTTTATCACACCATGCAGAAAAGCAGTCTTTACATCCATCTGATGAAAACTCCATCCTTGTGTAGCAGCAAGGGCTATGATCGATCGAATGGTGGTATATCGTGCCATAGGTGCAAATATGTCATCATAGTCTATTCCTTCCTTTTGAGAAAAGCCACGGGCAACGAATCTTGCCTTGAAATTTTCAGCACTCCCATCAGATCCATGCTTGATCTTGTAGAGCCATTTCGCTGTGACAACTGATTTATCCTCCAGTCTTGGGACCACTTCCCAAACATCATTCTTTATTATGGACTCATACTCTTCATGCATAACATCCTTCCAGACTTGATGCTTTACGGCTTCCTCAAAGGATCCAAGCTCAAATTGTACAATAGTACTCATGGCAGCTAGATACCCTTGGTATCTATTCGACTTATTGCTTTCACGGAATACTAAATTCTAGTGATGTAATCATATTATTAAAACTAAGTCCCCAAGGTACGCAAATGATTTATTCTGACAATTTTCAATTTACAATTTTGAACCATGTGAGGCTTGCCAAGCTAAAATGCATGGTATTCAAATGTCTCTTAAAATTCGGAATAATAAAATCAGGGCTCTAGCTTTGATAGGATGAGTAGCTAAAACACGAATGTTAGAAAGAAATTTTTGCATAAAGATGCAGTTCCCGATGGTTGATGAATTTCCCTTTGCAATCCCGATCTCTCTCTGCGTAGCTTGTAAAAAAAACCAAAATTGAATAGTGTTGAAAGAAAAAGAACAAATCACAGCAATAAACCCTGGACAAAGAGACCCTAATTCCTCATTGTCGTCAGAGAAACAACAACAACTCTGATATTCATGAAAATATTAACTATTCAGGCACTGTCACTAGACATCAACTCCATATCCATCCCAACAATGATGATTGCAAACCATTCTCCTAATGCTCTGCAATACGACTTTCCTAGGGCTTCCCTTGTAGCCATGGAGGTTTTGGGCTCACCCTAGGTTCCTCCACCCCTCCTCCTCCATCCGCTACTGATGCATTCAACATACTATTGGCTTCGATGCCGAAGAAGAAGAAAACTGAAGCAGCCAAGTTTTTGAAAAATCTGGATGATATTCCAGAAATCTCTCTTCCCCCTAAGGGTCCGATCTAGGTAGCTTTGTCTCTGGCGGATCGCGCTCTCGTGGGATAGTTCACGAGTCTCTGGCCCTCCCTAAAAACCAAGGAGAACTGGGTCGTCAAGAACTGGAAATTGTTGATCAAGAACAGTGTAACCTCGTATTTCTTGGGGAGAGGCTATTTTCTGTTCAAATTCATCTCAAAAGAGGATAAATATCTTATCTTTCGGAATGGACCCTACTTCATGGGTCCTCAGGGCCTGTATCTCAATAAGCGGATGTCGGATTTCGACCCAGCAGTTGATGTTCCAACTGTTGTTCCTGTGTGGGTTAGGTTGCCGAATCTCCCAATGCATTGCTGGAACTGGGATTCGTTGAAGCACATAGGCAATGCCCTGGGTAAATTTATTGACCGGGAAAATAACAAGGACCAATACAACTATGCCAGAATATCTGTTGAGGTAGATCTAGAGGTGGGCCTTCCAGAGGAAATAAAAATCAATGTCGGTAGTTGGACCCATGTGCAAAAGCTAGATTATGAGTAGCTTCCCTTCAAGTGCCGAAAATGCCATGTCTATGGTCACTTTGCTAGGGGTTGTCCGAGTAATAAAGAGGCAGAGAAAGGGAAGGATGAGGGTTGGAAACAAGGCAAGTGGACAAACACCTCCCATAAATCCCACAAATCCGGCGTCCCAAATGGTAAAGGCCCTCAGCTAGCTTCTATTCTTCAAACCCCTCCCTCGAATGGTCAAGAAAACAAATTCGGGCCCCTAAGTTCAGCAATAGAGGACACCCAGGAGGTCGATATCCATAAGAAAGGATCCCCAAACAAAGGGACCCCTTCAGGCTCGAGGTAAGGATATATATATATATATATATATGCGCACATGCACACACACACACATATGACTACTATTGTAGCGTCTATTCACCAGAGCAATGAACTAGTAGTTGAAATTGTTTATAATGTGGGTCTTTAAAAACAAAAAAAGAATGTTCGTGTGGTTCACGTTGTTGAGGATAATAAAACTGTAGTCTAAAAGAGCATGACAGTTTATTCTCATCCTCCCCATGTGTCTTCTATCTATGTTGGTTGAATTTTATCGTGAGTGATTCCCTCTGGCATGTGTCAAACTATGCCCCTGCAAGCAGCTCGAGACTTTTATTCTTGGGAGTGACATTTATGGACTGCGTGCTATTTTATTTTATTGCAAAGTTACTAATCTCAATGGCATGTTTTACATCATCTAAAATCCTCTTTATTGGTACTTTATTGTAGAGCTCTACTATATGTTTTTCATTTTTTTATTGTGGAACTTTACTCTTATGTATTATGTATTTTCTTTTTCTCTGCAGCAATAGGCATTTGTGGCTTTGTTTTATGCTCTACATCAACTCAAGTTAATGGAGTTTCATTCTTTGCGGAGTTTATGAAGTGATTAAAGACTGAAGTATTTTCACTTACCATTAAAATTGTCTAGAATGAATAGATTATAATTACTACAGTGCCTAAAATATTGGAGCTGCATTTTGATATTTGTATGTTGTTATCAGAAATAATCCCAACATGTATGGGCTTCTGCCAGCAACCTTTGGTTATTGGAATTTGTTCCAGAGATATGTCTGATGTATTCTACTGTCTCAAATTTTTTTTGAGCAGCAATCTAAAGATTGCGTTGAAGACTGATCAGACATGTATATGTCTTCAGTGTTAATGTTATCAAACGTCTTTGGTTTTATATTGATGTATTGCTTCTGACAAGGTTTTGTCTTTTTTTTGTCTCTTTTCTCTGCATATTGGATAAAATAAAATACAAGTTAGTGAGAAAAGCTTGCTCAATAATGTAACGTAAGAATATAACCTCAGTAGGGTGTTGGACCTTGAGATAACTTTGTAAGCTGTTTTTCTTTGCAGTCACTACTGGTAGTACCGTATTCAGTTTCACTTATTGAATAAGTGAAACCCTAGTAACATGTATTAGATATTTGACTACCTTTCGTCTTTGATAAATCTATTTCTTCCCACAAGGCTTTATCTTCTTTCATAAGTAGCTTTTATATTGCTTGCATGTGGAAGCAAATATAATCAAATTGCTGGGAAATTCTCACTTACTGTTCTAGGAACATGTGACATCAACAAGGCCTTGAAATGTCAGATAGCCTTGCAGCCAGTTGTTATAACAATAGTGTATTGCAATATTGAAACCTATTAGCAGGTCTTAGAAATCATAATATAAACAGATATAGGCATGAGAATATAGATGGAACAGCATGGAAAGTAATCATTTTTGAGGTTCCTGTATATTACGAAGAACATTGGTTAGAACTTGGATTCTAGTCAGCTTTATAAGCATTTCTGCTTGTTGTCAGTTCTTATCGTGAGTATATGTGATCTACTTATTGAAGACTTCATAACATGCATCACGATTTTACTTTGAAAGAGATTTGGGCAGAAAGTGTGGTTGGAAGAGCCTGTGATGCCACTATTTGTCAGTTTGGAGTCTTTCATTGAAGTGGAGATTGGTCAAAATAGACACCAGGATGCCAAGATATGTGGGTGGAAGAAATAACATACGTTGCAATTGATATCTACCTCACACGATTCTTGATATCGCTTAGGAATTCAGGTTGGGGAGTAAATAATTTTTTTGCATTGGAAAATCTATTACATATTTCATTTTAAGTCAATAAATATGTTACTAAACATGTCATTTTTGTGTGTGTATAGATCTATATTTATGAGCTATTTTGTAACAATCTCGTAGATATATATTTTTAATCTGTAAATTGTAATTCTATTTGCGATGAAAATGTAAACCACATTTCTGTTGTCCATGAAGCCCGATAAATAAATGTAGGAGAAAGATACCATTACTCAGTAAGATAATGAGTTTTTCCGCGCTTATACCCAAAGCCTGCAAAAAACATACTTTCAGACAAAACATACCATAGATTTTCCTCCATTTTTTCCCTTCATTAAGTCCTATAAACAATGTTAAGATACAACTAAAGAATCCAAGCTCCTCTTAGGTCCAATACATCATGTACTGGAAAATATATTTACTGCATTCCTTCTAAAATACTATGAACTTTATAAAAAATGCCGATAAACAGTTAAGACACTATCCCTCGATTCCTCAAGGAGTAAGGCACCTACATCAGTCTGCTGACACTCCTTGGAAAGTGCATCAGCGTTGATATTTAGCTCTTGGAAAGTACCGAGTATATGAGGCTAGTTCAAAAAGATTAGATGCCTCCATCAACTGATCTACAAGTGGCTTCACAATAACACAATAAACCTATGAAACTCCTTCCATCCAATTGATAACCAAGGAAGAGCCTAAATATCTGAAGTTGGCTAGTTTCTTTCTCTAGTGCAAACTTAGTCAGAAATATCAAGGCCATCATTGCTGCATAATTATTTGACTGCTGCCCTAGCACTGCTTTGAATTTTAGACTGTGAGAAGAGAGTGGCACCATTACTACTAAATTCTGCTAGGCCCTGCCAGGTCCCATCAAAGAAACTCCAAGCAGGAGAACAATCAAGCAATATCTCACCCATCTGCCTTGGAATTTTGTATTCTGAGAAAAAACTTGAAAAGTGGGTACCTTTCTCTCTTCAATTCTTCCTGCATTTCGAGCCCACCATATACTCCATAAGGTAAGACAAGAAAGAGTTTGAAATTCTTCCAATTTCTCAAACCATTTTTTTAACATTCTTCCACTGAAACTCTTTTCCATACATTCCAATTTCCAGTGAAATGTTCCGAGTCTTTCCAAAGTTTATGTGCACAAGGACACCAAATGACCAGTTGAGTGAGAGTTTCTGCTTGTCTTGTGCATATAATTCATAAACTATGGCCCTGTCTACTCCTTTATTGCCTCACCTTCCAAGTGAGGGCCTTGTTCCTCAAAAATAACCACAGAGGGATCTGAGTCTCTTCTACAAAGACTTCAATTTTCAAATCTTTGAGCATCACCAGCTGACCCCTTAGAAGAAGCATGTCTTTGTATCCTAAACGAGCTGTATATACTTTTAAAGTTTTATTTTTGACCCTGCCAACGAATCGACTCTTCCCTCATGCTGATGCTTCTAGTTTAAAACACGTTGAAAGAAGTAGTCAATGGAGTGTCTTGGAGGGGTTTTGTTGGGCCTCTTACCGTATAATCTGTCATTCAGAATGTAAAAGCCCCAAACACTGAGATGATTGATTTGGGTAACTAGAAGGTTGGCCAGTGTCACCTCGCCAACCCTCCTCTGTGCTACAGGCTGGGTCTTCTCTGACTCAGGTAAGGCTTTTGTAATTTGGATTGCTCTAATTTAAAACTATGAAGTGCAAGGAGATGTGAAGGAGATGTAAAGGATAGTTGATAGCAAAAAAAATTTGAAAAGTCTCCAAGCCCTTGATGTAAAGGCTGAAGTCATAGGTATATAGTGTGGTGAATAAGGTATGAAATCAATTCCTCCAACAACAACATTGGATGTATATCAACACATACAGGCTTTAAAGATTCATTTTTTAAAATAATTTTGTCCCCAACAATTAAAGTACTACCATCTACGGAAATACAACACCATTTTGCAAGAAGGATGAGAATAGGCTTTGCAGGATTTGAGGATGAATATACATCATTTATTATATATGGATTAAGCATAGATAATTTGATATTCCTTCCAGTGCCGCAATTTCTATCCACCACTGATATTTAAATGGGATGTCACCTATCTCCTGTACAGTTACACTGACTGCAAGCTATTGCAAGGGCCTTCTATCCCTAGACGTGGTGTTTAATTATAAAAGACAGGATCGATGACATGTGCACTATGCAATGGATGACACTTTTTCAACATTTTTGTTTATTAATAAACAGATACAGGGTAATTTGGGGAAAGAGCTTGAGGGTTTGATTCTTTTTAGATAGACAGAAAATGAAGAGACCATTCAGGCAGAATTCAAAGGTTGACAAATTTGGTGGTCTACTGAGACATGAAGGGCATCATGTGGCAGGAAACGATCGGAAAGGACATCATGCCAGATGTTGTGTATACGTATCAATTATGGAGCAGAATAATAAAGGGAACAATAATTAAAATCCTCAAGTTCGTGATGATGAGAAGATTTAAAGTAATTTGTTAGAGACAAATGGTAGGAAGAACAGTCAATCTGTTTCAAAACATGCAACATGTATTGATGAGGTGACAAAAGTCTTATAAAAGTCTTGGCAGAGGTAAGAGAACTCAAGGAAAACAATGAAGGTTAGGTTGATGAGCTGTGCAAAAATTTACTGTGTTGGTCATTCTCTAGAGAGGGCATTAAGGCATTCCAAAAAAAAATCCCTCGTTCTCTTGTTTTACTTATGAGTAATGAGAAGCGCCACTAGCATTAGAAGATGGAAACCTGGAAGAGAATATCCAATCAAATGTTACCCTTTGATATTCATGGGTAATCTATCGATTCATCAGCTGGTCCTCTTATATACTTTAGAATGCTTGCTTATGCATGTACAAATGAGAGTTGCCTCACAAGTTGCTGCATGCTATTCAATGATGTGCATCCTTTAGAAGAACTGCAAACTAAAAATGTTTTCCGGGTGTTGAGTAATGATGGACAAGTTTCCTATCACACATCATCCCAGATTTCCATTGTTTGATAAGGTGCATAAATATGGATATTGCTGTGAGTATGCTAAGGAAGACAGGAAAGAACTATAGAACTATTATGCATGGCCACAAGCATTTGGTCTCGTCCTGCAAACTGCTAGTAGAAAGAGTTTGGAATGCGAGTTTGTCCCTTTCTCATTAAGTTCTCAGACTAGGAATGAAAGCACTCCATGGTATTTCAAGTTGTGATAAAACTCAATCAGTTGTAGGAATTTCACCACCGAGACTAGGAATGAAAGCACTCTGTGGTATTTCAAATTGTGATAAAACTTAATCAGTTGTAGGAATTACACCACCCACTATAAAATTTACACTGGCATAGATTCATCTTAACATGAATCTATTAAGCACTAAGAGAGATTGAAAAACACCGTACTTCTTGAAGCTTAATAGATCCAGTGTTAAGACAGATCTATGTTTTTCTTATTTCTATTATTTGAAAAACTTCCTTGAGGAAACCTTTTAGGAACCTCCTTACATTTCGGGAGTGGTACCTGAGATAAATTCTGCTGATTTATAATATGTACTCTTAACCCAAAGGAACTCTACTAGACTTGTATCCATGACCTCTCACTAATCTCTGTGTTGAAACTGGTTGGTTCAAACTGATCTAGCTAACCCACTAAAGCTAAGTTGATCTATAATTGTATATATTATATATCACCAAAACTCAACTAGTTATCATAGGGGTTCAAATCCCCTGTTTTGAATAGGTCAACCTTTCTTACTCAATCCATTTACAACAAGAGAAAGTACTCATTGCGACTTCCAATTGTGATGAAACTTCGCCACTCGTAGGAAATACACCACTCATAAAGCAAATTTTATTTCATGTTGCCCTTTTTTTAGGCATTACACACATATGAAGTAATGAAGATCTCCCCCCATCAGTGTTGTAGCTCACCTTGCTTCTCTCGGTGCAACAACCCAGTTCTCTTTTCTCATTCCAAATAGTGTTCGTGAGGTGAAAAAAAAGGCCTAAAGCATTCTCAATCGTAAACAAAATCCTAATGGCTGTGCTGTGATGATAAAAAAATTATAACGCTCCTAGTAGGAACAGAACTCTATGGAGAGAATGTGAGTACCTAATCGAGTATAGACACTATGTATCAGCATTTGTATATATTGAGATTGAAAAATAGCTTATAAATTGAATGATAAAAATAAGTTTAACTCACCCTTTTTTTTATTTTCTGGCATCAAATATTAATGTATAGGGAGAATTAGAAATATCACTTACGGTTACCACTTTAAGCTTTGCCAAGATTTGAAACCAACACCCTTCAAAATCCTTGCTGTGTCGGTATTGCTTCCTTACTGTGTCGGTATTTCTTGCGGTGGAAATTGACAGTGAAGAGAAAATGAAAATCGCATAGCCCAATAAAATAGTGGCACAGTATCACCCTCACAGAGGCTAACAGTTACCACGATGTCATAGCCAAATGGAATGGATGAAGTCTCACATGTTCCCCCGCAATTATATTAAAAAAGAAGGAAGATGCCCTCACACAAACCAAACAATTAATCCATCGCGTCAACCAATAGCGAGCGCGGTGTTTTGGTTGTTGTATTCTCTGTAACCCGAGCAACCCCAGCTCTTTGGAGAATGTAGAGAGTGGAATACAATTTTGGATCACCTCTTTCAACAGCTTCTAGGTGACATTCAAATTCTTTCCCATACCCAGCGAATTGTTTCCACTGCAACGCTTGAGGCAAAGCCGGTCCTCCTCTAACTTGTCCCAGCCCAAACTTATAAACAAAACAAAAAAGGGTTTCTATAAACTTAAATATGGTTAAGTGCCGCCAAAATTTAGTTTGGCAAACACTAATTTTTTTTAATGTATTTTTGTTTTTTGGATTTAGTTAAAAGTTGTTTGGCGGGAATTTGATTTTTATTTAGATTTTCAATAATTAACTTATTTTTTATATTTAAAAAATAAAAATAAAAATTCAATAATTCAACTTAATCATTGTGTATCTTTATAACATTATCGTGTTTTGTGATCTTAAAAAATTTTGATAATCCAAAATTAAAATTATATTTGGAATAATAAGGTTTTTTTTAAAGAAATGAAAAACTAACATCAACAAAAGTCACTAGAAATTTCAAAATAGACTACATGAAACCATAGATCCATAGATTATTGGAGATTCTTTGAGGATTCTAGCAAATGAACCCAAGTAAACCAATGCATAAGTTTAGTTCATTTCTATTGTTCCTAGATAATTATTTTCACTTTCACCCTTGATTTCTTCTATTTTCAGTGCATTGTTATTAATTCATTGTTTGTATTGCTCTATTTTATTTTTTCAAGTTCAATATGAATGATTTAACCTCTTTTGTGGTAGCTTTCATGGAAAAATGAAGGTAAAATATATGTATTTAAAGTGAAATGATGTCTTGTCCTCTTCAAATTTTTCTACTCTCAATCTATTTCATTTTACATTTATTATTTTTATATATTTTTTTAAACTTATAAACACTACATTATTGCCAAGGGCATGGCCCTTTATTTTTTCAAAGATTAGGCTCCGTATATATGTTCTATCACCATTTATAAGTATTAAGGGCTCATGGAAACTATCTGCATATTGAGTTGTGGCATTGATGGCTCCAACGCTTGCAAGCATTTTATGGGAGCCTCCCATCATGGGGTGGGAGTGCAGCGCTCACTAGCTCCTTTTTCCTCTTTCATTTCATCCTTAGCAATGGAAAACACCTTATAAGATTGAAATCCCCTTTTTTTCTCTTTCATTCCATCCTTATCAATGGAACTCACCTTATAAGATTGAATAAAGAAGATTGAAATCTTCCTATTAAGGAATCTAGAATGTTGTGGGTGCCTCCCATCATGGGGTGGGAGTGCAACGCCCACTAACTCCTTTTTCTTTTTTCATTTCATCCTTAGCAATGGAAAACACCTTATAAGATTGAAATCCCATTTTTTCTCTTTCATTTCATTCTTATCAATGGAAACCACTTTATAAGATTGAATAAAGAAGATTGAAATCTTCATATTAAGGAATCTAGAATGCACATAGACAAGACTCTAAAATGAACATAAAAGTAAGATAAGATTCATGGTTCTTTCCAAGGATTGTGTGAAGCTCTTTTTAGCATTGATGCTCTTTGGGATAGTTTAATTCCCCCATAATTTGGCCTGTGATTACGTTCGTGGCAACTGTAACCAGCGCAGCCTGCTGGGCTCTGACCTCCGGAGGTGTTTCTGGCTGTAGCTTTGCCTGTAATTCTGTGATTTTCTGTTCCATCTGAGCTTTGACACTTGGACCTCTGTCTTGGAGGCTCTCAAGGCTGTGACCAACCCTTCGATCTTGGCCTGGCGGGTAGCTGTGGCGGGTATTTTGTCCGTAACATCGGTGCAGAGTCGACCAATTAAATTCTCCAGTTGCGTGTGCGTAGCCTGTACCCTGGTTACCTCAACTGTCTGTTTGATAATGTTCTACTCCACTGTGCGGAGCCGCTGGTGGGCCTGATGGTCCCTATGGTGTATTTCTTGAAACAGTGAGCGATGTAAAGCCTACAACGACTCATGTGGCAATCTTGCCAAATCCAGTTGGACCTCTGCGCAAGCCTATACTCGCGTTCCGGTGTTGGATGGACTTACTGTAAGGGTTGCACTAAGTAGCGGGCAGTTTCGGCTTACTTCCGCAACAAGGGTCGTGTTGCTAGCTGTCAGGGTCGAGCGAACCGGGACCAAACTGGTGTGTAGTGTGTCCATCTTCATTTGCAAGGCTCGGAACTTGGCCTAAAGCAAGACGACCGCAGCTTGCTTCTATTTTTCCAGAGTCAGCCACTTGTCCTCCGTGGATAAGGTGACTGCATCGGCGATTTGTTCCAGGTCGCCTTCCGTGAGTTTAATTGTTTCATCACGTCCTGTTCTCTGTGAGCGTTGCTTCTTGCGTGACCCCTTAGCGGCTGCATCTGTCCATTTTGTACCTCTTGGGGAATCAACATCCCTTGGCTTCGGGTCCGTTGTACTAATGGTGTGGCTGCGACCCCTTCCTCGTATACTTTCTCTCACAATATTTATATAAAAAAGGAAAATTCATTATATAGGAAAAATATCAGTGTAATAGGTAGTTGCATATAAAACATGTTCAATCCAGGGAGAGGATCAACAAAAACTAGAAAGGTATAAACATCATGGTTGTTTACATCCTTTTAAAAAATGATAAAAGGAAAATTTCCTAAGATAATTGCCTAAGAGGCGGGTGTCCCATTATAAAATCTTGCCACAACAATAATTTCCTTCCATTACCAGGAATATGATAGAGATTGTTTTGAAAAAAAATATATTCCTCTCCAGTAGAGATTCCAAATCAACGATCCTTTCAGAGCATTATCGGTCGACAGAAGAAGAATGCCAGGCTTATGATCTGAGGTAAGCTTAGGAAGAATTTTTGAGGAGATGAGCCTCCTTTCCAACAAGTGTATAATCCTTTCTTTGGCTTAAATTCCAAATTTGTGAGGTCCCATTGGAGGACTAGGTCTTCAACCACATGAAGCATTTGATCCCTGAAGCTACTTCCTCCTCTTTTTTCTTCTATATTCAATACTATATTAAGGTCTCCGACAATGATGATATTATTTGGAGAGTGGAGTTCTAAAAAAGCATTTAGAGTTTGCCAACATTCTTTCTTCTCTGCATACGTTATCAGTACATAAAGATTTAAAAGAGCAAGAGATAACTTACTTGCTCTATCCCTTAACTCGGTAAAAATCCAATGTTGAGTCTCAAAGGAGTCGACAAGTTCAAATTGGTCCTCCTTCCACAAGGTGGCAATTCCTCCTGAGAATCCCCTTGAACTTATTGCTTTACCTGCATTCTTCTGCCATTTATTTTTGATGATCTCAAGAAGGGTTTCCCCTTCAATTTTAGTCTCTTGGAGCATGAGGATATCTGTAGTTTTTGTTTTCAAAAGATCCTTGACACCTTCAGCTTCTGCATATGAGGGAGAGGAGGAGATTTCAAAGGTTACTTCAGGATGACCTTCTTCTTCAATGTATTTTTCAATGGTTGGAAGCTTGGGCTGTTCGTTGTTGTCCTTATTTTTTTCTGCTACGTTATTAACCTCTTCATTTATCTTGCCTGTTATCAGTGAGGGGATGGAGCTCCCAGCCCCATGGTCTTGCCCATATGGTGGGGATTTTTTAACTTTCGCTGCCCCTTTTCCTCGAGGCTTTGATGGGGTTATTTTATGCATTGTGGTCCATTGTTCTGCTTTCGAAATTTCACTTTCTTCGGTGGCCTTTTTTTTGCAATGCCTTGCAAAATGGTCGTATCCATGACAATGCCGACATTTAAATAGTAGCTTTTCATAGTCCAATTCCTGGATGTGGGTCCAATCTGCGACTGTTGTTTTTATGGCTTATGGCAGCCCAACTTCCAGGTCCATCTCAACGCATATGCGAACACAAGAGTACTGATATTTTCTCATCGCTTGATCGATGTATCTTCCAAGAGTGTTGCCGATGGTTTGCAGGGATTTTTGGTTCCAGCAATGTAGAGGAAGGTGGGGAAGTACCCACAATGGGACAACAGAAGGCACATCTTGAGCAGGGTCAAAATCGAGCATCCATTTATTTAGGTATAGCCGTTGATGCCCCATGAAGTATGGTCCATTTCTGAATATGAGGATTTTGTCTTTTGCGTTCTCAAAAACAAATACGAAGAATCCTTTCCCTACGAAATGACTTTTAATACCTTCTGAAACTTGTGAACTACTGCATAACACCAAAAAGGAACTTGTGCCTTACACGGTGAAAGGCACTAGCCAGATCCAACTTTACATCCATGCATTTTTCTTTGTTTTGAATGCTGGAGTGTATTGCTTCTTGGACCAAGATGAAACTGTTCGTAATCAATCTGCCTTTGACAAATCCCCCTTCATTGACAGGGATAATTTCAGGGAGGAGACCTTTCAATATTAGCCATGACTTTTGTTATAAGCTTGTAGCCAATATTGCATAGCGAGATTGGCAGAAACCGATTGAAAGAGTTGGCACCCTTCTCTTTGGGGATAAGGGCCAGGAAGGCCGAATTAGTGCTCCCACCAAGTTTATGGCAAGTTTGGGATTTCAGGATCATCTTGTGTAGATCTTTCTTGATAATATTCTAGCATGTTTTGATAAAGTGGCCAGTGAATCCTTCTAGTCCGGGTGCTTTATTTGGCTCCATGTTATCAAGGGCATGCTTGATGTCATTTATAGTTACAGGAGTGTTCAACATCGAGTTCATCTCCTCATTGACCTTTTGGGGGACAAGGTTCAACAAATATGGGCATAGATTTGCCTGCGCTTCCTCCATATACATCTCCTTAAAGTGTTGATGAGCAACTGCTTTTATGTTGGCAAAGTTGTTGTGGGCTTGTCCTCTAGAATTTATTTCTTTTATGAAATTGAAGCTCTTTCTGGCCTGTGTCTGCTTGTGGAAGAAGGAAGTATTTATGTCTCCAGCCTGGAGCCAGAGACTGCGGGACTTGAGACTCCAGTATTCTTCTTCCTGGATACAAGTCTTATGGAAATTTGCTTGGAGTTCTTCTTCCTGGGTTAGACTGTCCCTTGATATAGCCATGTCTTCCATCTGCATTTGATGAATTTCAAGGCTGTCCTGAGCCTCCTTCCTAGCTGCAGACGGGGATGGGAATCCCTTGAACCAATCTTTGAGGGCCCTTTTCACCTTCCTCAGTTTTTCTTCCCATACAAAAAATGGGGAACCATTGATAGGGGGCTTCCGAGTATCCTCAATTATCCCCAAGAAATCAGATTGCCAGACCCAAAGGGGGCTGAAGCGGAATGGAATAGGCCCCAGATTCAAAAGCATATTCATATCAAGGTGGATGGGCTTGTTATCAGAGACCGAAGAGGGGATGATAAAAGAACTAATTTTAAGACCAAGAAGAAGGAAAGAGCTTTGAATAAGAAAATGATCTAACCTTGCTATTATGTGGCCTGACCCCGCCCTTCTATTTGCCCATGTATATTTTCCTTTGACAGGCTTGATGTCAAGAAGATCCTAGTGATGAATAAGATCTTTCACCCATTCCCTAGCAGGATCCTTTACTGTGCAGCCCCCATGCTTTTCATCCTGGTGTAGAGCAAGGTTCGTGTCCCCAGCAAGAATGACATTTTCCATCAGTAGCTCAGAGGCTAAATCACGAATGGTGTCCCTGCAACTTTGATTATCTACCAAGATGGCTGGAGCGTAAATATTAACGAGATTCAGTGTGTCCTTAGTTTGCAAATGTTGAAGCTAAATTAGAATACGGTTTGTGGATGTTTTAACCAAGATTTATTTAAAGGAGGTCATGTCCCATAAAACTCCTAGACCCCTCTGACGCTCCTCTGGAGGAAACAACTATGCTTCCACCCTTACCCAAAAATGGATCTTGAGGCTTCCTTGTGTGGGAGAGCCCTTTTCTTCATTCTTTGGGCCATCCTCTTGATCTCCCTCAGTTCCTGAGCTCAGAGCGACGAAGCTGTTCTCATTATCTTTTAGGCCAGTCACGGGTATGGAGGCATTTCCCAAAGGGGCAGAGTTGCCTTCCCCCCTATCAACTCGCTGCTTGTTTGGCCCTGGCCTGGAGGTAGGTTTGGGTTTTTTTGTTGGCTACCATTCTGATTCTTTCTCATTCTCTGGGGTCGCATTCTTGGGACAGCTCTTGGCGAAATGTCCATATTCGTGGCATGCACGACACTTGAATGGCAGTTGTTCATAGTGAATCTTCTGAATGTGGGACCAATTCCCAACTGTGAGCTTGATGGCTTTAGGCAACCCAACTTCCAAGTCGACTTCCACACATATTCTAGCACAATATTATTGTTCATTCTTGCAGCATCTATCAATAAAATTCCCAATGGAATTTCCAATTTGAATCAGGGAGTCCCAGCTCCAACAGTGCATTGGAAGATTTGGGAGTCTGACCCAAACTGGTACATTGGAGGGGACGTCGACCGAAGAATCAAAATCAGGGGTCCAATGACTTAGGTACAGGCCCTGCGGACCCATGAAGTATGGTCCATTTCTAAAGATGAGTTCCTTGTCCTCCTTTGAACTAAACTCGAACAAGAAATAACCGCACCCTAGAAAGTAAGATGTGACATTGTTCTTGATGAGTGGCTGCCAATTTCTGTTAACCCAAGCTTTTGTAGTCTTTGGAGATGGTCATAAACCTGTAAACTGCCCTATTAGCGCTCGTTTCGCGAGAGAGATGGCCACCTTCATAGGTCCCTCAGGGATTTCATCTAGTTTCTTCACAAACTTGGATGCCTGTAATTTCAGCTTCTTCTTCTGAGAGGCGATAAACAGGTAGAAAACCTCCACCTCAGGAGGAGGGGGCAGAGGGGCGCCCTGAGAGGCTGCCATCAGTCAACCGAGGTGGGGCAGACATGGAAGATCCCTAGCGGGAGCAGATGGGTGGCGACGACGGCATTAGAAGCGATATCGTAGCAGTGACCCAAGCAGGCAATGTCCCGACAGGAATTGGCGTGGCGTGCAGAGGATCCACAACAAAACTTGAATAGCTTGAACGCAACCATTAATGAAATTTTATAATTATTATTTAATTGAATTATTTAACATTAGAGAGTAAATGAATTACTTATAATAAAAATAAATGAATTATATTAATAAAAAATATTTATAATTGTTATTTAGTTGAATCATTTAAATGTTATTTAGCATTAGAGTAGTTAGTTTGGAGTGTATTGCTTCTTGGACCAGAATGAAATTGTTCGTAATCAATCTGCCTTTGAAAAATCCCCCTTGATTGACAGGGATAATTTCAGGGAGGAGACCTTTCAATCTATTAGACATGACTTTTGTTATAATCTTGTAGCCAATATTGCAGAGTGTGATTGGCCGAAACCGATTGAAAGAGTTGGCACCATTATCTTTGCGGATAAGGGCCAGAAAGGCCGAATTAGTGCTCCCACCAAGTTTATGGCAAGTTTGGGATTTCAGGATCATCTTGTGCAGATCTTTCTTGATAATATTCTAGCATGTTTTGATAAAGCGGCCAGTGAATCCTTCTGGTCCGGGTGCTTTATTTGGCTCCATGTTATCAAGGGCATGCTTGATGTCATTTATAGCTACATGAGTGTTCAACATCGAGTTCATCTCCTCATTGACCTTTTGGGGGACAAGGTTCAAAAAATATGGGCATAGATTTGCCTGTGCTTCCTCCATATACAGCTCCTTAAAGTGTTGATGAGCAGCTGCTTTTATGTTGGCAAAGTCATTGTGGGCTTGTCCTCTAGAATTTATTTCTTTTATGAAGTTGAAGCTCTTTCTGGCCTGTGTCTGCTTGTGGAAGAAGGAAGTGTTTATGTCTCCAGCCTGGAGCCAGAGACTACGGGATTTGAGCCTCCAATATTCTTCTTCCTGGATATAAGTCTTATGGAAATTTTCTTGGAGTTCTTCTTCCTGGGTTAGACTGTCCCTTGATATGTCCATGTCTTCCATCTGCATTTGATGAATTTCAAGGTTGTCCTAAGGCTCCTTCCTAGCTGTAGACGGGGAAGGGAGTACCTTGAACCAATCTTTGAGGGCCCTTTTCACCTTCCTTAGTTTTTCTTCCCATACAAAAAATGGGGAACCATTGACAAGGGGCTTCCAGGCATCCTCAACTATCCCAAAGAAATCAGATTGCTGGACCCAAAGGGGGCTGAAGCAGAATGGAATAGGCCCCAGATTCAAAAGTGGCTTCATCTCAAGGCGGATGGGCTTGTTATTAGAGACCGAAGAGGGGATGATAAAAGAACTAATTTTAAGAGCAAGAAGAAGGAAAGAGCTTTGAATAAGAAAATGATCTAACCTTGCTGCTGTGTGGCCCGACCCTGCTCTTCTATTTACCCATGTATATTTTCCTTTGACAGGCTTGATGTAAAGAAGGTCCCAGTGATGAATAAGATCTTCCACCCATTGCCTCGCAGGATCCTTTACTGTGAAGCCCCCACTCTTTTCATCCTGGCGTAGAGTAAGGTTCGTGTCCCCAGCAAGAATGACATTTTCCATTGGCAGCTCAGAGGCTAAATCACGAATGGTGTCCCTGCAACTTTGTTTATCTGCCAAGATGACTGGAGCGTAAATATTAACGAGATTCAGTGTGTCCTTAGTTTTCAAATGCTGAAGCTAAATTAGAATATAGTTTGTGGATGTTTTAACCAAGATTTCTTTAAAGGAGGTCATGTCCCATAAAACTCCTAGACCCCTCCGACGCTCCTCTAGAGGAGACAGCTATGCTTCCGCCCTTACCCAAAAATGGATCCTGAGGCTTCCCTATGTGGGAGGGCCCCTTTCTTCATTCTTTGGGCCAACCTCTTTATCTCCCTCAGTTCCCGAGCTCAGAGTGATGAAGCTGTTCTAATTATCTTTTAGGCCAGTCACGGGTATGGAGGCATTTCCCAAAGGGGCAGAGCTGCCTTCCCCCCTGTCAACTCGCTACTTGTTTGGCCTTGGCCTGGAGGTAGGTTTGGATTTTTTTGTTGGCTGCCATTCTGCTTCTTTCTCTTTCTCTGGGGTCGCATTCTTGGGATAGCTTTTGGCGAAATGTCCATATTCGTGGCATGCGCGACACTTGAATGGTAGCTGTTCATAGTCAATCTTCTGAATGTGGGACCAATTCCCAACTGTGAGCTTGATGGCTTTAGGCAACCCAACTTCCAAGTCGACTTCCACACATATTCTAGCACAATAATATTGTTCATTCTTGCAGCATCTGTCAATAAAATTCCCAATGGAATTTCCGATTTGAATAAGGGAGTCCCATTTCCAGCAGTGCACTGGAATATTTGGGAGTCTGATCCAAACTGGTACATCGGAGGGGACGTCGACCAAAGAATCAAAATCATGGGTCCAATGATTCGGGTACAAGCCCTGCGGTCCCATGAAGTATGGTCCATTTCTAAAGATGAGTTCCTTGTCCTCCTTTGAATTGAACTCGAACAAGAAATAGCTGCACCCCAGAAAGTAAGATGTGACATTGTTCTTGATGAGTGGCTGCTAATTTCTGTTAACCCAAGCTTCCGTAGTCTTTGGAGATGGCCATAAACCTGTAAAATACCCTATTAGCGCTCGTTTCGTGAGAGATATGGCTACCTTCATAGGTTCCTCAGGGATTTCATCCAGTTTCTTCACAAACTTGGATGCCTGTAATTTCAGCTTCTTCTTCTGAGAGGCGATCAACAGGTAGAAAACCTCCACCTCAGGAGGAGGGGGCAGAGGGGCGCCCTGAGAGGCCGCCATCAGTCGACCAAGGTCGAGCAAACATGGAAGAGCCCTAGAAGGAGCAGATGGGCGGTGACGATAGTATTAGAAGCGAAATCATAACAGTGACCCAAGCAGGCAATGTCCCGACAGGAATCGGCGCGGCGCGCAGAGGATCCACAACAAAAATTGAATAGCTGGAACGCAACCATTAATGAAATTTTATAATTGTTATTTAATTGAATTATTTAACATTGGAGAGTAAATGAATTATTTATAATAAAAATAAATGAATTATATTAATACAAATTATTTATAATTGTTATTTAGTTGAATTATTTAAATGTTATTTAGCGTTAGAGTAACTAAATTATTGATAAAAATTATTTTTAATTATTATTTAATTAAATTATTTAAAACAAAACGTAAATAAAATTGGCCATGTGCGATTTGATTGCTTCCATGGGGTTTCAATAGTTGTTGGGGTTTCAATAGCCCCCGATTTGGAGGAATGGCAGTGGGTCACGGGCTATTTAGCGCTCATTCCTGGAAATCTAGAAAGTCATGTAAAATTCGGGGTTTTAGATTTTGTATAAATCGCTGATGATGGAGTTGGATTTCAAACAAGTTGGTGAATGTATCTCAAGAGCTGTTGCTTCTCAACTTACTTACTTTCTTGATATAGCAGTTGTTTTGCGTGGTGACCAGGCGGCTGTGAAAAGGCAAATCAACAAACAGCTGTGACCAGGCCGCTGTGAAGAGATTCGAACGCAAGTAAGTCTCTGCTCTCTACTAACTGTATGTATTTAAAATTATTTACTTGAATGGTTTTCTGCTCTCTGTCTCGATTTTTTTTTAGCAGCAATCTAAAGATTGCGTTGAAGACTGATCAGACATGTATTTGTCTTCCTTTTTAATGTTATCAAACTTCTTTGGTTTTATATTGATGTATTGCTTCTGACAAGGTTTTGTCTTTTTTTTTTTCTATTTTCTCTGCATATTGGATAAAATAAAATACAAGTTAGTGAGCAAAGCTTGCTCAATAATGTAACGTAAGAATATAACCTCAGTAGGGTCTTGGACCTTGACATAACTTTGTAAGCTATTTTTCTTTGCAGTCACTACTAGTAGTACTGTATTCAGTTTCACTTATTGAATAAGTGAAACCCTTGTAACATGTCTTAGACATTTGATTACCTTTCGTCTTTGATAAATATATTTCTTCCCACAAGGCTTTATCTTCTTTCATAAGTAGCTTTTATATTGCCTGCATGTGGAAGAAAATATAATCAAATTGCTGGGAAATTCTCACTTACTGTTCTAGGAACATGTGACATCAACAAGGCCTTGAAACGTCAGATAGCCTTGCAGCCAGTTGTTATAACAATAGTGGATTGCGATATTGAAAACCTATTAGCAGGTCTTAGAAATCATAATCTAAACAGATATAGGCATGAGAATATAGATGGAACAGCATGGAAAGTAATCATTTTTGAGGTTCCTGTATATTACGAAGAACATTGGTTAGAACTTGGATTCTATTCAGCTTTATAAGCATTTCTGCTTGTTGTCAGTTCTTATCGTGAGTATATGTGATCTACTTATTGAAGACTTCATAACATGCATCCCGATTTTACTTTGAAAGAGATTTGGGCAGAAAGTGTGGTTGGAAGAGCCTGTGATGTCAATATTTGTCAGTTTGGAGTCTTTCATTGAAGTGGAGATTAGTCAAAATAGACACCAGGATGCCAAGATATGTGGGTGGAAGAAATAACATACGTTGCAATCGATATCTACCTCACACGATTCTTGATATCGCTTAGTATTTGAGGTTGGGGAGTAAATATTTTTTCTCCATTGGAAAATCTATTACATATTTCATTTTAAGTCATTAAATATGTTATTAAACATGTCATTTTTGTGTATGTATAGATCTATATTTATGAGCTATTTTGTAACAATATCGTAGATATATATTTTTAATCTGTAAATTGTAATTCTATTCGTGATGAAAATGTAAACCACATTTCTGTTGTCCATGAAGCCCGATAAAAAATAGTAGGAGAAAGATACCATTACTCAGTAAGACAATGAGTTTTGCCACGCTTATACCCAAAGGCTGCAAAAAACATACTTTCAGACAAAACAGACCATAGATTGTCCTCCATTTGTTCCCTTCATTAAATCCTATAAACAACATTAAGATACAATTAAAGAATCCAAGCTCCTCTTAGGTCTGATACATCATGTACTGGAAAATATATTTATTGCATTCCTTCTAAAATACTATGAACTTTATTAAACATGCCGATAAACAGTTAAGACACTATCCCTCGATTCCTCAAGGAGTAAGGCACCTACATCAGTCTGCTGACACTCATTGGAAAGTGCATCAGCATTGATATTGAGCTCTTGGAAAGTATCGAGTATATGAGGCTAGTTCAAAAAGATTAGATGCCTCCATCAACTGATCTGCAAGCGGCTTCACTATAACACCATAAACCTGTGAAACTCCTTCCATCCAATTGATATCTAAGGAAGAGTCTTAATATCTGAAGTTGGTTAGTTTCTTTCTCTAGTGCAAACTTAGTCAGAAATATCAAGGCCATCATTGCTGCATAATTATTTGACTGCTGCCCTAGCACTGCTTTGAATTTTAGACTGTGAGAAGAGAGTGGCACCATTACTACTAAATTCTGCTAGGCCCTGCCAGGTCCCATCAAAGAAACTCCAAGCAGGAGAACAATCAAGCAATATCTCATCCATCTGCCTTAGAATTTTGTATTCTGAGAAAAAACATGAAAAGTGGGTACCTTTCTCTCTTCAATGCTTCCTGCATTTTGAGCCCACCATATACTCCATAAGGTAAGGCAAGAAAGAGCTTGACATTCTTCCAATTTCTCAAACCATGTTTTTAAACATTCTTCCACTGAAACTCTTTTCCATACATTCCAATTTCCAGTGAAATGTTCCAAGTCTTTCCAAAGTTTATGTGCACAAGGACACCAAATGACCAGTTGAGTGAGAGTTTCTTCTTGTCTTGTGCATATAATTCATAAAATATGGCCCTGTCTACTCCTTTATTGCCTCACCTTCCAAGTGAGGGCCTTGTTCCTCAAAAATAACCACAGAGGGATCTAAGTCTCATCTACAAAGACTTCAATTTTCAAATCTTTGAGCACCACCAGCTGACCCCTTAGAAGAAGCATGTCTTTGTATCCTAAACGAGCTGTATATACTTTTAAAGTTTTATCTTTGAACCTGCCAATGAATCCACTCTTCCCTCATCCTGATGCTTCTAGTTTAAAACACGTTGAAAGAAGTAGTCAATGGAGTGTCCTGGAGGGGTTGTGTTGGGCCTCTTACCGTAAAATCTGTCATTCAGAATGTAAAAGCCCCAAACACTGAGATTATTGATTTGGGTAACTAGAAGGTTGGCCACTGTCACCTTGCCAACCCTCCTCTATGCTATAGGCCGGCTCTTCTCTGACTCAGGCAAGGCTTTTGTAATTTGAATTGCTGGAATTTAAAACTATGAAGTGCAAGGAGATGTGAAAGAGATGTAACGGGTAGTTGATAGCAAAACAAATTTGAAAAGTCTCCAAGCCCTTGATGTAAAGGCTGAAGTCATCGGTATATAGTGTGGTGAATAAGGTATGAAATCAATTCCTCCAACAACAACATTGGATGTATATCAGCACATACAGGCTTGAAAGATTCATTTTTTAAAATCATTTCGTCCCCAACAATTAAAGTACTACCATCTACGGCAATACAACACCATTTCTCAAGAAGGATGAGAATAGTCTTTGCAGGATTTGAGGATGAATATATGTCATTTATTATATATGGATTAAGCATAGATCATTTGATATTTCTTCCAGTGCTGCAATTTCTATCCACCACTGATATTTAAATGGGATGTCACCTATCTCCTGTACAGTTATACTGACTGCAAGCTATTGCATGGGCCTTCTATCCCTAGACGTGGTGCTTAATTATAAAAGACAGGATGGATGACATGTGCACTATGCAATGGATGACACTTTTTCAAGATCTTTCTTTATTAATAAACAGATACAGGGTAATTTGGGGAAAGAGCTTGAGGGTTTGATTCTTTTTAGATAGACAGAAAATGAAGAGACCACTCAAGCATAATTCAAAGGTTGACAAATTTGGTGGTCTACTGAGACATGAAGAAGGGCATCATGTGGCAGGAAACCATCGGAAAGGACATCATGCCAGATGTTGTGTATACGTATCAATTGTGGAGCAAAATAATAAAGGGAACAATAATTAAAATCCTCAAGTTTGTGATGATGAGAAGATTTAAAGTAATTTGTTAGAGACAAATGGTAGGAAGAACAGTCATTCTGTTTCAAAGCATGCAGAATGTATTGATGAGGTGACAAAAGTCTTATAAAAGTCTTGACAGAGGTAAGAGAACTCAAGGAAAACAATGAAGGTTAGGTTGATGAGCTGTGCAAAAATTTACTTATTGGTCATTCTCTAGAGAGGGCATTAAGGCATTCCAAAAAAAAAATATCCCTCGCTCTGTTGTTTTACTTATGAGTAATGAAAAGCACCACTAGCACTAGAAGATGGAAACCTAGAAGAGAATATCCAATCAAATGTTACCCTTTGATATTCATGGGTAATCTATCAATTCATCAGCTGGTCCTCCTATAAAACATGCCGATAAACAGTTAAGACACTATCCCTCGATTCCTCAAGGAGTAAGGCACCTACATCAGTCTGCTGACACTCCTTGGAAAGTGCATCAACGTTGATATTGAGCTCTTGGAAAGTACCGAGTATATGAGGCTAGTTCAAAAAGATTAGATGCCTCCATCAACTGATCTGCAAGCGGCTTCACAATAACACCATAAACCTGTGAAACTCCTTCCATCCAATTGATAACCAAGGAAGAGTTTAAATATCTGAAGTTGGTTAGTTTCTTTCTCTAGTGCAAACTTAGTCAGAAATATCAAGGCCATCATTGCTGCATAATTATTTGACTGCTGCCCTAGCACTGCTTTGAATTTCAGACTGTGAGAAGGGAGTGGCACCATTACTACTAAATTCTGCTAGGCCCTGCCAGGTCCCATCAAAGAAACTCCAAGCAGGAGAACAATCAAGCAATATCTCACCCATCTGCCTTGGAATTTTGTATTCTGAGAAAAAACTTGAAAAGTGGGTACCTTTCTCTCTTCAATGCTTCCTGCATTTCGAGCCCACCATATACTCCATAAGGTAAGACAAGAAAGAGCTTGAAATTCTTCCAATTTCTTAAACCATGTTTTTAAACATTCTTCCACTGAAACTCTTTTCCATACATTCCAATTTCCAGTGAAATGTTCCGAGTCTTTCCAAAGTTTATGTGCACAAGGACACCAAATGACCAGTTGAGTAAGAGTTTATGCTTGTCTTGTGCATATAATTCATAAAATATGGCCCTGTCTACTCCTTTATTGCCTCACCTTCCAAGTGATGGCCTTGTTCCTAAAAAATAAACACAGAGGGATCTGATTCTCTTCTACAACGACTTCAATTTTCAAATCTTTGAGCACCACCAGCTGACCGCTTGAAAGAAGCATGTCTTTGTATCCTAAACGAGCTGTATATACACTTTTTAAAGTTTTATTTTTGACCCTGCCAATGAATCCACTCTTCCCTCATCCTGATGCTTCTAGTTTAAAACACGTTGAAAGAAGTAGTCATTGGAGTGTCTTGGAGGGGTTTTGTTGGGCCTCTTACCGTACAATCTGTCATTTAGAATGTAAAAGCCCCAAACACTGAGATGATTGATTTGGGTAACTAGAAGGTTGGCCACTGTCACCTCGCCAACCCTCCTCTGTGCTACAGTCTGGTTCTTCTCTGACTCAGGCAACGCTTTTGTAATTTGGATTGCTCGAATTTAAAACTACGAAGTGCAAGGAGATGTGAAGGAGATGTAAAGGGTAGTTGATAGAAAAACAAATTTGAAAAGTCTCCAAACCCTTGATGTAAAGGCTGAAGTCATAGGTATATAGTGTGGCGAATAAGGTATGATATCAATTCCTCCAACAACAACATTGGATGTATATCAGCACATACAGGCTTTAAAGATTCATTTTTTAAAATCATTTTGTCCCCAAAAATTAAAGTACTACCATCTACGGCAATACAACACCATTTTGCAAGAAGGATGAGAATAGTCTTTGCAGGATTTGAGGATGAATATATGTCATTTATTATATATGGATTAAGCATAGATCATTTGATATTCCTTCCAGTGCCGCAATTTCTATTCACCACTGATATTTAAATGGGATGTCACCTATATCCTGTATAGTTACACTGACTGCAAGCTATTGCAAGGGCCTTCTATCCCTAGACGTGGTGTTTAATTATAAAAGACAGGATGGATGACATGTGCACTATGCAATGGAGGACACTTTTTCAACATCTTTGTTTATTAATAAACAGATACAGGGTAATTTGGGGAAAGAGCTTGAGGGTTTGATTCTTTTTAGATAGACAGAAAATGAAGAGACCACTCAGGCAGAATTCAAAGGTTGACAAATTTGGTGGTCTACTGAGACGTGAAGAAGGGCATCATGTGGAAGGAAACCATTGGAAAGGACATCATGCCAGATGTTGTGTATATGTATAAATTGTGGAGCAGAATAATAAAGGGAACAATAATTAAAATCCTCATGTTCATGATGATGAGAAGATTTAAAGTAATTTTTTAGAGACAAATGGTAGGAAGAACAGTCAATCTGTTTCAAAGCATGCATCATGTATTGATGAGGTGACAAAAGTCTTATAAAAGTCTTGACAGAGGTAAGAGAACTCAAGGAAAACAATGAAGGTTAGGTTGATGATCTGTGCAAAAATTTACTGTATTGGTCATTCTCTAGAGAGGGAATTAAGGCATTCCAAAAAAAAAAATATCCCTCGCTCTCTTGTTTTACTTATGAGTAATGAAAAGTACCACTAGCACTAGAAGATGGAAACCTGGAAGAGAATATCCAATCAAATGTTACCCTTTGATATTCATGGGTAATCTATCAATTCATCAACTGGTCCTCCTATATACTTTATAATGTTTGCTTATGCATGTACAAATGATAGTTGCCTCACAAGTTGCTGCATGCTATTCAACGATGTGCATACTTTAGAAGAACTGCAAACTAAAAATGTTTTCCGGGTATTGAGTAATGATGGACAAGTTTCCTATCACACATCATCCCATATTTCAATTGTTAGATAAGGTGCATAAATATGGATATTGCTGTGAGTATGCTAAGGAAGACAGGAAAGAACTATAGAACTATTATGCATGGCCACAAGAATTTGGTCTCGTCCTGCAAATTGCTAGTAGAAAGAGTTTGGAATGCGAGTTTGTAAAAAGGCTGAAGTGATAGGTATATAGCATGGTGAATAAGGTATGAAATCAATTCTTCCAACAACAACATTGGATGTATATCAGCACATAGAGGCTTTAAAGATTCATTTTTATAAATCATATTGTCCCCAGCAATTAAAGCACTACCATCTAAGGCAATACAACACTATTTTGCAAGAAAATTAGGATAGTCCTTGCAGGATTTGAGGATGAATACATGCAATTTATTGAACCTATGGATTAAGCATCGCTTGCCTCCCATACCACAAACAAATCCAGATAGTTTTCAAAAATGTAATTGCAATAGCATTTGAAACAATATTGTGTCCTCTAAGTGAGAGGAGAATTTCTAGAGCTGGTTGGAGAAGACATTTATGGTGTCACGGAGTTTACAAAAGTTCTTTTGGGGATGGATAAACATATCACGTTGTAAAGCACGTCCAAGGTTGTAACCTCTTGCTGAGATATTTCAATTGCAATGGATTAAAACCTGTGGATTTGAATTTTATAGATGGATGGATAGCAGAGTTACTTTCTAGAAGAGGTGCTGCTTCTAATGGATTTATGTAAGAGTGGATTAAAATTTTCATGGTTATTTATGTGTTCAGAAGATAAAAGGTTTTGGAAAATTTTATTGGATGAATTGGTGATTTGAAGCATGTAAATTATTATTATTATTCTCCAATTTTAAGGTCATGACTAAACCAGACACCAAATTGGTGTATGAGACTTCCTTTTTTATGGATAAGGGACCCACCTTCGCCATAATAAAACAAACAGACAAGCTGGCATTGACCCACACTGTAGTTTCCTCCATTCTCAAGCACTGAGGAATCAAATTTATTGTATAATTTCACCAAATTGGCACTTGTCCAAAGCCTCCCAAATCTCATCATCCAAGAAGTCTTCCTAAGGATCCAAATTATTTCTTATATTGCCCCAAACATTGTTGGTTTTTGGGGAATAATGCTTAATTTTGGATCTTAGCTCATGGAAGCCTATTGTTGAGATGTTGACTCCATCAATCCATTTGTTGGTTCCACAATGCCAAAAATGGATTGAATGAGAGTAGATTTGCCACTTTTTGTCTGCCCCACAATTGCCTCCTTTGTACCTCTAGGGAAAGTGCATGTAAGGCCTTTCAAGAGAAACAGAAGATGTGGCCCATAATGCACCTGCAAATCAGATAGATCTATTGTTCCTCTAGATCGACAGTTGGATTTGGTCTACAATTCTCCATGATCACTGGTGGCTCAGTGGGAATACGTGAATATTGCATTATTCTCTCCATTGAGATAATCTTGGTCTCCACAAAACAAAGACATTATGTGACCCAGGTTTGTATCATGTTCAGATTTAGACCATATGTTATTGTCAACCTTGCAATGCTTGGTCTAATTACATCTCCAGGCAAGCGAATGAGGAACACCAAAGAGAATGTAATATCACCAATTTTGATTTTTCATTTAACAGGATTAATGAAGTTTACTAGGGGAGTGCCAAGCATAGCACAATTTTGTAATCTGGGCATTTGAGACATTTTTGGTACATGAGACTTAGTAGAAATAGAAAATATCAACCTTTGTGGAATGCTGGTGCCACCCCTCAAGGAATAATTGATTTTTTGGAAAGGAGATCAAAATATTTTGATGAGGGACCCCAAGGAAAGGCGAAGAAACAATTATAAATAGAGGGTTGAAGGCGACATTGAGTACCTTTTGATAATTTGTCATTTTACACATTGTTGCTCAAGCTGTTCAACTGAGTCATAGGTGCTGTTTAGCACCAGAGGTTTCCAAATGGAAATCTCACCATCTTCTTCGGCAAACCACAAGTGCCACTCTAGGGAGGCAAGTTCTACTAATCTTTGGTAGTTGGGAGGATACCACACATTTCAGGTTTAGCTAGGATGCGGGAAAGGACCCACATAGTTCTTGTTGGAGAGTGGTGTCGGAGATAGGGGCTACACTATCATTGACGCATTCCTTGACCAAATTCCAAGAAAAAAGAGAAGGATTTACAAGAGCAGGAGGTATTTCCACAACAGTACGGATTTTTGGAGCAGGGGCCTGCATCATCTTGCCCAGGAACTACGCAGTATTTTGTGGGGGCCAAGTCACCCTCTTCTTCGGTGGACCACGAGTGCCACCCCAGGGAGGAAAGTTCTACTCATCTTTGGTAGCTGGGAGGATACCACACATTTATGGTTCAACTAGGATGCAGGAAAGGAAATTGTGTGGGATTTTCTACCATTTTGGTGCCAACTCAGCCAGGAGCTGAAGGAGCTAGGGGGAAATTGGGTCAAAATGTTTGAGGTCAACATTTGGCCAATTCCTTCGTGGGTTTTTGTGGGTTATTGGAGCAGAACCTGAGGTTAATTTCCCGAAATTTTTCTGGGCACCGAATGAGTCCCTAACAACCATTGTTCGCAGTCAGCAGTGCAGTTTTTCACTGTGTCAAGGTAGAGATTGTTGGGGACAACCACATTGCATGTTAGAGTAGCCAATTTCATCACATGGGCATTGTTAGGTTGCCTTGTGCAAGACCAAGTGCATGCTTTCTGATCTTACCTTTGTACCCGACATTTGTATTAATAAAATGGCTCAGCTCAACATAATTAATGGATATTTCTTGGTGTTTAATGTGTTGTAAATTATGCGTGTTTGTTTTTTTTACTATGCTTGGTTTGCTTATCATTGCAAATTTCCATTAGGAATATTACAATGGTATCAAAGCATAATCTTGGCCAGCTATGGGGAAGCTAGCAAGATCATGAAGGTGTTAGACTCGCATGCACAGTGATTGGTGAACTTATAGACACTCCAATGATGCAGAAAGGGGAAATTTTAGAAGGGCTCTTGGAGGAGTTGATGAGGCAAAGCCAACAATTGGCTTGTGAAAGGGATTGAGGAGCTGGGGTTGTTTGGAATTAGATTGGGAGAAATCGTGGGTGATTTTCTAGCATTTTGCTGGAGGAACAAGCCCAACATCTGCTACAGGTTACAGTTTCTGCTTGTGGAGGAGGGCTAAACATTTCGAGGTCAATTTTGGAGCGGCAAAACTAGAGTAAACCCTTTCTGGGTTTTTCTGGGTTTTTGACAAGGATCTTAGAAATAATTTGGCATAATTTTTTGGGTAGATTCGCGGGGTCAAACAGGGTGCCCAACTCAGCCAACAACTAGAGGAGCTAGGGGGAAATTGGGCCGAAATTTTGAGGCAAAGCCAATAATTGGCTTGTGAAAGGGATTGAAGAGCTGGGGTTGTTTGAAATTAGATTGGCGGAATTCATGGGTGATTTTCCAGCATTTAGATTTATTATACTCTACAATGTTGTTGTTGGAAACATGTTTGTATTTGTGGTAGACATAAGTCTAGCACTTGCTAAATTTCATTCACTCTACAATGTTGCTATGTGCTTGTGTTTGCGCTAAAAGAAGATCTATTGTTCCTCTAGATCGACAGTTGGATTTGGTCTACAATTCTCCATGATCACTAGTGGCTCGGTGGGAATACGTGAATATTGCATTATTCTCTCCATTGAGATAATCTTGGTCTCCACAAAACAAAGACATCATGTTACCCAGGTTTGTATCATGTTCAGATTTAGACCATATGTTATTGTCAACCTTGCAATGATTGGTCTAATTACATCTCCAGGTAAGCGAATGAGGAACACCAAAGAGAATTTAATATCACCAATTTTGATTTTTCATTTAACGGGATTAATGAAGTTTACTAGGGGAGTGCCAAGCATAGCACAATTTTGTAATCTGGGCATTTGAGACATTTTTGGTACATGGGACTTAGTAGAAATAGAAAATATCAACCTTTGTGGAATGCTGGTGTCACTCCTCAAGGAATAATTGATTTTGTGGAAAGGAGATCAAAATATTTTGATGAGGGACCCCCAAGGAAAGGCGAAGCAACAATTATAAATAAAGGGTTGAAGGCAACATTGAGTACCTTTTGATAATTTGTAATTTTACACATTGTTGCTCAAGCTGTTCAATTGAGTCACAGGTGCTGTTTAGCACCAGAGGTTTCCAAATGGAAATCTCACCATCTTCTTTGGCGAACCACAAGTGCCACTCTAGGGAGGCAAGTTCTATTAATCTTTGGTAGTTGGGAGGATACCACACATTTCAGGTTTAGCTGGGATGCGAGAAAGGACCCACACAGTTCTTGTTGGAGAGTGGTGTCGGAGATAGGGGCTACACTATCATTGAAGCATTCCTTGACCAAATTCCAAGAAAAAAGAGAAGGATTTATAAGAGCAAGAGGTATTTCCACGACAGTATGAATTTTTGGGGCAGGGGCCTGCATCATCTTGCCCAGGAACTACGCAGTCTTTTGTGGGGGCCAAGTCACCCTCTTCTTCGGTGGACCACGAGTGCCACCCCAGGGGGGAAAGTTCTACTCATCTTTGGTAGCTGGGAGGATACTACACATTTATGGTTCAATTGGGACGCAGGAAAGGAAATTGTGTGGGATTTTCTACCATTTTGGTGCCAACTCAGCCAGCAGCTGGAGGAGCTAGGGGGAAATTGGGCCAAAATGTTTGAGGTCAACATTTGGCCAATTCCTTCGTGGGTTTTTGTGGGTTATTGGAGCAGAACCTGAGGTTAATTTCCCGAAATTTTCTGGGCACCGAATGAGGCCCTAACAACCGTTGTTCGTAGTCAGCAGTGCAGTTTTTCATTGGGTCAACGTAGAGATTGTTGGGGACAACCACATTGCATGTTAGAGTAGCCAATTTAATCACATGGGCATTGTTAGGTTTCCTTGTGCAAGACCAAGTGCATGCTTTCTAATCTTACCTTTGTACCCAACATCTATACTAATAAAATGGCTCATCTCAGCACAATTAATGGATATTTCTTGGTGTTTAATGTGTTGTAAATTATGCGTGTTTGTTTTTTTTACTATGCTTGGTTTGCTTATCATTGCAAATTTCCATTAGGAATATTACAATGGTATCAAAGCATAATCTTGGCCAGCTGTGGGGAAGCTAGCAAGATCATGAAGGTGTTAGCTTATAGACACTTCAATGATGCAAAAAGGGGAAATTTCAGAAGGGCTCTTGGAGGAGTTGATGAGGCAAAGCCAGCAATTGGCTTATGAAAGGGATTGAGGAGCTGGGGTTGTTTGCAATTAGATTGGGGGAAATCGTGGGTGATTTTATAGCACTTTGCTAGAGGAGCAAGCCCAACATCTGCTACAGGTTGCAGTTTCTACTTGTGGAGGAGGGCTAAGCATTTTGAGGTCAATTTTGGAGCGGCAAAACTAGAGAACCCTTTTTGGGGTTTTCTGGGTTTTTGACAAGGATCTCAGAAATAATTTGGCATAATTTTTTGGGTAGATTCGCGGGGTCAAACAGGGGTCCCAACTCAACCAACAACTGGAGGAGCTAGGGGGAAATTGGGCAGAAATTCCGAGGCAAAGCCAATAATTGGCTTGTGAAAGGGATTGAAGAGCTGGGGTTGTTTGAAATTAGATTGGCGGAAATCATGGGTGATTTTCCAGCATTTTGGTGGAGGAGCAAGCTGAGCATCTGGTTGTGGAGGTTGTGGAGGAGGGCCAAGCATTTTGAGGTCAATTTTGGAGCGTCAAAACTAGAGTAAGCCCCTTCTGGTTTTTTTTCTGGGTTTTTGACAAGGAGCTCATAAATAATTTGGTTGAATTTTTTGGGTAGATTCGCTTGGTCAAATAGGGGTTCCAACTCAACCAACAACTAGAGGAGTTAGGGGGAAATTGGGTTGAAATTCCGAGGTCAACATTTGGCTGATTCCTTCGTGGGTTTTTGTGGGTTATTGGAGGAGAGCCTGAGGTTAATTTCCTGTAATTTTCTGAGCACTAGAGGAGACCCTAACAACCATTGTCTGTAGCCAACAATGCAATTTTTCACTAGGTTAGCAGAGAGATTGTGGGGGACAACCACATTGCATGTTAGAGTAGTTGATTTCATCACCTGCGCATTGTTAGTTTGCCTTGGGCAAGCCTAGGTGCATGTTTTTTCATCTTACCTTTGTACCCAACATTTATATTAATAGAATGGCTCAACTAACACAGTTTATGGAGATTTTTGGGTGTTTAATGTGTTGTAAATTTTGTGTGTTTGTTTTTTTTACTATGCATGCTTTGCTTATCATTGTAAATTTCCATTAGGAATATTACAGAGAATGCAAACACAAGATTTGATAGTAAGTCCATCAGAATACAAATCCATGCATTGGCCCCAACATTGTGGACACTAGGTCTAGTATACATATCAATCAACTAGAGATTTCACTCCATGAACCAAGACTCCTGGTCAAAACTTCTAATGGTGGCTCCTCCAGAGATTGATTCTCCAAAATTTTGTACGATTGAAGCTCTAGAAATTAATGACAACCAAGCCACTTCCCTAGTTGATGATATGTAATATTAATGATACCATATACAAGTTGAACCCATTGGTATAAACACAATGAATACTTGCCAAGAAATCTGAGACAGGACTATAATGATCCCCAAAAGTTGTATAAATGCAACAACCAAAGCTCGTAGTTGTGTAGGAATCAATGTGTCCATTGCACTCTGATTAGTTGATGCCTGATTCAGTATTCACCCAAATGGAGTTGCATCAATTGTGTAGATTGCTAAAAAGTTGATTGCCAGTTGTGTTCAAGTCCAACCAGTGAAAGAAGCACAAAGCTCACAAGAACACATGAAGAGCTGCTTAATTTCAAAGCAACATAAACGAGAATGAGAAGGGAGTTTCTAACAGGGGAACTCTCATTTTCTTTTGTAGGGGTTTCCCACGCCACCCAATAGTTACTAATTATTTGAAGTAGCTGAAATATTATTTGGGCCATTAGTATTATAGGTATCAAATTACCATTATATGCAACAATAATGTAAGACTAATATACCGACATGTTTACCCATCTTCCTCTACATCAACCCCTTCCCATAGCTGAAATGTATTCACCTCTCTGGAATTTGAGATGCACAGAGCCAAAATGGAGAAGCAATAGCTCTGCATACTCAAACAAACCATATTAACAAGGGCTTATCTGCACTACACTGCTACCCAACAAAACCAGTGTTAAATATACAAGCACCTGCTCCAACTTTATATTATGTTGGTTCAAATTTTTTACTAAATGCAGAATATTTACATTGTCCTCTCAAGATCATATTTAGACATCCATGAAAGCGGTCCAACATTATCTGGCCAGACCCCTGTGTTAAACAAGTTAGTGCTCTACCAAGCCACTAGAACCCAACCCCAAGTTACATACGAGTAAATTGGCATGGTTGGTTGCCTTTTCAAAACAATTGTTACTACATTTTCTATGCGGCTTCATGGAGAAAAATCTACAAAGCCTGGAAAGTTTTCTAATTTCAGATTGTTGTTGACAATCTGGTTGTTTGTGCTAAATTGAAATGTAGAACACGTTAGATTTCATTCCCATTGTAATGTTATTATTTCCATTGTGTTTGTGTTTGTCCTAGAAGAAAATTTAACAGGTCCTAGTTTTCTTTTGACATGTACCTTTGTTTCTGGTAATATGCTTGTCTTTCTACTAAAAGTAAATCTAGCACATGTTAGATTTCTTTCACCTTTCAATGTTGCTATTGAGAATGCCTTGTGTCTATGATAGAAGAAAATCTAGCACAAAATAGATTTCTTTTTTCCCTGCAATATTGCTTTTGAAAATATACTTTTGTTTTTCCTAAAAGTAAATCTAGCACGAGCTAGATTTATTTAACCCTGCATGTTGTTATGCGCTTATGTTTTTGCTATAGGGAAACTTAGCATGGGTTATATTTCCTTCACCTTGCAATGGTGTTATCGACAATGTGCACTTATTTATGCTAGAAGGAAATATATCACTCATTATACTTTTTTCATCTTACAATGTTGTTATTAGCAATGCACTTTCATTTATGACAGAATGAAATCTAGCACGTGTTAAATTTCTTTTTCTTTATAATGTTGTTGTTAGAAATAAGCTATATTTTTTGCTAAAAGTAAATATAGCACATGCTAGATATTTTTTGCCTTACAATGTTTGTTATGTGCTTGTGTTTGTGCTACAAGGAAATTTAGCACGCGTCGGAATTCAACTTGCAAAATTTTTATTGACAATGTGTTTGGGTTTGAACTAGAAAGAAATTTAGCACGCGCTAGATTTGTTTCAGAATGCCATGTTGTGGTTAGCAATCTGGTTGTTTGTGCTAGAAGGAAATATACTAGATTATTTGACCTTGCAATGTTGTTATTGGAAATATGCATGTGACTATGTTAGAAGGAAATTTAGCACATGTTAGATTTATTTTCTTGCAATGTTTCCACTGGCAATGTGCTATAGCTTGTGCTAGAAGTAAATTTTGCATGTGCTAGATTTATTTAGCCCTACAATGTTGTTATGTTCTTATGTGTGTGCTAGAAGGAAATCTAGCACATCCTAGATTTGTTTCATCTTTTAATGTGCTTGTGTTGTGCTGTAAGGAAATCTAGCACATGTTAGATTTCCCTTGCCCTATAATGTTGTTGTTGTCAACATGCTTGTTTTTTTGCTAGAAGTAAATCTAGCATGCACTAGAATTCTTTCACCTTATAATGGGTTTGTGTGCTTGTCTTAATGCTAGAAGGAAATCTTACAAACATTAGATTTCTTTCACCTTATAGTTTTGTTATTGGCAACACGCTTATGGTGGGGCTAGAAGGAAATATAGCACACATTATGTTTCCCTCACCTTTGAATGTCATTGTGTTTGTGATAGAAATAAATCTATAGCATGCACTAGATTTCTTCTGTCCTTCAATGTTGTTATGTGCTAGAAGAAAATATAGCACGTGTTAGATTTATTTCAATTTGAAACATGTTTGTGTTTGTGTTGGAAGAAAATTGATCACACGTTAGATTTATTATACTCTACAATGTTGTTGTTGGAAACATGTTTGTATTTGTGGTAGACATGTTAGATTTTTTGGTCACATTGGCTATGTTAGAAGGAAATTTAGCACATGTTAGATTTATTTTCTTGCAATGTTGTTATTGTCAATGTGCTTTAGCTTGTGCGAGAAGTAAATTTTGCATGTGTTAGATTTATTTAACCCTACAATGTTGTTATGTTTGGGTTTGAGCTAGAAGGAAATTTAGCACGCGCTAGATTTGTTTCAGAATGCCATGTTGTGGTTGGCAATATGGTTGTTTGTGCTAGAAGGAAATATGCTAGATTCTTTGACCTTGCAATGTTGTTATTGGAAATATGCATGTGACTATGTTAGAAGGAAATTTAGCATATGTTAGATTTCTTTTCCTGCATTGTTGTTATTGGCAATGTGCTTTAGCTTGTGCTAGAAGTAAATTTTGCATGTGTTAGATTTATTTAACCCTACAATGTTGTTATGTTTGGGTTTGAGTTAGAAGGAAATTTAGCATGCGCTAGATTTGTTTCAGAATGCCATGTTGTGGTTGCAAATCTGGTTGTTTGTGCTAGAAGGAAATATGCTAGATTCTTTGACCTTGCAATGTTGTTATTGGAAATATGCATGTGATTATGTTAGAAGGAAATTTAGCACATTTTAGATTTCTTTTCTTGCAATGTTGTTATTGGCAATGTGCTTTAGCTTGTGCTAGAAGTAAAATTTGCATGTGTTAGATTGATTTAACCTTACAAAGTTGTTATGTTTGGGTTTGAGCTAAAAGGAAATTTAACACGCGCTAGATTTGTTTCAGAATGCAATGTTGTGGTTGGCAATCTGGTTGTTTGTGCTAGAAGGAAATATGCTAGATTCTTTGACCTTGCAATGTTGTTATTGGAAATATGCATGTGACTATGTTAGAAAGAAATTTAGCACATGTTAGATTTCTTTTATTGCAATGTTGTTATTGGCAATGTGCTTTAGCTTGTGCTAGAAGTAAATTTTGCATGTGTTAGATTTATTTAACCCTACAATGTTGTTATGTTTGGGTTTGATCTAGAAGGAAATTTAGCACACGCTAGATTTGTTTCAGAATGCCATGTTGTGGTTGGCAATCTGGTTGTTTGTGCTAAAAGGAAATATGCTAGATTCTTTGACCTTGCAATGTTGTTATTGGAAATATGCATGTGACTATGTTAGAAGGAAATTTAGCACATTTTAGAAGGAAATTTAGCACAATGTTGTTATTGACAATGGGCTTTAGCTTGTGCTAGAAGTAAATTTTGCATGTGTTAGATTTATTTAACCCTACAATGCTGTTATGTTCTTATGTGTGTGCTAGAAGGAAATCTAGCACGTCCTAGATTTGTTTCATCCTATAATGTGCTTGTGTTGTGCTGTAAGGAAATCTAGCACATGTTAGATTTCCTTTGCCCTATAATGTTGTTGTTGTCAACATGCTTGTTTTTTTGCTAGAAGTAAATCTAGCATGCACTAGAATTCTTTCACCTTATAATGGGCTTGTGTGCTTGTCTTTATGCTAGAAGGAAATCTTACACACATAAGATTTCTTTCACCTTATAATTTTGTTATTGGCAACACACTTATTGTGGGGCTAGAAGGAAATATAGCATGTGTTATATTTATTTCAATTTGAAACGTGTTTGAGTTTGTGTTGGAAGAAAATTGATCACACGTTAGATCTATTATACTCTACAATGTTGTTGTTGGAAACATGTTTGTATTTGTGGTAGACATAAGTCTAGCACTTGATAAATTTCATTCACTCTACAATGTTGCTATGTGCTTGTGTTTGCGCTAAAAGAAAATCTAGCACATGTTATATTTCTTTTACATTACAATGTTGTTACTAGTAACATCTTTGTGTTTAGGCTAAAAGGAAATCTAACATGTGTTAGATTTTTTTTTTGTCCTGCATTGTTGTTGTTAGAAATATTTATAAGTTTGTGTTAGAAGTAAATATAACACAAGCTAAATTTTTCTCAACCTACAATGTTGTTATGTGATGATGTTTCCATTAGAAGGAAATCTAGTATGCAATAGATTTCTTTCACCTTGCAATGTTATTATTTGCAATGTGCTTTTGTTTCTGATACGAAGAAATCTAACCTGTGTTAGATTTGTTTTTCCCAACAATGTTGTTGTTGACAATATGTTTCTGAATTTGTACAAGAAGGAAATCTACTATGTGTTATATTTCTTCACAATGGCATCTTATTTTTGACAATCTAGTTATTTATGCTAGAAGGAAATCTAATGCTTTGCATTGTTTTTATCTGAAAATGTGTTTATGTCTATGCTAGAAGGAAATTTTGCAGACACTAGATTTATTTTTTCTTGCATTGTTGAAAACATTGTTGTGTTTTTGATAGAAGTAAATCTAACATATGCTACATTTCTTTCACCTTGCAATGTTGTTACGCACTTTTGTTTATGATAGAATGAAATATAGCGCACATTAGATTTCTTTCACCTTACAATGCTATTATTGGAAATGTGACTTTGTTTGTGCTAGAAGAAAATCTTGTGGGTGCTACATTTCTTTTTCCTTATAATGAAGTTATTGGTAATATCCCCGTGTTTATGCTAGAAGTAAATCCAACATGTATTAGGTTTCTTTAACTGTACAATGTTGTTATTTTCTCATGTATGCGCTGTAAGGATATGTTGCATGTGCCAAATTTCCTTTTACCTTGTTGCAATGTTTATGTTGGCAAGGTGCTTATGTTTGTGCTAGAAGTAAATCTAGCACATGCTAAATTTCTTTCACCTTGCAATGTTGACGTGAGCTTTTATTTATTCTAGAAGGAAATGTGGCATGCTTAAATTTCTTTCACCTAGCAATGTTGTTATTGACATTGTTGTTGACGAGAGATTAGAAACAAATCTAGCATGCGCTTCCTTTAATTTTGTTAGCAATATTGTTGTTGGCAATGTGCTCGTGTTTTTTCTAGAAGTAATTCTACCAAATGCTAGATTTATTTTACCGTACAATGTTCTTAAGTGTTTGTTTTTATGCCAAAATGAAATTTAACATGCGTTAGATTTCTTTCACCTTGCAACATTTTTATTGAAAATGTGCTTGTGTTTGTGATAGAGGGTAATATAGAATGCTTTTTTTCACAATGCAATGTTGTTGGAAACATGCTTCTATTTGTCCCATATTTCATTCTTAGACCGCATATTCCATACAAAGGGCCTTCTAGTCATTTGAGGGTTTAACATTTCTTATATTGTAACAACGATCTACATAGGCATGGACTAAAACCTCATTGTCTTCAAAAAGCAAGGACAAATTTCGCAAGCATGGAGATGTCCTAGGAAAAATTATTGTTGTAATGTTTTTTTGACAATGTGTTTGTGTTTGTGATAGAAGGAATTTCATCATGCACTAGATTTACTATACAATGCAATGTTGTTGGAAATCTCTTGTATGTGATAGAAAAAGTTCTTCAATGTGTTTTCCTTTTTACATCTCTATAGCAATCTAAGAATATACATGACTAAAAGATAAATTTTGTGTAAACATGATGTTGTTGTAGTATCTACTATTGTTTTCTTTTGGTAACATGCTTAATAATGCTTGTGCTAGAAGGAAAGCTAGCAGGTGCTAGCTTTCTTATAGAAACAATTAAAATAACATAATAAATTATTTAGGGGTGGCACCCTTTTTCTAATCAACACCATGATTAGCTATTATTGTGAGTTCTACTCTTGTTATTGTTTTTTTTCATTTTGTTACAAATACAATGGTGCAAGTAGTGGTAGTATTTATAAATTCATATTTTTTTTGATAATTTGAAACTATGATAATAGTTTCTTACTTTATTTTCAGAAACCATGGACCCTCAAGCTAGTGGGAATTCAAAGGAATCGTCCAAGGAAAAAGGAAGTTCACCAAATACAACATCAAAATCTTTAAATGGTATGACAATTTTAAGATTAGTTTGTACTTTGTTACAATGGTTGCCAATAAATGAGTATTGATTAATGAAGTTCATGTTATCCTTATTTTTTAAGAAAACTTGCATATGCTTTTAGCTTCTTTGCTTTTGTGCATATGTATGAAATGAGATGTCATAGAAGATGAATTCACATTGTTTTTTAATTCATTTAAATTTTTTTTTCACAATGCAATGTTGTTGTTGGAAACATGCTTCTATTTGTCCCATATTTCATTCTTAGACCACATATTCCATACAAAGGGCCTTCTAATCATTTGAGGGTTTAACATTTCTTATATTGGAACAACGATCTACGTAGGCATGGAATAAAAATTCATTGTCTTCAAAAAGTAAAGGACAAATTTTGCAAGCATGGAGATGTCCTAGGAAAGATTATTGTTGCAATGTTTTTTTGACAATGTGTTTGTGTTTGTGATAGAAGGAATTTCATAATGCACTAGATTTTCTTTACAATGCAATGTTGTTGGCAAAGGCTTGTATGTGATAGAAAAAATTCTTTAATGTGTTTGCCTTTTTATGGTCTCTATAGCAAACTAAAAATATACATGACTATAAAAGATAAATTTTGTGTAAACATGATGTTGTTGTAGTATCTACTATTGTTGTTATTTATTCACAGTGTATTGTTGTCTCTTGGTAACGTCCTTAATGCTTGTACTAGAAGGAAAGCTAGTAGGTGCTAGCTTTCTTATAGACACAATTAAAAGAAATATTGTTGTTATTTATTCACAATGTATTGTTGTTTCTTTGTAACGTGCTTAATGCTTGTACTAGAAGGAAAGCTAGCACATAGACACAATTAAAAGAACATAATAAATTATTTAGGGGTGGCACCCTTTCTCTAATCAACACCATGATTAGCTATTATTGTGAGTTCTACACTTGTTATTGTTCTTGTTCATTTTGTTACACACAATGATGCAAGTAGTGGTAGTATTTATGAATTCATATTTTCTTCGATAATTTGAAACTATGATAATAGTTTCTTACTTTATTTTCAGAAAACATGGACCATGAGGCTAGTGGGAATTCAAAGGACTCATCAGAGGAAAAAGGAAGTTCACCAAATACAACACCAAAATCTTTAAATGGTATGACGATTTTAAAATTAGTCTGTACTTTGTTACAATGGTTGCTAATAAATGATTGTTGATTAATGAATTTTGTGTAAACATGATGTTGTTGAAGTATCTACTATTGTTTTTATTTATTCACAGTGTATTGTTGTCTCTTGGTAACGTGCTAAATGCTTGTACTAGAAGGAAAGCTAGCAGGTGCTAGCTTTCTTATAGACACAATTAAAAGAACTATTGTTGTTATTTATTCACAGTGTATTGTTGTCTCTTGGTAACGTGCTTAATAATGCTTGTACTAGAAGGAAAGCTAACAGGTGCTAGCTTTCTTATAGGCACAATTAAAAGAACATAATAAATTATTTAGGGGTGGTGCCCTTTCTCTAATCAACACCATGATTAGCTATTATTGTGAGTTCTACACTTATTGTTTTTGTTCATTTTGTTACACATACAATGATGCAAGTAGTGGTAGTATTTATAAATTCATATTTTCTTTGATAATTTGAAACTATGATAATAGTTTCTTACTTTTGTTTCATAAACCATGGACCATGAAGCTAGTGGGAATTCAAAGGAATCATCAAAGGAAAAAGGAAGTTCACCAAATACAACACCAAAATCTTTAAATGGTATGACAATTTCAAAATTAGTCTGTACTTTGTTACAATGGTTGCTAATAAATGATTTTTGATTAATGAAGTTCATGTTATCCTTATTTTTTAAGAAAACTTGCATATGCTTTGAGCTTCTTTGCTTTTATGCATATGTATGAAATGAGATGTTAGATAATATGAATTTATATTGTTTTTTAATTCATTTAATTTTTTTACCATTATAAATTCTTACAAATGTTTGCAAAAGCTAAGAACTATCGTACAAAATGTGAGATTCTAAAAATATATTTTATATTAATTTTCAAATAATTTGACAAAATTCTAGTATGCAATTTACAACTTGCTATTTCTATGAAAAATATTGCTATGAAAAATTGAAATACACCATGTTAGTTGGATTTTCCACATTAAAGATCCACTTTTACACAAAAACACATGCAAATAACACTAGGAGTGGGTTTTAATGTGGAAACCCCATACTAACATGGGTATTTTGCTTTTCCTAACAATTTTAGCTTTGTGATTAAGGTTGTTTAACAATATTTTGTATTAAATGCCTTCCATAATTTTTTGTTTGTTTGTTTGTTTTCCATAAGCTGTGGAATCTCGTGTCCCTGAAATTCCAAGTAAAGGAGTGAAGAAAATGTGAAAAACAAGTGATATACAAAAAATGTCTCCTTCAATTGGTATGGTTGTTCTATATTTTATGTATACTCTCTTATAATTTTGTTTTTCCTAACAATTTTAGCTAGGTGATTACTTTTGGTGTCATATAGTAAACTTGCATAACACATGTACTCCTTTATTATTGTGTATGTAAAGAAAATAGTGTATTATAAGGTTAGTTAATAATCTTTGGTATTTCATGCCTTCTATAATTTTTTTTTTTTTCATAAGCTGTGGAATCTCGTGTGCCTGACAATCCAAGTAAAGGAGTGAAGAGAAAACGAAAAACAAGTGATATACAAACAACGTCTCCTTCAATTGGTATGGTTGTTTTATATTTTATGTATACTCTCTTATAAATTGTTAGGTTAGGTGGTCTTGTAAATTTTAGAATAACATTACATGACAATATTTGGACTTTTAATTTCATTTTGATTTATGCAAATAATTTTTTATTTTTGTATGCAGAATTAGTTGGCACCAAAGCAAGTGAAATGTTACAGTCATCATCTAAGAAAAAGAAAAAATCAACTCAAATGACAGTATCAATAACACCTTCAACTTCTACCTTTGAAATGATTAAAAAATACAACACATCTAATAAATATGAGTTTGTGCAAGATTGATATGTCCAGATAGAAACTCCCATGAATATGTATCCTGATATGTACTTATTTGGATCCATCGATGAAAAAGAACCTGAGATATTAGGAATAATTATTAATTGCTATGCTTGCAATGAAAATGACATTGACTTTCAAGTGGAGGTGATTAAAGAAAATGAAGTAAAATTAATTTCTTGTCAAGTGGAGTATAAAAAATTTAGACCAGATTTGATTGAAGCTTCAAGTAAAAATTCACCAAATACGATAAAGAATTCAATGTTTAAGTTGGATAACTATGAGATTTTTTCTACATCTGGATTGAATAGTTGCATAGATCTTTTAGAATGCATCACTACAATTCTAAGATACCGCTATGTAAGATGTAAAAAAACATCATCTGTACTTCTTTATTTACAACAAAAAGGAAAACTTCTTGACAAAATACCAGATGATAAACTCGATTGTCATTTACTTGCTTTGAGAAGAGTATATTTATCTGAATTAGAAGAGAACATTATTGAAAGTGATTTCAAACCTACTATAGAATTTCAAAAAGCTAGGAAAGTTGAATTTGAGACAACAAAACTTGCAGATCAATGTGATGAAATTCATGAAGCTTTCAAGCATTGCTATCTATTTTCGAACACCTTTAGTAGAAAGGTGGATGTTGTAAGATGTAGAGAAGCCCCCAAAGTGTTTAAATTGAGATCACGAGATTATTTAAATGTTCAAGTATTAGTGAAATCATTCCTAGAGAAATTTCAAACCTCATTGCCTGATGCTCTTCTGATTCCATTTGACATCAATGAGTCTGATCCATTGGTGAACTCTATCAAAATTATAAATGAGACAGATTTAGATGATAAGAACATCAATTTTTGGATAGTTGATGGCCAACACACCATTCAGGCAGCGAAAGAAATTTTATCAAATCCTAAATATAATGTATCTATGGAGGCGAAACAAAAATATAAAAAACGAAATGCTCGATTCTTGTGTCCATCAGTTGAACCCATTGAGGTGATTCACATTTGTTGTCAACTAAATTCTGCCAATAAGGTATTCTACAAAACTCCATTTATTGATTGTGTCCGATCAGCAAGAAATTTCTTAATTTCCAATGACAAATTAAAGAAAAGGAGGATTGGATGTTCCAAGACAGTTGAAGACAAGGTACATTATTTTATTGTTTTTTCATTTAACATTTAAAGTCAATAATATGTGTCATATTTTCTCATATTTGTAATGAATTCTCATTAGTTTAATCCTTTTTTAATTTCATCTCTACATTGAATTTTTATTAGTTTATATGTATGATTTTATCAGGTCGATGATGAAATGTTGTGCTCCTTCTTCGACTGTCCAATTACAAATTTTTCTAATAAAAAAATTCTCTTATATCTTAATCAAGATATTTGGGATAAGTGGGAGATTGTCTTTAATTGTTACCAACTAGGCACATTAAAGTGTTCTCCAAGCTGACCTGATTTTGAGAACTACAAGAAGAATAGTCTACACAGTTTGACAGCGGCTACTTTTCGTCCCCTTCAGGGATTAACCATAGAAGAAATTGGTTTAGTAGCAGAAAATTTATTGAATGGAACCATTTGGTTTTCTATTCCACCTAATCATCTAGCAGATGCCATAAAATTGAAAGATTATTGTTCTAAATTGAAAACCAACAGAACAATATTGGATGCAATGGTTGCATATTGTCAAAGTCATGATGAGAAATTGAATGATAAGACTCTTACCACATTCAATATTCTTGAGCATTATGGAATTAACGAGCTCATATTTTCCAATTTCTGCAAAACTGTGGAGGGGTCTACTTATGTAAAGGAACACGAAATACAAAGATAGATTCCCTTTCTAAACAAGCATGTGGAGTCCTTGACAGAATGATAAAAGAATCAACAAACATTCAACAGATTGACAACAATTTTGAATTTGGTTGTCATTTTGGAGGGCCTGATCTTTTGTCAACACTTTTGCACTCTTTTCCATGTTAGTTGTAGCCAGTTTTACATACTGACCTTGTTGTTCAGGATACAGTGGCTTTGAAAAAAGAACCATTCCATAAGAGCTATTATATTGAATTTTTTTTATTTCTTATCGAAAAAAACGAGTTGAATGGCTTGACTACAGTTCTCTTAGTAGAACTTTGGTTTTGTAATGATGTACATCAAACTTTGGAAATTGCCATACAGAACTCCAAGTTCAAATATAAAATGACTACTAGAATTTATGAATATAAGTCCCAAAATAATTATAGTTATGATATAGTTTTGACTATACATTTCTATACTTCAGAACTAAAAATGTTCGAGGCTTCAAAATACTCTCACACATTTGAAGACACACTTGATGAAAATGAGAGAGATTATGGTTTCTGGATGGATTTATTGGAAAGACATCAACAATGTAGTGATGCAAAAGTGGTCATTTCTCTTTATGCGGGGGCAAATTTAATCAAGGCTTGTTGTACATATAGAAGAAGAATTGCATGTGTTGTGAAAATAGAATCACAAAGGAAAATAATGTTGAATAGTTACAAATCTTTTCAACTATCAAACCAAGGATCCATTAGCTTCTTGGAAAATTCAGGTACTATAGTTTCTTTGTTGTTTCTCTTATAATACTTTGGATACTATTTTGGTCAAATTTCTTAGTTGTCAAAATGTTAACTACAATGACTAATGATGGGGATTCTAAAACAGGGAATGATGAAAGTGGGAAGCAAACAAATAATCAATATAGTGCACATGATGTTGAAACAAATTTAGAGATGGAAATAGGAGGAGAAGATGTTATTATACCAGGTACATAATTTGTTTGGTTATTTCTCGTGTTACTTTTTTAATTTATTTAATTTTCATATTTATAACATTTTTGGATGTCTATTATAGGGAATTATGAGAAGAAAGGAATTAATCAAGACATTGACCATGAAATGATGGAGATAGAAATAGGTATTAGTCTCTCTCTCTCTCTCTCTCTCTATATATATATATATATATATATATATATATATATATATATTTTAAAGAAAGTATATATATATATATATATTTTAAAGAAAGTATATAATGACAAGGGAATGTCCCAAGAAACTACAACTAAGACCAAAATATTATATGGATGATTAAAGATGATTCATTGTTTATATAGTTGATTGATGCTTTTATTCATTGTCACAATTTATAATATTTCTTATGTTTATCATAGTGACAAGAAAGGAGAACAAAAACATTGATCAAATGCATGTGAAACAAAGCTATAATAAAGCAAATGATATCATATTAGGTAGTTCACATGAACTTTATTGTTTATTCTTTTGTTTGTTTTTTTATTCAATTAATCATTGTCACAATTTATAACATATTCGTTGTACATTATAGAGACAAATAATGAGAACGAAGACAATAATCCAAAGATTGATCAACAAAGTTGTAATCAAGAACAAAATATAATATCAGGTACTTGTAATTTTCCCATTTGCTTTCCTTATTATTTAATATTTTTATTCATTTTCACAATTCAAACTATTTTATATGTTTAATGTAGAGACAAATAAAGAGAACAAAAACGATGATGAGGTACTTATTACTTGTGAAGATAATGCCATATCAGGTACTTATTACTTGTATTTTTGTTTTTTGTTTTTTATTATTATTCTTCAAATTCTAATGCTTCTATACCATAACATTGTATATGTTTATTATAGGAACAAATAAAAATAACAAAACTAACAATCAAAATAATGTTAAAAGTGTGCGGGTGTGTATTTTGTAGGTTACATTGATAAGGCTTTTCTTTAATTGCGAATTTTGTATTGAATATATATTTTATTACATAATTTGATCATATTTAATTAAAGATTTAATATTTTTAACTCCAGGTTCTGTGAAGATGATAAAAGAGAAGATTGCTTCATCTATAAGTAGTCAAAAGAACACTCATGGTAAGTGTATTGTTTCAATATTTTTTTTAGTAATTTTTGTAACAAGAATAAAATGGTTTGACTAGACTATTTTTTATTGTATTGCAGCCCAAAAGAAATTAGTTATTCTTGAATTAAGGGACATTTTTTACCATAGCATCGATGATGAAGCAACGAACAAAGGACATATTGAGAAAATGGGAACTGATGCAGATTACAAAATAGAGAAAAAGTTATTTTGGATTCATCCACATGCAAATACATTTTTTGAAATGTGTTTCAAAAATGAATATTTTGAAATTGCAATTTGGACGACAACTTCAAAACAAAACACAACAAGAGTTCTAAGAAAGTCCTTTTCAGAAAAAATACAAGATAAACTTGTGTTTATGTGGACTGCTTCAGAGTGTAAACCAAAAAAGGGACATAAGGCCATTGACAATCCAAAAAAAGGTATACACACTAAATCATTGAAAAAAGTGTGGGAAATGCATACCCAATATGATGCAACCAATACTATTATAGTGGATTGTTCACTTGAGAGAATGCAAGGAAATCCAAAAGAAAATGTGATTCTTGCCCCTCAATTCATTGGAACAAATAAAGAGGATGATTGGTTGATCGAAAAGCTATGGAGGATGTTGATTAAATGCAACAAGGAAACATATGTGCGGGCTATTTTGAAGGATGTTCAATAACATATAATAGTACCTTAAGAGGATTGGTGTCTATTTCATGTCATAATATGTTTGACATCATGAATTATTACTATATTTTGTAGCCTCTTTAAATTTAAGTTGACTTCTATTTTACAATACTAATAAAAGAATTGTTGATTTGGTTTGTCAAAAGTAGAATACAGTAATTTTATGTTCTTTATTTTTGTGAGATATTATTGTATTGATAACAATTATTGATTTGAATGGTTGTTTAATGTTTTCATATCAAAATTTCTCATGCTATAGAAATTTTTACAATGGATTAGATTGTATGTACAAATTAATAGATAATTGTTCTATTTGTATTGAAACATTACAATTATTTTTTTCAATTGTGGTTTAAGTTATCATTATACAGGCTTTGAAATTAGTAATGCAAATGATGGTTCACTGCATTGTTATAAATTTTTTTATTTCATATAAGTTGAAAAAATATATTAGGATGTACGTAGCCCCAACAATAGTCATAGAATCTTGACTAAAAGAAGCACCAAAAGAAACTAAAGTAGAGACTCTAGAGCGTATAATAAGTAGGTTTGAAATTTAAAAATTGTATTATATTACATGTGGAAACTAATATATAATTAGTTTGTTTAATGGAAACCATTGTAATTATATCTTTCAATTCAAATTAAACAAATCATTATAAGACTTAAAATCAATGATTTAAATGGTGGGTCAATGTGATCCTATAAGACTTGCTTATTCCAAACAAATTAAATAAAGGTATTAGGTTGTACGTATAAAGTAAAAATATGATTAGTTTGTTCACTTTACTGGGGCTAGTAATTATAATTTGTGATTATCGTTAATTCATAATAAATACTAACATCATTTTTGAAATGTTAGGTTTTTATATAATTAAGCAATAAAGTGTTGAAGTGGAGATATGTTAATATCATATGTGTGGTTGCAGTGCAGTTGCAGACTCAAATGGGCATCACTATAAGTCAAAATATGTTGTTGATATTTGAAATGGAAGGAGTTTTCTTCCAATCGTACACCAAAGATGAACAAAATTGTTATATTCAAAGAGAAGCAGATTGGCAGTTCGGTGATAGGTCCTATTTTTTAAGGCCTTTTCATTCAGAACTTTTAAAATATTGCTTAAAAAATTATGATGTTGCAATATGGACATTAAATGTCACTGACAAGTACATCCGACGAGTACTTGAAATTTCAAATATTGATATAGAGGACTTTAAATTCACATGGAACAGGTCTCATTGTCATTTGCAAACAAAATTAGAAGTAGGGAGGACAATACAATTTTATGAGAAAAGGTTGACTGATGTGTGGTCCCAATATGGAGATAATTATGGAGAATCGAATGTATTGCTAATAGATACAACAAAGCATACTTCTCAATTCATTGGATATCGATCAAACCACATCTTGATAAAAGCCTATACAGGAAAAGAGCAAGATACTTGGCTTATGCATATTTTATTCCCCTTTCTTAAGACTCTTCATCGTATGAAAGAGAAACGTGAGTACATTCGAATGTTCAATAGAACATGTACTTCATTGTAGTGGATGAAGATATTTTTCTTTATAAAATTGTTCACAAGTACATTCCAATTTTTGAATGCAATTTGAACATAGTTTTTCTGAATCAATTTGTATGATTTTATATCTTTTGGAATCTTATATGGGAATTTTCAATTTTAATTTTTTGTAGGAAAAAAATCAGAACTTTGTATTAATAAAAAAAAATTACAATGGGAATTGTCAATTATATTGTTATATATTTCTATTATTATTTATAATTATTTTTGCAATGACTTTGTTGTATCAATTTTTTTTGCTAATATGTGTGTGTATGTGTGTTCTTAAATGAATTATTTTCCATTGAAATCATCTTACATGAACCATCAAGGCATGATTGTATTTTTATTGACTTGTATTTACTTATGTGAAATAAGTTTTGAAATAGAGCTCATTGCAAACAAAAGTGAAATTCTTATTGAATAAATTATTATAATTTACTTAATAAATGCTACAAGCACTATTGGCTATTCAAGCTAATGGGAAATGTGTCATAAGAAAATGATTTGAAATGTTTGAAGCATAAGATATCTGATTTCTCAATCCATATTTTACATAAATTTATATACTTCAATCAATTAGTGGTTGTAATTAAAATTATATATCATATAGAAAATCAACAACACTCAAAGTTCATTATTGACCTTTTACCTATAAAATGCATTAATATGAGTGCATAAATGTGATATTTATTGTTTGAGATAAAAATCTATTATAAAAAATTTTGCATTTTTAAATAAAAACATATAATTAATGATAATGATTGCGAAGTGGACTATCAAGGTTTGATTGGACGCTATCATAGATAATTATGTCTTTGAACTTTTTTTTAATTTTTTTAATTTTTTCTTCATATTTTAAATAAACTGAAATCAAATCATATGAGCCATAATTTTATTTTATTTTTGAAATCAACTATTTGCGTATGCAATCATCTATCCCATATAAGTTAATAATGAATCCATTTATTGACCTTTATTTGTCTACCATAATGAGTATTAATTTCATATTGTATTTTAAAAATAAAAATAAAAATGCATGTAAAAGAAAAAGCTCTTCTTAATAAAACATGGAAAAATTAATTAAAAACGTGTTAAGTGGGCCATCTAGATTAATTAAAGAGATAGATGATAAATGTTTGTATTTAAAATTTTTGCACCATAAGACATTTATTTTTCCATCCATTTTAACATATTTTCATTTTCAATTCTTAAATAATTTACTTGTAATTTAAACAATCTCATAGAATCCACCATTACTCGAAGCTATTTATTGTATTCTCTTTGGTTATATGCATTAATAGAAGTTTATAAATGTGATATATTTTTGAAATGTAGCTCCTAATGTAAACAAATATATATTTTTTATAAAACAAATTAAAAGTAATGGATACTAAGTTATAAGTAGTCTATATAAAGCCATTTACCAACTTTTATTTGCTTATCATGAAGTTTAATATAAGTGTATAAATGCGACATTGTTTTTTTGAGATAAAACTCCATGTAAAATGAAATGATTTTCCTAACAAAATATGAAATAATTAATTGATAATGAATAGTGAATAGATTCCTCAAGTTCTCTTAAGATATTGGTCATAAATAAATGTATTTAAACTTTTTACAACATACACCATTTGATTTTCTCATCCCTATTAGCATTTTGTAAATTTCCATTCGTAAATAAATCATTTATAATTGAAATAATATAAGCCAACTAGACATAAAGCATGACATATTAAATTCTATTTAGTTATATGCATTGATACAAGGTTATAAATGTATTATATTTTTGAAATAAAGCTCTTAATGCAATTAAAGATACATTTATTAGAAAAAATAATAATTTAAAATCAATCGATGATGAGTTCTAAGTGGTTTATTATATTTTCAATAGATAATTTTTTCTATCTATGCATTTTTAAATCAATTACTTTTATATACAATCATGCCATATAAGTCGATAAGTCAAGAAACAATCGATTGATTTTTATTTACTTATCATGTGGTTTAATATGAATGTATAAATGTGACATTGTTATTTCTAAAAGAAAACTCTATGTAAAAAAATGTTTTTTATTAAAACATGGATTGATTAATTCATAATGTCATGCATTAAGTAGACTCACAAATAAACATATTTATTACCTCTCATGTGTTTTAATATGAATGTATAAATGTGACATTGTTATTTCTAAAAGAAAACTCTTAAATGTAAAAAAATGTTTTCTATTAAAACATCATTGGATTAATTAACTCATAATGTTGTCAAGCATTAAGTAGTCTATTCAGGCTCATTCAAGAGTTGCGTCACAAATGAACATCTTTAAACTTTTTTCCACCACATGACACGATTTTCCCATTAAGATTAACATTTTGTAAAAATCAATTATTAAATAAACTATTTGTAATTAAAATAATCTCATAGAAGCTAACAAGGCACGAAGCTATTTATTGTATTCCATTTAGTTATATGTATTGATATAAGTTTATAAATGTAATATTATATTTTCGAAATAAATCTCTTAATGTAAGTAAAGATACATCTTTTACAAAACTAATTAGAATTTATTGATAATGGGTTTTAAGTGGTTTATTTAGATCGTGACACGGAAAATCATGTGCAATAGATAAATGACTTTTAGTACATATTTTATATTCAAAATTAATATTTTAATGATAAATTATTAGTAGTTACATTAAGTATTTAATAATCAAAGAGCATGAAGACTATATAAATTTCAACTAAAATCCATATTAAGTTGTGTTTCACACTTAATTATTCCCCATTAACAATTCCTATAATTTTCTCCTCTTGGTGAAAGTACAATAGGTTGTGGGAAAGGGGGTTAGAGTCGTCTAACACAAAAATCAAACATCGATGGCTCTATTATGTTATCCATAACTATAATATATTTCTTGGATGTTAGGCATACTAATATGATTTACCTTAAATAAATTGTTTCTAAGATTTCTGTTTTACACTCTTATTGTGAATTTATACTATTGTACCTAATAACCCCATGTTTGACCTATTCATGTCTCTAATTCGTTTGACATTCCTAAATTATTTTTATCTTAAATTAATTTAATATGATTATTTACAAAAGAATGAATGTTGTTGAAGGCCTTGTAATAGAATACATCCAAATTTAATGAAATATGTGTTAAAAAAAAAAAAAAAAAAAATAAAAAATAAAAAAAAATTGTAATTGTAATTCTAGTCGTAATTCATGTATGTGAAATTAATGTAAAATAGTAATTGTAATTTTAATTGTAATTGTAATTGTGTGTAAAATATTTGTAAAATTTTAATTCTATTAATGTGAAAATTTTAATTGTATTAATGTGAAATGATTTTATTAAAATATTTAAATTTGTAAATTTGCAAATAATTGTAAGATAACAAATCTAGAATAATACGAATTTTTGTAACATAATAAAGTTTAGAAAATAATGAAAATAAATTCATGTAATTTATAATTATCATTATTTTATTATGATCTTACATACAAAAAAAAAGAACTTTATACAGTCCGTTGTGCTTATCATCCTAACATGCACTGGTGCATCACAACTCTTCCACACCGGTAACGAATAAACGAAAATAAAAAAATGCAACTCTATTTTCTTTAAGTGAAAAAAAAATGGCAATTTGAAAAATGGGCGGCAAAATATTTTCGAAAATCAATATTTCATAAAATAATTGTTTAAATTCTAAACGCTTTCCATTATTTCACTATTTTTGCTAAAATTTTCAGCCAGATATTTGCAGGAGATAGACCTGGAGCAAGAGAGCAGGAGGGCACTGTGGAGCAGCGAAATACATTTGAATAGAAGTATTCAGACAATCAGAAACCAAACCTCTGGTGATTCAAACCTTGTATCATAGAATTCGAAACCATCTCATGATTAAATTTGATTTTGTTTTTTTACTTTTTTCTACAGTTTTATCCATTTTTACCCTAAACCCTTCATTTTTTTGTTTTTGCCCTTTCTTCTCCCTATTTATGTGATTTTAGAATTAGGGTGTTTATTTTAGATTGACGTCCAACCCACGGGATGACTTGCAGAGTTGGATCCAAATACATTCGGCCATTGCGTAAATTTTTGAAAAAAATGGATTTTTCTTTATCGGTGCGCCCTGCGTACACTACCACACCAGTGAAATGTATTATACAGCGCACCACGCAAGTACTATAGTATAAAAAATGAAAACATTTTTTCTAAATCCATGCGCCAAATCTAAAATAGGGCACCGGTGCTCCATTTAACTACGCAAGCACCGTACGGTGTATTACACTGTTTTTGCGATGCGTTTATAATACCCCACACACTGTTAGGTCTATTACACTTTTTTTACGGTTCGTTTATAATACCCAACACACCGTACAGTGCATTATACTGTTTTGCGGTGCATTGTTAATATCCCCACGCACCAGCTGCGGTGCGGACCTCATGAAAGGTGCACCTGTGTCTTTAGATTTATTTTCTACCTGAAAAGTTGAGAATTTATTTATAAATATATTAATGAATGATATGGTATAGGTTTCAGATTGATAAATAAATGTCTGACAAGAGATCAATTAAAAAAAATACTGTTAACACATCAAGAAAAGCAAAAAAGGCATGTTCTTTGTAGATTATTTATAAAAAATATTATTTTTGAACTATATTTAAGTTTAGCTAATATGTATTGTTTACTATGTATCATGCAGAGCCACAAAATGACGAAGCTCGATATGATTATTTCTGATCTAGGACTAGAAGAGCGTAAACGTTTAATGGAGAAATTGCAGAAGGATGAATTAGGTGAGTGAAAAAATACTATCGATCCAATATGAGTTTATTTTTTTAATTATCATTAATAATATACTTAAAATTATTAGATAACATGTGTCAAATAGTCTACTAATTCACATCTTTTTAATGTTCTACATGGACCACTCAGAAAAGGAATGTTGTTCTAAGAAAATAAAAAAAATACAACATGCAAATGAAAATCAATTGCTCCTTAGCTCATCTCGAGTGGTGCTGGAAGTTAACGAAAGGGGGAAAAGCTTTTACAAAAGTATGAGGGATCTAGTGGAAAGAATGTATAGACGTTCTTTCCAACAACAAGGTGCTTAAAATGTGATATGTAATCATTGAATTTTTCGATCATTAGGTACAATAAATAAACAATTTAGCATTAAATATTAATTTTCAAGATTTTTCTTGTAGAAAAGAAAAGAAAATGGAACCCATTCAGCACATAAAACAGGACAACAAGGAAGAAAATTGTTGATCTCTAAGTTTGTGAGAAATTGTTACTTCCTTATAAAAACTTAACTAGATTTAATTTTTATATTTTTTAAGTTGTTTTACAAAAATCATCATTGAATGTCTTCAAAAAGGTGCTAACATACAAAGAAGAACGATCAGACGAATTGATTGAAATTGGTTAAATATGGGTTGTGAGTATATGTTGGCATCTATGAATTTAATTGTGGAATTTGTAAGCATCTATCCTATTGGGGTCTTGTGATTTGGCAGATTGGCATAACAAGTGACAAGGCAACATAAAAACCAGTCTTTAGAGCTCTAGGACCTAGCCTTCCTAGTCTCAGAGAGGGATCTCTCAATTGTTTGAAAAGATATGACTTTTTTTCTTGTAAAAGGTTGATTTTAGGCTAGTTATTAAGCATGAGTTTGTTTGATTTTTTGGTGGGACATGATGGTCTAGGCAGCATAGATATAAAAGGGAAATCTCTAAGTCATTGGGCAATGGAGTCAAGTGGAATTTGTAACAATTTTGTAAATGGATCAGGGTTATCAAAGGGAAAATCTAACTTGGCTAGTGGATCTAAATGGTCTTTTAGGTGAAATGAAATGGACATCAATGGTTTAGAATGAAAAGTAGAACTAAGGGAAATTAAGAATCCTTAATTATATGTACTTCTCAACCAAGGGAATTAAAACATTATCTGAACATGAAGATGCATTCCATAGATAGGGCTAACCCTAAATTCTAGAAACCACACTTCAGCAAATAATAATTCCAAGAAAAACTTCTCCAATGAAATATAGAAGGCGAGACAATGATTTAACTTCCTGTGATTTCACCTTCAAGGATAAGAAAACATTCAAGATTCACACATAACTTCATTCATAGAAGAGGGAAATCCTAGTCATCTTTGATTACAGCTATAAAGACCTCCAAAACAATTATTAAGCAAGTACAAAGGGTATGATCAGAACAAAACCTCTTTGGCAGACTTTAAACAATGGTACTTTGAAGGGAGACTTCAGAAACAGTTTTTAAGTGGCAGCAAGTAAGCAAGGAAAACCATAAATCATTCTTGAGACCAACTATATTGAAATATTTAAGAAATAAACAAGCATAAGGGTTGTAGAGAGAAATTAATAATTCTCTATAATATATTAGCAGAAGAAAACATTAAGACAATGAAGAGTAAACAGAACTAAGGTGCTTTCAAAAGACATTTCTTAGCCTAAGATTTTTACCCTACTGTAATAGAGAATGGTGAAACATAATGGAATAGGAAATAACAATAACAAATTTAGAGTACTTCACCAACAACCAAGCTCAGGGATCCAATGATAGAGATTTTTTCATCAACAAATAGATCAGAACATCCACTAGTTCTAGAACATCAGTTTCCTTTCAACTTCAGTAGAACTATGTATTACTTCAAAGAGTCACCAAATTCCCACTTACAAAGAGTTCAGATGTAGTATTTATGCTACAAATAAGGAGGTGGAACTATTCTAGGGTTCAAGTGTTATTAATGGCAGAGTAAATGCATTCCTGACCTTGAAAACCATGCAAGGCATAAGATAGGAACCTGTGCAGCTACTTTCATGTTTTAATAACTCTGTCTCAACTTCTTAAGAGAAAATAGGTGAAAATTTTGACTTTGAAGCCTATCTTCGTCTTTTACAATAATTGCCTTGACATATTGAAATATATTCTAAGGGTGTAATAACTGTCAATTTGCCTTTTCAAAAGAAAGTAGGCCACAGGTGGCGAGTTGGATATTTTGGATGAATGACTGCCTCTATTTGATTTATTCGAGGCCACCTTTGGTCTATGTTTCCTTTTCTTTTAACCAATAAACCATGTCTTTAGGCCTTTTAGCCTTTATTTGTTTTTAATTAATATTCTTTGCTGTCTATGCTTTTTCACTGTTTAAAAAATTTGTTCCATTTCTTTATCCTTCGACCTTCAGCTGTTAATCATTTTCAAAGGATTGATCCCTTTAATTCTTTTCTCAGGCTTAATCCTCTATTCTCTATTTCTTTTGCTGATCTTCTACTTTTGTTTTGCATACATGTTTCTTTTCTCTACGCTGGATGGTTTCATTACTCGACCAGTGTTCATGAGGCACTGATCAAACATTAAGACCAAACCTTGAATCTCCCATTATTCATTGATTCGGCCTCAGGATCATCATCCGGAAGTTCTTTGCCACTGATATTGGTTGTAGAAGGGCCTACAGACTCAAGGTCACTATTAAAACTGCAACTTAAAACATAAAACATTTAATGAACCTGTGTTTGTGGGATAACTGCTTGAAAAACTTGGTGAGGGAGGAGGAGCAATGCAGAAGAGGGAGAATGCACGAAGGAGAGGATTTATGGTGGAAACATGGAAAAACCAAGGAAATATTTGAATAATGGCGTGGAAATGGTGAAAGTAGTTTCGCACAATACCGGGGTGGTATATGGTATTGGTTTCAGCAGATGCGATACCATACAACAGGCGACACTCATCCAGGGCGAAAACCATTCTTTTTGCATAGAAATGGGGTGTTTAAGCCCTTTGGTGAAACAGGCGTGATATGGATTGTGATCCGTTGGATCGAGAGGATCAACTATTGAGATCTTCTCGCAGGTTTGTGCAAATAATGGATGGGCGAGAGGATGGGTGAAAAGGCGAAAGAGCGATGGCCATTGGATTGGGAGGATCAATGGTGGAGATCTTCTCACAGATGCACAAAAAAGAACGAAGGGGCAAGAGGATGGGTGAAAAGGCGAAAGAGCGATGGCCGTTGGATCGGGAGGATCAACGGTGGAGATCTTCTCATAGATGCGCAAAAAAGAACGAAGGGGCGAGAGGATGGCAGAAATGTGAAAGAGAGATGACCATTGGATTGGGAGGATCAACGGTCCAGATTATATCGGAGAAAGGCAGGTAGAGCGGAATGGTCGGGAGCGGGAGGATAAAAGCGAGAGTGCGTTGGCCATTAGATATGATAGATCAACGGTCCAGATTATATCAAAGAAAGGTTGTTAGAAGGGAATGGTCGAGATCGGGAGGAGAAAAGCGAGAGTGCGCTGGCTGTTAGATCTGATGGATCAACGGTCTAGATTATATTGGAGAAAGGTGGGTAGAGGGGAATGGTCGGGAGTGGGAGGAGAAAAGCGAGAGTGCGCTGGACATTAGATCTGATGGATCAACGGTGGAGATGATATCGAAGAAAGGTGACGGCGGGGGATGAAATAAGAAATGAAGGGGGCTTAAGGGGAAGCGTGGTGCGGTTTTATGAGCAGAGGGGGCAGAAGGTTTTAAGCCCTAAGGGGCTTAAGGCCTAATTTTCAAATGGAACAGAAAAGGCCTAAAAAAGTGGGTTTTTTAGACTTTTTAGAGGTTTTGATAGGGTAAAAAGAGGGGTTTAAAACCATATAAATGGGTTTTTATTGGTTTAAAGGGTTATTTTATGGGAAAATGAGGATAAATGAAGGAAAAAAGGGGATTTTTAGGGGAATGAGATGATGAATTAGGATAAGTGAAAAATGAGTGAAATGGGGTTTACGAAATGATGGGAAATGGTTTTGAAACAGTTTCTTTTACATCAAGAGGATAATCTTGGAGGCTTTCGAGGGAAGATTTCACTGATTTGATAAACTTAGGATAACAAAGGCAGTGAGATTTCTAGAATTCACAATGTTTCTACAAATATTGTTTCTAGAAATCTGAGATTATCATCTTAGTCATATTTAGATAAGATAAAAATTATGGATGACTAACATATCGAGCTTGTTTTACTTAGCTCCATCTATAATTAATAGAACAAAAACATCTTTTATATAAAATATATGATTTTTTATGGGGTATAAAAATTGCAGGAAACAAAGTATGGAACTGCGCCAATAGATGAAATTTTGAAAGATGGCATGGTACATGGTTTTGAAAGAATGTGTATAGTTTATGAGTCAATTGTTTCTATGGTACAACATTTTTATTTTTGATTTACATTGATGTATATTATTTAATATTGCAATTTTCATTATTCTCACCAATGTATATACGCTGGTTTCAGTTTATTTTTATGTTTGTAGATGGAAGGTGAAGAAGAAGAAAACAATCAACACTGTGAACACAAAATTCCTGAAAATAACCCAAGTCATGGAAGTAGCTCTAGCAGTGACAATAGTTTAAGCGAAGAATGATGATCACTATGTTTGGATATCAAAGCAAGGCATTTTATTTTTTGAAATATGTCTATGAAATCAGATATTTTGTTTAATGTAATGGACATAGTGTCCCAATGGAAAGACAAAGGGATACGAATATTAACTATCCCATTTTTTATGATAAAGACTGTCTTATTCATATATATTATATATATAATCATAAAATATGTTTTAATTTATTCTATTGCGATCTCCATTGTCGTTCTCAAATGCACTAATAAAAATTTAATTCATATGAATATTTTTATAAGATATATATGTGTCGACTTTTGATGAATAATGAATTAAAAAAAATAGAATAATTATGATATTATATAACAAATTAATCCAAACAACACATTCAAATGCATTAATAAAAATGTAATTAATACGAATACTGTTATAATATGTGTTGAATTTTGATGAATAATGAATTTAAAACAATCACAATAATTGGACTATCACATGTTGATGTTTCTAAAAAACACAAAATGAAAACCGATGCGTGTCTGTAACTGTCAACCGGTGCGTTTATGTGTCTATACGCACCGGTATCTATACGCAACGGTGTCTATATGCACCAGTGCGTTTATGATTAATGGGCACCGCACAAATACCGACACCAGTTATAAATATCGTTGTGTTTGTGTTATACTATGTATTAGGGCGTTTATGTATCTATAAGCACCAGTGAATTTGTACGATCCATGTGCATCGCATGAATACCGATACCAAATATAAATCTTGGTGCCTTTCTGTGATATGGCACACTGGTGCATCACAAATGTATACGTACCGGTGCGTTGATACGACCTATGGGCACCGCTCAAATCCCAAGACCAATTAGAATAACCCTGTCCATTGTATCACCAAAACTACGCCCAATGTTGTTTTATACCTTAACAGCCTGGTGCATTCTCCTTCGACCTTCTTGGGGTGCCTTCTAAATGTATGCATTGGTGTGTTAAAGCTAGAGTAGTGCACCGATGAAAAAACATCCGTAATAACCTCCGGTCGCCCATTTTTTTCTAGTTGTGTTGAATTTCCTTTAAAAGCTCTGCCAAAACCGCTGTTCCCAGAAACAGATGTGGTAGCATATGTTTTTTTGACAATTTTGTCCAATTTTATAACACTAAAAAAATCCTTTATAACCTCCTCTACAGGGTCTTTTCCTTGTAGTGTGTAGCCAATCCCTTCTGTAAATGGGGGATTTACTTCATGACTTGCAACCCTGCGTCGTCTGTCAACCATAAATACATCATCGTTGCCGTCAAATATTTCACCAAATGGGAAAAATCCATGCCCACATATGACAACATGGCAGAAATCGTAGCACATTTTCTGTTCAACCACTTCATCGTGTAGTTCGACGTGGCGAAAGATTTAGTCTCTGATCAAGGAAAGCATTTCGAAAAAGAAATATTACAGGAGATGTCTCACCACCTGGGATTCACACATGAATTTACATCACCATACTATCCTTAGTCCAAGGGACATGTTAAAGCTGTCAAAAAAGTACTTAAAACAATGTTACAACATATATTGAATAATCGTAAGATAAACTGGCACCACATGGTTTTATTCGCCCTCTGGGCATATCACACAACTATTAAAAACTCAATAGGATTCATACCCTTCGAACTAGTGTACGGGGTCGAAGCCGTGATTCCCATCGAACACAAAATCCCCAACTTGCACACTGCCATTGAACTCCTTGATGATACCCAGCCTTTAGAACAATGATTGGTACAACTAGAATTCATTGACGAAAACTGACGATAGTCTCTCCAACATGACGAGGTACATAAAAAATAGGTAAAAGAATCATTCAATTGCAACATCACCCCTCTCTCATTTACTGAGGGAGAGTTAGTCCTCCGATTCAATGTCGTGAAATAGGCCGTAGGACCTGGGAGGTTTGAAACATTATGGAAAGGTCCCTACGTCATAAAACATTTCCTCTTCAAGGGGGCATACATCTTGTTAGAGACTGACGATACATGCCTAGCTAACCTCATCAATGGGCTCTACCTCAAAAAATTTTACCCATAAGGGGCAGGAGGCCTCAGCCCTAGAGATAATATGCATGTAGAAAAATATGTTTTTCGATGATTACAATCATCAAATACTTCTTCTAAAAAGTGTTATGCTGTCACAGATGGACCATCCCCCCTCCATTATTTTGGATTCACTGATGGAGCATCACGATGGTCTCAAAATATAGCAGTAGCTGCCTAGGATATTTACTATCCTGATCGATTGCCATTATTAACCAACAGAGTATGCATCGGATCAGCCACCAATAATCAGGCAGAATATGATGCAGTCATCTGGTTGATGAGTGATACCTTCAACCAAGGAATTCGCCATATGCATATCTACCTTGACTCCCAACTAGTGGTTTCACAGTGAAACCAAGAGTTTGAAGTATGAGATTCTCAACTATATAGGAATTTTTTGCATGCAATAAGATTAAGTCATTAGTTTGATCATATTAAATTCACACTTACACCAAGAAATCAAAACTAGACAACTCATCGCATAGCTAATCACATTCGAGACTAGAATGCATCTCGTATAAACCATCATCCATAAAGAAAAAAAAACATAACAAATAGATCTCCATCAAAGGTACATGACATCCATAAAAAAAAATAGTCATAGACACATCATCAGAGCCACAAAAATACATATCTTGCATATATATATATATATATATATATATATATATATATGTATGTATGTATGTATGTATGTATGTATGTATGTATGTGTGTGTGTGTGTGTGTGTGTGTGTGCGTGTGTGTGTGTGTGTGAGTCAAAATATACAAATCATGTCTCTGACTCGTAGTTCAGCCAAAAAATATATATACATGTCATAAAAAAATAAGGGAAGCATCCTCATCATGGGAGCTTTCCATGAATACATATCATCTCTAGGTCTGAGCCCCACCAGGTGGATCCTTTTGACCCACAACTACACCCAGTGCTAGTATAGGTGTAACAACCAAAAAAGAAGTTACTACACAAAAAACTGTAGAACGATACGCCCTTTATGAAGCCATCAACACCTCTAGCCATGCGTCGTCCATCTCATCCACAAAACCCCAGGTCAATACCCCAGATCAACCTCTCCACCTGACCCCAAGCATCGATTAAGTTTGCTCAGTGAGCTTCAACAAAATTTAGTTTCTCCTCCACCACCGCTACTCACGCCTCAGCCACCACAACACGAGCAAGAAGAGCAACATCCCTAACAACGACCGCACTATTACCCTTCCCTGAGGGGTCAACATCATCACCCTATCCCCCAACCTAGGTCTGAGAAGCTCCACTTGGAGCCCTCCTCGGTGGCTAATGTGCCACCACGCAAGAAAGTGGATGTGCAACTGCTCCCACATCTGAAAAAGAAACAATGATAGTGTCATTGTCACCACAATATACATATAAATATACACATCATAAAATACTAAAAAATATAGAGAAACATCAAAAGGTCATACCTGTAGGGCCCCACACATAACCCATAGGAAGACCCATATCTATATCCCCCCGAAATCCATCCCAAAGTATGCATAATCCAAAAAAATCTATGGATTATCTTGGAACCATGCCTCAATGGTTGCATCCTAATAGAGACCCACCTCCCCTCCTGCGCCACGAGGCATCACGAGCACCCACTGCCGCATCCGACGATCCCGACGAGGACCAATAGCCAAGGGTATGATAGGCCGTAGCCTCACCACCCTCTCAAAAATTATACTATATAGGATGCTGGAATATGTAAACACTTTGGAAGATCCTCCCCGAACCTTCCATAGCTACGTCACCATGCCATCGTATACATGGCACACCCAATCATAAAAATGACCAACCCGAAGTCAGGTAAAAACACCAATCTGGGGACCTGACACCTTATTGGGTGATGATGATCCAGTCAGGTGAACTATCATCGCCAAAGAACATTGGTTCACTAAGTCTGTCACTGTCTTGATAAGGACACACCCCTGAGAAAGAGGTGTATCGACGCAGTGTTGCATTGCCCATCGCCAGATATTCACTCGCCCAGGAGGGAGTGGGTGTGGTAATGCCTCGCCCTAAGGTAGTAGACCGGTCAAAAACTACACATCCTTCTCTGGACGGATGGTGATGTCTCTACGCCGCAGGACCATAACTCTTTGTCTCCTATTCCAACACCAGACCAAGAAACACAATAATCTATCCTATGATCTCAAGATATCATTCTCCAAGAACTTGAGCAGGCCCCACTGTGCTAGGAGCCTCACGCATTGGCATCATGTGCCACATCAATACGCAAATCAGGCCAATCGTACTCATGCCACAACATCCTGTGACCAAACAAAACCAAATCAGTGACCCAAAAACCAAAAAATAAAAAATGCTAAGAAAATAATTTCTTGGCTGATTTTCATGATTGTTTTCTACACATGTGCGATGTTCACGTGTCTGTATCAAGAGAAAATGTGCAAGTATTCACCCAAAGACTTATCCATGCGTGATAACCTCGCGGGAAAATTATTTCCCTACACGGTTCGTGCACCTATGCCTTGATTTTCCCCGCGATCAAGCCATAAAAGATGTAGGTATCCATACAAACCTAATTTGTACAGACCCCCCTAGACAAAAATGAAAAAATTGAATTACATGACGTTTAGGGTCCTACCTAACACTGACGACGTGAATCTTAGGTACACAGGTAAAGGCTCAGCAGTAGGGGCTCAGCTATGACCTTAAACCCTCAAATGACACAAATGAATTGAAATGAGCCGTATTGACTAATATATCACCCTTTTCTCATTATTCGACAAGCCATAACGGGAGCTCAGAACACCCAATTGCAAAACCGAAAGAAATGAAGTGATCAACACCTCATCACGTCTAAAGTAGGCTTCATACATCCATAATGAAACTCATGTATTGATGGGGATTGCAGATGCATTGGTGATCTGAAAATCCACCATACTTGAGATCGATGGACCAAATATATTTCTATAATCAAGAGATGTTTAGGTTCAAGTATATCAAGAGAGGTTTTTAAATATACCATTATACTCTAGATTTAGGAATCTAGTCTAGTTCCCTACATTACTCCATCATACCTTCAAAGAGTACTTATTTTTTCAACTTGACAAGGCTACTGATTTACCTAGTGTATATAATTAACTACACACTAGATTATCTTTGATCAAAATTCTAAGATGTGAGCCATGGATAGGTTGTGTTTCATGTGGTGTATGAGGGAGGACTTAAGGTAACCCTAGACACATTTCAGGAACTTTAAAATATTGTGTGGGGGTGATAAGATTACCTCAATAGCCCCACAATGAATTTGAAGGTATGACCTATTGCGTCGGTGTGGAGAAGGCCAAGAAACAAAATCTATGTTTCTTTTCATTGTTGCAAATATTTCTAGGTGGGACACTATAGAAAAAGGAATTATAAAGAGAAGAGCATGCTTGGACTATTTATTTTATATAAATTGATGAGAACTCAATGTCATTAACAATATAAATCATATATCTAAAGTGAAGCAATATACATGAGAGAAATATTCACCCACATAACAACATATAATAAGAGAAAATAGGAGAGATACAAGTTTTCAATAAAAACAGATTCATTATTGGGAGAGCTATAGAACCTTTATCTACATTTACATTTCAAATCAACTCAAAATGCACTTAATTCACACGTTGGTTTATTTAATTGCTTATTGAAAACAAATAAATGGAAATATCATTTGTTCTTGAGAATCATCTAGTTGTTTCAAAAATTACATGCAAATTATATGCATGCTATAACTTCCAGTCACACATTTATTTTCTAACTCAATAAATCTTGTAGTGAATTTAAATAGAAAATTAAAGCTACACAAATGATGAAATCATAAATCTATAGTCTGGTTATTACAAATATGAATAATGAGGCTGATTTAGTTTGTAGATATTCTGAGATTTAAATACTAAAGTAGATGGACTATAAAAGGATGGAATTCAAATTGACATAGGGATATTACATTTGGAGGAATCCCTTGAGGGGGATATAAATTTTTTTGTGATACCTATTTAATCACAATTTTTTTATATTTAGATCTTAGCTATATAATAGAGTATATGAAGTAAGGGAACATATTCAAGTAAGTGCAATGATAAAGTGAATAAATGGACATATTTTCAATATTTCATATTACAACAAATGCCCAATAACAATACATTTGAAAAATTGAATAATAAATGTAACGTTATTATTTTTAGCTAGTTTCTCTTGATAGTTGTTCCACTTCAACATCCAAATTGATACCAGTAAGGAAGACTTGGATTAAATTTGACCAAATATTAAATTTAATTGCATGAATAAATAATAATTAAAAATATTTGACTGCATGAATACCTAAATGAGCTCCTATTAGTTTCGAGAATAAATTATTGCAACAATTTAATCTTGGAGCAAACCTCATTCCACTTGATGAAGCAGTAGCAAATTCAACATTAACTTTGTTGTTGCTCTATTACATCAAGGGTATTTTGCTCTATGATTATTAAAATCCTAATTTTATTCTCCACTGAAAAATGCCAACCACATGAAGGTGGAAGCTCTCATCGCCCCTGCCCCCCATCATATCACTCTGCGGCAACATATCTTTACACAATCCATGAAAAATAACTCCAAGCCATGTAACGACGATGGAGAAATGCGGTATATCCTTTCATTGACAGAAAAATCAATGCCTATTTTAGGAATATCTTGGGTTACCCATTGTTTCACTAGATTTTTGTACCTAAAGGGCACATCAATGTCATATATTCTCTCATTATTATGAGAAAATGGACCCCATTTAGCAAGAAATAATTCCATGTTTCTACGGTATTTTCTTCTAAAATTTTCACCTTCTTGTACTATAAAACAACCCCCCCATTTATTTTTACATCGATTAAAGTTGTGAATAATAAATGGGGACCCTTTAAAAAAAAAATGAAGCTTAGGATGTCTTACTTCTCTTTTGTTTAAGTCTTAAAAAGGCTTTAGAGATAAAAGGAAACAACCTTTTTCTACTTAATTGCGATAGCGCTAAGACCTTTTTCAAGTCAAATACAATTTCCCGTTAAAAAGGTTAAGAAGCCGTTATAAACATAAAATCAAATAGGGCCTTCCTAAAAATGAACCAATAAGAAATATCATTCAGGAAATGAAATGTGATAATATCAGACCTGATAGAACAATAAACAAAGTTTAAAGACATCAACAAATCCGATGAAGCACAATACTTTGAGTTATATCGCTAATCGCATCCTCCAATATTAAGCTAAATGAAAAGTCATGTCCATTTTGATAAAGTGAGATATGTGATTTGCACAGTTCACATTTCGCAAACACTTGAGGTCAAGATACATAGTATCAATACTTGTACGATGTGCGATTTGTGATATATCATTTATCGCAAAGCGCTAGAAACAATGCCTAATAATTCAATCCGTTAAAATATCTCACGATATAAATCTTATGATTGGATATATATGGTAAAACTCGTAAAATATCTGATAAGTGTTTAATGAGATATTAACGTAATTCAATGGTTTCGGGACTCAAAAATATTAATATGTTTCTATGGCATGTTTTAAATAAAAGTGTCGGTTTTATGATTTATGGTAATTAAACTCTCTTCTCTCCTCTCCTCTTTGTCTCTACTCTGATTTCCCTATTTTCATCAATTCAGGAAATCACCCAAGAAAGAAATATCAGTAGAAATGACTAAGAAAGAAAAAGCAGTTTCCCAAGCATTTACCTGTGAAGTCACGGATATGCCTCCACTCTTCTCATATACTACTTGCAATAAGGACAGTGGAACCACGTCCTAGGAAGCAATGTACAATATGCTCGAAGGAGAGAAACCAAGGGAATTGAAGAAAGTAGAAACATCAGATGCACTTGACTCATTTGAAGCTTCCTATTTTGAGGTTGCAAGTTCCTTTTTACACAGGATAGCCGCAAGAACAAAGATTTTACCATACAATGACATAGTGAGATGGGTCATTGAAAATTTCAATGTCACAGAAAAAACTTTCAAGAACTCAAGACAAGAAGACATGGGTTAATTTACCCCTGAATATTTGTGTGCTATGTACCATCTGCCAATACCACATAAGGTTTATGATAAAGCTTTTCTTGAAAATTTTGCCAAGGAAAATGAAGAACCGATGAAGGTAGTGAAAGAATGGAAGGTTGATCGTAGCAAATTTAAGCAGGATAAACTTGGTATATATCCAATTGCACAATTACCAACACCCTATTGTTTCATAGTAGCAATGATGTGTAGGTTATTTTCCAAGCATGATACCACCAAATTTTCTTTTGAATGGGTTCCCCTAATAGACACTGTTGTCAATTCCACCATTATGAATTGGGCCAATATCTTATCCAATAATTTGGCCAAGACTTTTAGATAATATAGAACAAATATGATCTTTTCTACCAAAACAATCCCTCCTTTTTACATGAGTGCATACATTATGGACGCCATATGTTTCTGTTTAAATTTTCCTATTATGGGTTTTAAATGGACCAGTCAAGACCCTATTCCTATGCATATCTATCACAAAGCCTTGTGGGAATCTGAATTTCATTCTCATTTTTGTAAAATTTTCGATGGAGTCATGTTGCCTATACAACAAATAATATTTAATGAGAAAGCCTCCAAGATTTCTAAAGAGGCCAATGCAAATATTATGCCTATATTGAGATGGTTTGGAGAAGAAATTTTTACTTATATTAGATTTTTCGAGAGTATTGCATTTCCCCATGTTTTGCCCTATTATGTCCCAGACAAACTTTTGGCCAGGGAGATTGCATACCAAACATTGGGAGATGGTATAACCAAGCATCTCAAGAGTCAAAAAAGTCTATTTGGCCTACTTTTCTAGTACAATGTGGTACCTTTTATATTTTTGATATGGTTCATACAACAAAGGAGATCACAAATATTACCTCTTTGAATCTGGCTTTTATGCCAGGAAGACAATATGATCCCAACAATGTAGTCCAAAATTTTACTACTGCTCTTATAATTAGACCATTCATGTATGAGAAAGATGATTTTGATGAATTATTTGAAGCAACATAAAAGTTTTCAGATGTATTGAACATGGCATCCAACAAACTCAGTGTAGTAGATATCAACTCTTTCCATGAGTACATAAATAAAGGATTGGAAATAGTCCCATTGGACCTGTTACAAATAGAGGAAATTAGTGAGCCAAATCGTAGTATTAGCCTAGATGATTATCCAAAAGATATGTCTGAAGATGAGTCCTAAAAGAAATCAGTTAAGGATTCAGAGCATTCCAAACATGAGTCCCAAGATTCAGATCATTCTGAAAATGAATATGAAAATAAATGTGAAATCCCTGATAAAATAATTGAATATGTAATCCAAGGAATTGACATACATGCTGAGGAAAGAAATGATGAAGCTGGATTATTAAAGGCATCTTCCAAAGAAATTCAGGAAGTTCAATATACACCTGAGCAGATAAAAAAATCCCAAGTGGAGCATTTAGGAAAAGAATGGCAGAAGTTTACTGAAAAACTTTAGATACCACCTAATCCTAATCCTGAAGCATCATAAAGCTTTCATACTCCTTAACAGATTCAGGAGCTACTAGAAACATAAATAACACTTCAACAAACTCCAGGTGTTCAAGATCATGAAATCATCCTGGCCTTCCCTATTGAAAAAATTGTTTTGAATATTAAATAGATACATCCATTGGACATTTTCTACAGTCAAAATCATAAAGATGTATTAAAGAGGAGAAGAAGAAGAAGAATTGATGAAAAAATGACAACCTTAGTAATGAGTCCGTAGATATTGTTTGGAAAGACACTCTTGTCAATCCAACTGAAAATATTACTAAAATTTCACAGTTTGCAGGAGCATATGCAAATGTTGCAATTGATAAAGTAGCAAAAGTGAAACTTCTGCTTAGACAAAGAGAAGAAAGAGTCAAAGTTCTAGAAAAAACAACTGGAACAGGAGAAACATAATGGCAATTAGCAAGATGAAAAGAAAATGGCATAGTTCCAGAAAGAATTTGAAAGGTTTAAATTGCAACATTAAGTGCACATCTCTGAGAAATATGCACAGATAGAAGCGAAAATTGACAAGCTCAAGAGTCAACCTCAAGCAAAACAATTCATTAAAGAAGCACTTGAATTTAATTCACAGCTGAAACAACAACAAGAGAGTTTTTTCCAACACATCTCTGCTACTAACTCATACTGTGAAATAAGTAACATATTGACTCAACAGGTGGCAAATATAAAGTTGGAATGTGAAAGGATTGATAAGAAAATTTCCGAGTTTATACCTTGGCAAGAATACGAGGAAGGGAAGAAGGATGATCTCCCAAAGATTGAAAAATCTTACAAAGATATTTTATTCAAATATTGGGAGATGCAATTAAAACAAGCAGATAAAGAAGCTTTAAAGGAAACCAACATAACAAGCATAATCATTGAGTCTGTCAATGAAAAAATTCAGAATGCCAAACTTATTAAAGAATGTACAGTTGAAGCAATTCTAGAGGTCAAGTTATTAGAGAAGCAGTGGAAGGAAAGTGCTGAGAAACAAGTAGAATCAATTAAATAGATAACTAAATTGGATCAAGAAAATTACTAGAATTTCTTGATCATACCACATAACCAGTGCATGACTCTGCAATGCTTAACTAATTCCACAAGAAAGGCGTTGCCAAGACTTTCAAATTTCGCATTCAAAGGAAAAGTGAGATCTAGGATCACTCAACCGACTCAACTAAAGCCAATGATAGATATTTTCCAGCTCAAAGACCAAGTGACAAAAGGAAATCAACCCAACAAAGGAGTCTTGCCATTTTTAATTTCTATATTGTAGTTTATCTTACTTATTACGAGGAAGGTTGTTTGAAACCTCCTCAGCTTTTTTTGTAATAATATATTTTTGACTTATTTAGTTTAGTATTTAAAACCCTCTCATGCATTTAGAGAAGGGTCCATAATTTTATCAAAAAAAAATTTGTGAAAGCTTGCACTTCTGTACTTTTGTGAATTCTTTTGATAAAATGTATGGAACAAGATCTACTTTTTGGAAAATTGGAGTATGCTTTACTGAAATTGCACTTTTTTTCTCTTAAAGTATATTTGGATTGAGAAGAAGTAGGTCAATATTGTGGATTTCATGAGAAGAACTTATCATATCTAGTACTATTATCTTTATGATTAAGTCTTGATTATGAGTTTACTATAATTTCTCTTTATATTGTGATATGTATGCAGTTTGATTTACAATTTATCATTCATGCACTTTTTTACAATGTTTCGTCTGTAATTCCTTACCAAATACATAGAGAAATTGATATATCTGATATATTTTACAATATTATTTTGACTAACTATTTAGTCAAAATAATTATCTTACATAATTTTCATCTCTTTCAGTAATTGAATGATCTTTATTACCTTTTACTAAAAGATATATTTTTATATCGCATTGTTGGTGATTCTTCCCAGGTTATAGATTAAGTTAAATAATTAGATTAAATAGATGCATCTGTTTGTTACTTAGATATATTATTTCCATTTGTTTAAATTTATTCTTCATTTCACCTTGTATCGAAACCATCATCATCATATCAATTTCTTTGTTGGGAAACTGGTCCCATTATCCCCAGTCAAATCCACTTTACCAAACAGAAAAGGAGCTGCTTTAAGGTCCGGACCGGATGGTTATCCCCCATGTTGTTGCAACAGAATTCTGTGGCTTCAACACACCTCTAATTGATCTTTTCCTGGTAGATGACACACCATATATTTGGTTAATTTTTTCTATCCTACCTAAATTTGCATCACTCGATGAAGATATATCTGAAAAATACCTATTTTGTTGAGTGTCCTATAACACTCCATCAAATTAGAGAAATTGTTAGCAAGTTTCATAAGGGATGTTGATAAACGTCGTAACAAAACCAAAAGAACATTATAATAGTACAAGTGACTTACAAGGAAGGTCTTTGCGTAAAAAATATTCAAGTAATATTTAAAAACTTGAGAAATTGAGAAATTATTCATACTAACCAATGAAATCACTTGATAAATTGAGAATGAAACATAATTTAATAGCATTTAATCTTCCATTATGAAAAAATACCCACGTAATTTGATATGTTGAAGAATGTAAATAATTTCGGTCTTCAGAATTATCATTTGACTCATGTAATTATGTAATTTTTATGTATCATATCAAAAGAAGAAAGAAAATGATTTTTGTAAAGCAGGGTGTCATGCTCAAGTCACCTTGTCATTAGGTCAAGCATCCATTGAATGTTCCTAGGGTTTTCCAAGAGTCAAAAGTCTTTGCGATATTGTAAAATACGATTTCGGGCATTTCTATCAAGGAGAGAAAAAATATTTTCAAATTAGAAATGTCTAGAAGGCTACCAAGGCTAAGTTTACTAGCCAAGGAAAATTCAACATGGAGAGCGTTGATGACACCTCTTCAAAAGGATATATAAATATGGATCTTCAACCTATTGAGAGATACATCAGGAACATATAATATAAATCGATTTGCAATTGCAGAGGTGTGTAGAAGTCCTAGAAAAGTAAAGAGAATTATAGTGAAGGAAGAAAGAAGCCCTAAAAGAGTTTGGAGGTTTTTAATTTGTCTTCTATTGTTCACATGTGTGAATACCCGATAGTTTTTAGGGTTTCATTAGCTAAAAAAATTTAGGAGCTGGTGTTGCAGGTTTCCCTAGTAATCACAAAAGCAAGAATAGCCCTCATCATAAAGAGATCTTATTTTGTTACCCTTGGAGTCTTAGCCTTACATTTAACATGAAATATTGGTTGGTTGAATTGTTTCTTAGTGATGGGTCTGGTCTATGTTCTAGTCTTGGAAGTCTCTTTGCATTGATTCTATAAGAAGATAAATTCTTTTTGGGTTTTCCACTTGGAGGGGTTTTTCCCTAGCTTGGAGCATATATCTTGTGTTCATTTTTTTGTATTGTTGTGATCTTCATTGTTTTGGAATTTATTTGATGATAACCACATAAGAAAAAGAACATAATACAACAAATAACTTTCAATAAAGGAAAAGTAAAAATAAAATTATTCTCTAACTGATTTTCCAACATGGTATTAAAGATAAGGAAATGAGTAGAGGCAGTTGGAAGATCACTAGAAGGGTTTTGAATTACTCCAAAGAGGAAAAAAGAAGGTATTGTCTACAGATATCTTAAAGGATGAAATAAATAGAATTGAAGTTGATTAAAATAATATCATCCTTCTAATAAGAGAGAACTATGAAATTAGGTTTGCATCTAAGAACGTTAGAGTATACGCTTTGAGAAAACCATGGATACCCTAGATTGTCATCATGCTATTGTATTTGTATATTTTTCTGCATTATACTTTTTGGTGAATATTGTAGGTACATAATGAAGGAAGAAAAATGACAAGGATGGCTAAGAAAAACAATTCTTGTTTTTGTTAATTAAGATCATGATAAAAGGAGGTAACAGTCAGGACCCTGAAAGAATTGATGCTAACAAATTCATTAAATGAGTAATTATGCATCATTTTATTTTTTAGATGAATCTTTATTGAGTATGGAATCATAGATAGAAGCATTTGATAGTATCATATTTTGATTCTACTTGATTGAATTTATTTGCAAGAATCATCTAGTATTTCAAGAATGAGAAGTTTGGGACCATTATGCATAAGGTTCATCGATACATTGTCTAAAATTATGTTACAGGTATTCATTTTGCTAAGATTGATCCTACATATCATATAAGAACCATCAAGGAGAAAGTACAATAAGGAACTTGTGAAGAAGAAGCAAAATGAAGAACCATCATGAAGCGCATGAAGGAGTCTTGGACCAAGATAAAGAGATGGAAACTCATGTTGACATTGAAGTTTCAAAATCTTATCTAGACACTTTGGATAGTGAATGTGGAGTATCGGCAGAGATCCATCATGATGAAGTCAAATTCATAGCAACAAAGAGAAGAGCTTGGAAGTGATAAAATGAAGTCTTATGTCAACATCACCAAGTTATGGCTTCTCAAAGTGTCACCACAAAAGTCGTATGTGTCAATGTAATTTTCCACATCGCTTGTGGAATGTAATTATGTAATTTCAAAAAAACGGGAAAATTTAAAATGTGTCGAAGCCCTAAGGTCCCACATGGAAGGTGAAAAGTCACTAAAATGTTCTAAAGTCATGTATAAGATCAAAGGTCACATATGAGTTCAAAAAGTCATAGTTGGAGCTCAAGAGTCATGAGGGAGGTTAAGAGTCACATGGGAGGTGGATAGTCACCTCATCTGTTATAAATACACCCTCATAACTCAACAAAATGGAGTTTATAATTTTCACCTCAGCTTCTCTATCTTTGAATAGGAGAGCAAATCATTACTTGGAGAAGAAAATGGTGACTTAATGTTCCACTATTGGGGCTGGTGTTGTGGCATTGTAATTTTGTATCTTTGATATTTCATTGAATATATGAAGCTCTTAGAGCCGAAGCACTTTCTCGCATATTTCATGAATTAATGTAAGACTATTATTTCATTATTTGTGGTGTATGTTTATGTTTACACATACTAATGAAAATAAACTATTTCATTTCCTTTGGTATGCATCTTGTTGAATGTGCATTGTTACTTGCTTTTATTATCATTTTTATCTTGTGAATTGATTTGCAGGTTAATCAATGATTCATTCCATGATAACACTATTTCATTCCTTCTATAGGCTCACTCTCTCTTTCCCTTCCATTAAAGTATCGTATATACATTGCAATTGTATGCCTCATAGTGTCAAATTACTAACTTGTTTCAAAGATTGTTTGGATAATACCTTATGTTGATAATTTCATCTAAGGAAAAATCCCTAAGAATAGTGGTGTTTGGGTCTATTATGGAGATGAGGCTCATACTCCAAACACTATGAGGTCTAGCTGGTACTTCATACCATGGAGACCCCCTTTGTTGATATATTTCTAGCACCGTGAACAAGTGGCGCTAGAAGGAGGTCCAAATGACAAGTTGCATTAGGGGAATCTTGAGGTCTAAAATGGGCCTTCTAAGGATATTATAAAATAATAGTGGAAATAATAAAATTAAGATTTGATTACATCATAAAATTTTAGAGGGAAAAATGGAAAAACTATTTTTTCAACTGGTATTTTCAACTTATCTCCCAAAGTTTTTAATCAAATTTCAAGTGGGAGTACTTGTTGGATGCAAAAGTTTAATTCCTCATAAAATGAGTACCCATGTTTCATACTTTCAATGCACCCTAATATACGAAAAATGATAAATACATGAAAAATGTGATTGTAATTACGTTTTTTAATGTATTTCTCATTTTTCGTGTAGGATGGTCCATCGAAAGTATACAACATGGGTACTCCTTGGATGAGGAATGAAAATTTTCATCCAACGAGTACTCCCACTCGAAATCTGAGTAAAAAATTTGGGAGATAAGTTGAAAATAGGAGTTGAAAAAGTAGTTTTATTATTTTATTATTTTTTAATCTTTTTACCCTTTTACTTAAAAAATGGTGAATCATCCCCCATGGTTGACATCATCATCTTGAATCCTATTGGTTCTTATAAGGTTGATTTTTATTGTAAATTTTTCTTAGGAGGTCCATATTAGACCTCAAAATTCCCCTAATGAGCCCATTGAGTCTATTTTATATATTTCACCTTGAATGACTCATTCCCAAATAATAATACAAGAATTTGACGTCTACCCTTGATGATGGACTCACTTAGGAAGTCTGAAATGTTGGGTTATTAAAAACTCAGAGATAGGTTATTCCTCTCTTTTATAATCTATTTCACCTGTATGGATTCTCTTTTTAAAAACATTAAATCCTACCATGGAAGGGATTTGATGGACAATGCCACCCTCTTTGAAAAATTGAGATTTTCTAGGGCTAAACTCCTTTCAAACCTAGCCTTTTTAAAAAATTGCAGATATAGTAACCTTACTCCTAATTTTGCCTATTGTAAACATCCTCTCAATCATGGTCGCAACCTGCCAATATTCAAAAAACTAAGTGAATCCTTAATTAAATCCCAAATAAAAACCACCAAACTGCGCCTTATCAAAATTTCTCAGCAACTGATGAGCTTACATCTCTTATTGGCCTCGTCGCTACACTATGACTTATGGCGTTCTTTAGATTCCCTCACCTTTATAAGAGCCAATTGATGGCTTTCCATAGACATAGTGAAGAAGGACAAAAAAATATCACGTTTATCTCATTCCTCACATCACTCAGTACTATTCCCATCTAGCCGCTTCTCCGGTAGTAAACAGAACTCTACTCACGCAATCATTTCTAATCACCTCTCCGATGTATTAAAATTGCACGTGATTGTCCCTCCCTCAGGCACAGAGATTGAGGATGATATCATAAGAGCTTATGTCCTCACAGACCCCAACATAACATCGGATTCTGTTATAAAACTCGACATTAACACCTGCTTCATTATCTCTAATCCGCCCTTAAATTCCGCCTCTGTCTCTTTTAGCACTCAACCGTTAGACCTCTACTCTACTAATAAAACTCTCAAATTCCCCTCTATCTCTCTCCCATACCAAAAAATCTCACACATTGAAATCGATAACCGCATTTCTAATCCCCTCGACATGCAGGATGTTGTCAAATTATTGAGCTCCGATGGCATGCACATGATGGTGCAGATAGAACTGTTTGAAGATCATAGCAAAAATATTGCAGATAATATCTCTATGATTAATGTCCACATAGAAAATTCAACATCAAATGGTTTCTATGATTCTATCGATGAAGTTCACATCCCTGCACCAGAAAACTCGAGTTCCGATGGCTTGCACATGAAAGTCCCTCCCTCACAGATAGAACTGTTTGAAAAGAATATCACAGGGATTGTAGATAATATTCTAGCGATTAATGAACCGATGAAGAATTCAGCATCAAACAGTCTCAATGATTCCGTTAGAAAAATTGACTTCTTTGTACTAGAAAACTCCCGCCCCATTATCTCCCATCCACCCAATAACTCAGACTTCGTCTCTTTTAACTCTCGACCTAGAGACCTCTCCTCTCAACAGGTAGACCGTGCAACTAAAACTTCATACTACCCTATCTCTCTCCCATTTAGCAACTCGCACATTGATAACGTTAACCCATCCCTCAGCAACTCGACCAATAAGGGATTTAATAATCCCACTGTAATAAACATGTCCAACGTTAACCTAGACCAAGCTTCTTTGTCCCTTCTTCATCAAGGTCTAAACTTTGCCACTACCCCTAATAAAATTCCCGTTGACAATATAATTAGCAACATAGAAATTTCCATAAGAGATGTTAACCTCATCGAAGCCGAAGAAATAAGACAATAAACTGTTAAAATACTTAAAAATTCTAAGTCTCCTCCTTGTAACTTATCCAAAGAAGAAAAATGTGCTTTAAAAAACCTAAAAAATAATAAAAATATGATAATCCTAAAATCAGATAAAGGTAATGCAACAGTAATAATGGACAGGGTTGAATATGATAAGAAAATGAAAGATCGCCTAAACAACAGTGGTTGCTACAAAATTTTAAATAAAGATCCTAGTACTAAAATTCTAAAGGAAGTAACCAAAAAAATAAAAGTTTCTTCTCTCTATACCATCATAAAAGAGAGAATCACCCCTTCCAGCTCCATCACCCCTAGAATATATGGTGCTCCCAAGATTCATAAAGTAGGCATTCCCCTAAGACCCATAGTCAACACCATTGGTTCACCTACCTACCTCCTCGCACAATACGTTGCCAAAAAACTTCGGCCCCTTGCCAGAAACACCTCGTCACATATCAAAGACTATACATCCTTTGTTCAATGGACCAAAAACCTTGACATGAAAAACGAGGATCTCATGGTAAGTTTTGACATTGTCTTCCTTTACACTATGATTCCTATAGATGAAGCCATCAACATTTTAAAAAATATCACAGATAATGAGACAATAGACCTCTTAAAGTTATGTGTAAAATCCTCTTTCTTCAACTTCAATGGAATTATTTATGAACAAAATCATGGGATGGCTATGGGCTCACCTCTATCTCCTATTATTGCCAACATATACATGGAACATTTTGAACAAATAGCCCTCAAATCCTTTCCATTCACCCCTGAAGAATGGAAAAGATATGTAGATGATATCTTTGCGAAATGGACCCATGGGATATTAAAATTACATGATTTCTTAGCCCACATTAATATTCTCTCGAATCACATAAAATTTACCATTGAAATTGAAAAGGATAACCAATTACCCTTCCTAGACATCCTTTTAACAAAAAATGAAGGAAAACTCAGCACCAAAGTTTATAGAAAAAAGACTCACACAGATAGATACCTTCATGTTGACTCACATCACCACCCAAACCAAAAAATTGGCATCATAAAAACCCTAACAACCAGGGCATCCATAATTTCAGACTCCCACCACCTAGAACATGAGATAAACCATCTCCGCCATGTCTTTCAACATAATGGATATAATAAACATGTCATCAACAAAACCATTCACCAAAACCTTAATAAAAATAACTTAAAAAGAGCCTTTGATATCCCTAAAATCTCTTTACCTTACATAAAAGGAACAACTGATAAATTCTCTACAATACTTAACAAACATAACATTAATATTTCCTTCACTCCTCCTAATACTATTTTAAATATGGTAGACTCTGCTAAAGACCCTATAAATCCTAGGCTACAAAAATGAGTTTACATTATACCTTGCTCTTGTGGTAAAGAATGCATTGGTGAAACAGGTAAATCCCTTAACATTAGAATAAAAGAACATGTTGTTGACTTATCTCAGAATAGAACGGAAAAATCTGCCTTAGCAGAGCATGCCTTCTCATCCTCACATTACATACGAATGGAGGATGCCAAACTTGTCTCTAAAGAGGACCATTACCTAAAGAGAAAAATCAAAGAATCCATAGAAATTGAAAAAATGAGGAACAACATAAATCGTGATGATGGACTTATTATTAGCAACACATGGAAACCCTTAATACATCAAAACCTCTCAAGACATTAAAAACTAATAATAACATGGTATAAATGCAACATGATAAAAATAAATACAAAATAAATTAAATAAAAATATTTAAATAAATAAATATAATCAAATATAAGTATATAAATAAACAAACAAATACACCAATTTAAATATAAATAAATTTTTACTTTTAATTCAAGTAAGATTCATCTTCACTTAATACCTCATATTTCAATCAAAGAAATAAAAAAATAAATTAATAATAAACAAATTGAACTAAATTAAACAAATAAAATAGTAGATTACTTAATTATATAAGTTATTTTAAATACATTAAATTAAATCAAACAAAATAGTAGTTAATTAACTATAACTTATTTTTATAGTAAATTAAAATAAAATATTAGATTAATTAATTATAAATTATCTCAATTTACAACATAAATTTAATAAATTATTTATAAATCAAATAAATTACTTTATAATTAAATTACAATTAGATGATTTTATAATTATCATTCATCAAAAGCTGACCTTTATAAACTACTCATTATTCACTATTTATTCTTCTATTCATTTTCCCTATTCCCCTCAACTTTTCAAAGTACATTTGACGTCTAACCCTAATGATGGACTCACTTAGGAAGTCTGAAACATTGGGTTATTAAAAACTTAGAAATAGGTTATTCCTCTCTTCTATAATACAAGAATTATTTTCTAATAGAGCGAACTTTGAACTCCCTTTTATCACCAAATTTATCTTGATTGGCTGTTGATCAATCAAATCAATGTAACTCTTCCAAACCACTTCTAACTGAAGATTAGCCTCTTCAGTTTGAGAGAAATCTCTCAAAGGTGATTTAATATTTTCAATAGAAATAATACTAGATGGATAACTCTATGAACTGTGACTTGGTTTTGTTTCATTTCAGGTTGAAAAATGAAGGCTTGCTGTTGGGGCCCTTGTTTTGAAATTCAACAGATTTTGAGTTGCGACTGATACATGGAGGAACGCAACCACGGTAGGCAGAAAGATGTCAAGGTTGCGAAGGAGTAAAGGACAGGTGTCACGGCTGTCGCAGGAGCAATCACATATGGCAGAAGAGTGCGCAAGGAAATGAGCAGTAGAACTCTCGACTAACAAAAAGAAATAAAAGACAGCTGAGCGAGAAGAAAGTTGGAATGGTTAGTCACACTGGCAGCAGAAAAAATAGGCAGTCGGTCAGCGTGAAGAAAGAGTTGGTGCAGATGGGATCAGGCAGCAGGGAGACATAGGAGAGCTCTGTTTTTGTTGTACTATTCTCCATTCCTCTATATTTCTGTATTTATCTCTATCCAATAGGACTTCTTGTATTTTTTTTGTTCATGCTCATGTAGTTGAGCTCTGTAATAGCTTGTCACTGATAACTGTTGCTTAATACAATCAGAAGTGTTGTTTTGGATGTCTATTATGGTCTTGAAAGAATGGTTTTGAAAGCACTCTTAAAATTTTATTTACTGCAAGTCTGAATGCATTTCCGATAGATATATGTCATGGAACATTGTGTTGCGGTTGTTTAGACTTTTAACATAACTTCGATTTACTCAGATCCATGTTGTTGGTTTGATACCGATCAACTCCCTACCTTGGTAAGGTCTTGGCAGGCCTCGAGTGAGACTCTCAACTCTTCAGAGCTGGGTGAAAATGCCAGCGTGAAGCTAGACTACAGCGGAAATCCTTGTTGGCCCTTAACCTAAACCCGGGAATTCTCCATGAGACCTGTTCTCTCGCCAACAAATGGTTTCGTTGCCGGAACCCGAAATCTCATTTTGGAGCTAGATCATGGTATCTCAGATCTTCGAAAGAGAAATACGAAGTTGGTGGGATAACCACCTGGATCAGTTCATTGCTGAGCAAGCTGAGTTGAGATGACGGAAGGAGAAAACGATTAAAATCCTGGTTCTATTCTCCGACTCTACTAGTGATACCTACGAAATATTTTTGGGGAAGTTCCTAGAGGAACTATGTAACTGGTTATGGAGGCTTCAGACCAAGGCCATCAAAGATAAGTCACGGAAGATCAATCGCAAGTGGGTGCATGAGGATCTGGTGGCCCTTTATCGATTAAACACCGATTTGACCCAAGCTCTATATTTTTGGGTGGAATCGACCTTGGATGGATACATAGTGGAGTTTGTAGCGGAGTGCTACCAGTCTTTCTCGAGAGCAGAAGATACGTGCAGATTTGGATTAACGGGGAAGTTGTTGAAGGAGATCCCATTGTGGATTAAAGCACTGATGGTAGATGAAGGACTAATGGAGTTCTAAAAGGCAGAGATGGAAGCGTTAAACCTCCGGTGCCAGGGGAAGGGATTAAGGGAGAGATGCTACAAGAACAGTGAAAAGGGGGTGTAGGACTACGGATGTTGAGACTGCCAAGAGGCTTAGGGAGCGACGAGCACATCAGAGGGCGCAGATTGCAGAAAGGTGGCGAGAGAGGGTGATAAAGGAGTTGAAGAGATAGGAAAGTGGTTGAAAGAAAAATGAGGAGGTGCCTCAGATGTTGAAGGAAATGGAAATTCAGGTGGGTCCCCATGATATAGGAGGGGCCGTTAAAGAAGCGCGGTAGGTGTATAGGAGCCCAACCTAGATGGAGAAAGGAAAGAAGTCTGATAGAGAAGGTACGGATGCGCGCTCGGAGGAGGTGTCCGATGCAGATATGTACGTTGCAATGGAGCAACTATTTCAAGAAGGGCCAACATCCATATCTCAAGGTATTCCTATTCCCTACAGTTCAAGTAGATCTAGTCCCAACCTTCCTCTGGTGCTCTATCAACCCCTAGGTGAAATTTTTGTTAAGTTGCGTGAATTAAGTAAGTTGCACAGTATTTAGTCCCCAGTAGTAACCCATACTAGTAGTAGGATTGCTAGTGACGCCTACTCAAGTGAACATGGAAGGATCACTTACCCAGTATCCAGAGTTCTCTGGGAGGGGTAATGATGATGTCAAACAACACTAGTACCTCTGCGAGGCCATATGGAGGGCACGATAGACACCAGATGTTGGGATGTTGATAGACTTTCAGACCACCCTTAGGGAGAGAGCCCTACATTGGTTTATGAAATGGTCGGAAGCTCATCCGAATCCAGCGATGGTAGATGTGAAGAGGGATTTCATCAAGGAGTTCAAACTACCCCAAACATACCAACAAGGACAGTCAAAGATGTGGGAAATCAAGTAGCGAGAAGGAGAGACTGCTTGGGATTTGTGCAGAGGTTCAAGGACGCAATCAGAAAACTCAGCTATTCGATTGATCCAAACCATCAGAGGGATTGGTTCATTAAAGCTCTATTACCTTTGACCCGAACTCCATTAACTCAACAAAGGATTGAGACATTGCAAGACACACTAGAACAAGTGATGAAGATAGAAGCTATGGCGGGTTACCCGCAAGATTTTAAGGGAGGAGCAGCAGTACATGACCCCTCTATCATGGTTATGTAGCAACAAATAGCAAGTTCGACAAAGAAACTCAAGGAAATTCAACCAATGCGACTAGCAAGATCGAATGTATGGTGCACACATTGTCTCATGGAAGGACATGTGGCAACTGAATGTCCATGGTTGCTGGGGTAGAATGTGGGGAAATCGGCTACAGGGGCATAGGGGGCTCCACCATTAGGAGGGTTTGTGCAAATAAACACCCAGGGATATATCCAATGCAACAACAATACATAGGGTTCCCTGCACAACAAAGTCTAGCCACCAACGAGTACTGTGAAATATGTAAGAATATGGGTCATCAACCTCGCCTGTGCCCGATCTTACAAAATTATTCCAACATTATGAATAATATATACTGTGAGTTATGTGCCTCAACAACACACGGTACAGAGCAGTGCTGAGCGCTGGATGCACTGGCGGAGCGGTTGGACCGACCTTCATACAGAGTAAACAAAGCTCCCTGAGGAAGAGGAGGAGGCACGAGAAGAGCCTGAGCAGGAGGTAGAGGCCCAATAAGATGCTACAACTGCGATCAAGAAGGACACGTAGCTAGATAATGTCCACTACCTAGAAGACCCTGGTGTTCCCAGTGTCGGGTTAACACACATGCAACAGAAGATTGCCCAGAGCTTATCAAAAGATGGGAGGAAAGAGATAGACAAAGGGGGACAAACTTAATAAATGCAGAACCCAGTTTAATGGGAAATCAGACAATGCAAAATGTGGCCATAGTCACACAAGGGGGAAAAAGAACGGGGGAGGATGCCCGTAGTATGGACCCAATAAAACTGATCAGAACAACATCCCCAAAGCTCCTGATCAAACCAAAACGACAGAATTTTGTTTTTTAGGAGGCAGTAGAAACATTTGCCCAAATCGGGGGAAACAAAGGAATTGAGTTACAGAAAACTCAGGAAGACAATGAGACCCAAAGTAATTCTGAAGCTTTGATCCAGGAGTGGTTCCATTTATTCCTGAAAATTGTTAACAATGCACCAATGCTAGAATAGATAAAGTAGAACCTGGAAGGGGTGTTGAAGAAGAACACAGGAGCAAGAGAATCAGCGAATGCAAATCAAAAGTATGTACAGAGAGTAAAAAGAAATAGAAGAAGAACGGGAAAGGAATTCCGAGTGAACACACAAGTTGCGGGTTTCCAAATTGAAGAGACCATGCTTGATTTGGGATCTGATGTCAATATCCTGCCAAGAAAAACTTGGGAAGCATTAGGAAGGCCAAGACTAACATATTCACCAATTCAACTTCGGATGGCGAACTAGTATTGCATTGTTCCCATCGGCCAACTGGAGTAAGTTGAGGTTGAAATTTCAGGAGTAAAGACATTTACAGACTTTTAAGTCATAGACAGCATGGGAGATAAAGATCCTTATCATGCACTATTAGGAATTGATTGGGCCTTTGAAAATTGTGCAATAATAGATCTGAAGAAAGAATTGATGATCTTTGAGGATGGGGAGATCAGAGTCACTTAACCACTCGACCCATACCAAGGACAAAGATATAAAGAAACTATGGATAACTATTGGCTCGAGGGGTCCTGACCCAGGTTCGGTAAGCAAGGCTTGCCAACAAACCCCTATACTACTAGCCCTTTCGGCAGTGACCTAATTTCGTAGGTCAAATTCTCACCCAAAGTAGTATGGGTGGGTGTTGGAACTAGGTTTCCGCACCCTGAGAAAGGAAGGGTAAGTCAAGCAGAGCTGCATCCTGTTTCTATAGTTCCCAGATTACCTTGTTCTGCGCAGGGTTAATTATGTTTCTATTCGCATACACGTGCACTAGATCTACAATTATATGCTTATTATATCATCAACATAGCAGTACATAAACAAAACATAACAGATCTAGATCTAAGAGCACAGTACACAGATCTTTCGCAACTTAAGGACAGGAAATGCACAATACAACAACTACCAGTAATTCATATAATAGTACTCATAGATTTAGTTCTCTAACAATCTTTCGCATTCATTCATTCATCAATTCTTCCTTACAATTCCAATTCCCTTCCCAACCTGTGCACATAGCAGCAGGGTCTGCATAGAGCTGGACTAGGATCTTCGCGCACACAGCCGGCAGGATTCTGTTCCCCAAAACCCAATAGATCGCTTAAACAAAAAATCGCATCAACAGCTCATCATTCCCTACCCTTTACAATAAAAAATGAATCTCTATTTATAAAAATCTAGCCTCGACTTTCCTATGGTCCACAACCCATGGTTTTTGGACCCCTAGTTTACCCTTTGACCCATTACAATGCGTTCAGGGCTTTGACCCACCCCAAAACCCCTCCGCTAGGCTAAATATAATCAAACATATCAAAATTTTACTAGTTTTGTAGCTTGTTAGGAGACCCTGTTGCAACAGTCCCCCAACACAATCTTGTGACTCGTCCTGAGTCACTGCAGTGGTGCAGCTTTGACTTGCGCACGCAAGGTAGCCAAAGTGCAAAGGAGCAAAGGGAGCACTTCCTTACTCTGGGCTGCAGAATGTTGCGCAATTTTGACCATTGTTAGGGAGGTAGGGCCATCTTGAGCCGCGATGATCCATTCCAACAACCGGTGCAGGCACGCAATGGCAGACTTAGCATCTTCGGTGAGCTGGGGTGCGGTCGCAGCCCATGGTTTCAACCGTTTCCGAGTGACATGCTTGTTGTGGCGAAGGTTCTCAATCTTTTCTAGGATGGCTAGACGCTACATGGAGACAGTGGAGGGTGAGGAGGCTCTGACTTGGTCCAGAGTAGCTTCTGCCTGCTACAATTCCGTCTGGATATGCTGAAGCGTGGAATGGTGTTGGATGGCCGTCCATAGTTGGGTAGCTGCTTCGACTAGTTGCGCGCCCTGCGTCAACTGTTCTTAAATAATATGCATTGCCTCTATGAACATTGCAATCTGTTGGTCCTATACCTCCTAAGGTGCATTATACTGCTTTTTCCTGGCTCAGTCACGGTGGAAAACTTTGCGCAACACTCCAGTGTGTAGTCCTTGTAGCTCTATGCGAGATATTTGTGCTAAATCAATTCGGATGTCCCCTGTAGTTGGAACAGGATCATTGACGAGGGAAATTGGAGGGAGGGAACACACATTGCTTCGGCTGGGCGGTGTTCCAGAGGTGCAGAGAAGCCGCAGCATGTCCCTGTATCGCGGCATTCCTGCTATGCGTGGCTCGCGGACAATCCTTTCTGTCGAGAGCCAGCGTTCACCCCTGTGACTGCACTCAGCACCCCCAAGCTCTCTGGTTGGGTTCATCCTAGCAACACGAGAGTGGGAAACCCAGAGAATGTTAAGGAGCACAACAAAGCAGTACGCAGATAGCGGGAACATGTTGTAGGGTGAATAAATAGTCTGGTATGTAATTATCCAGCCGTCCACACACCATCCAGAGCTATTTAATGGGGGAGTAGCCCATTCGTGAGATTGATCGTCAATCAGGTAGATCAACCTTACCATAAATGGCTGCATTGATGATCTGCCGCCGATTGTGCGTACTTGTAAGATCCCTTCTTTATTAAATCGGGATGTGCTAACAGTTGCCGTACATGCCTAAGGACGTTTCCACTGAATGTCAGACCATGGTTGATGCCTGTATGTCATTCACGTACCCTAAGTGAAGGTTGACGTGAGGCATGTCTACAAGTCTGCCATCAGTCTTTTTGAGCCATGCGCTTCGCCCATGGTTGGAACGTCCTTGCACCAGAGGGTTGCGTCACGTGTCCTCGTGCCATTTATTACTTGATACATTCGCAAATTCCTCAAATTGCACATGGCTTTGGGCAGGTCCATAATCCGATGCATGCCTAAGGCAGCGGTACCCCTGCAAGCCTGGCCGTGCAAGGCTTGATCATACCCTTGAGTGTGGTATGTTAGCAAGTGTCCACATAGGTCGACTGACCTTGGAGTCCATTTGGCAACTGGGGTCCCGATGTGCAGGATCACCCTTCTCTAATACTTCTCCTGAGCAGAGAATACGGGTCCTTGTGTAGGTGCTTCACGCAATTTTAGTGATAGTGTCCCTTGCCTGTGTTCCATGGGAATATTAGGTTCAACCGTATTCTAACTATCATCTACGTTCTCTAGGTAGGGCAGGTTCCTTTCCTCCATAGAGATGCACCGAAAATTCCTGACGGTCTGAACATCAGACCGTCGAAACATCATGCAATCGGCCTTGCCAATTTTCCAGCTCCTCATCGGAGTCAGAGAAACATTCACTGTCCTTTTCCCAGCAGAGCATTCATTCCTCCGTGGGGTTAACCCGATCTTCATCTAGCGCAGTTAATTTATAAATGTGATCTAATTCCTCCTCCTCATAGGTTGGCTCTGTATACCACGCACCTTCTGCTGGATCTAGTGGTACTATGACACGCATACCTTTTCTTTCAAACAAAATGTTGTATTTCTTGAGATTGATGACACCCCCGATGTCAATTGCCCATTCTAGTCCAAGGAGCGCAGGGTAGGGATCTGCATATTCCACGATTTATATGACTTCAAAGTCAGCTAGGACCCTTACCCCTACGATGTCAACCAATAATTTTGGTAATCTCCCTAGAGGGATGATTTCTTGTTGATTGGCCATTCACAGCTGGATAGTGGACCATTCTAACTTAGGTTCCCTGGTTCGTTGCCATGTCTACTTTGGTAATACATTCGCATCTGACCCCAGATCTAAGATAACCTGATCCATCTCGTAGTCACCAATATGCGTAGTCAATCATAGCTCTCTTCTGGTACACTTCTTATAGCTGTATATTTTGTGTACATCCTTGGTTTCAGGGATCAAATTTGTCTGAACCGCGTAGATGTTCAGTAGTGCTTGGAGACTTCCTACAGCTTGCGGATTTCGCAGCAGCTTTAGACATGCCTTTAAAAAAGGCTCAACCCCTTCCTCTATCTTAGGTTGCGTTGGTGGCTACGTAGGGACTTTTAGTGGTTTTTATTCTTTGAAGGGCACCCCTTCCGAGGAGGCAAGCCCATATTTTTCTCCCTGGGTGACCAGCCCACTGCGTGTTACCACATTTACCTTGGTATCCTTGTTTCTTAGCTCGACCTGGTCCCTTCGCACCCTCTGCGCAGATGGGAGCTACTTTTCCTGTATCTTTGATTTTAAGGCTGGGCACTCATCAAACGTATGGCCCCACTGCCTAAAATACCTACAGGACTATCATAAAGGGTTTAGGCAATCCTTCGCCACATGCCCTACCCCCATAGTTATAGCAGAGTCACTAGCCTCAACCCCAAACTGCGCTTCCACTCTGGCTCCTATCCCTTCCTCTAGGAGGGGAGTTATCCCTACCCGAGGGGGTTCTTGGTGAGGTAGGGTATTTTCCCCTCTTTCTTATTTCATTAGGTCTTTGACAGTCCTACTCCTTGTGGCCTATCAGCCAGTAAGTCTGGTACCAGCGTTGCTTTGGTTCAGAAACAGGGGTGCCATCATAGGGCCATTGGTGGATACTACGCAACCCTTCTACGCAGCCCCCTTCATGCTAGAGTGTAGGTTCCCTTGAGCCCTACTGTCCTAGACCACGTGTTGCTGGTCCCCGGTGGCCTACTGTGTGATCTAATTCCATGCCAGCCCCTCTCCCTTCCTGCCGTAGGGTCTTAATTTCCTGGTGCATAGCCTCAAGCTGCATCTGGATCTGTTGTACTTCTACCACAACATGTTTTAGAGGTGTCACTTCTAAATTCATTGCAACTTCTAGGGCCTCATCCTATGAGTTAAAAGTCTGGCGGTCCATAGGTACATGTAAGTGAGAGTGTAGCATGGAGATGAACCATTTCGTCAGCTGTTTTTCATCGTACCGAAATGCTCCTTCTCTGAAAGCTTTTTTTAGTCACTGATCAGCCTCCCATACTAACTCAGATGCACCTTGTTTGAATTCATTTAATTCTGCTACGATCTGAGAATAGGCTTTAGGGTTCTGGAACTGCTGTTCCAGGTCGTCCTGAATGTTCTGGATAGTTGCGTCCTTATTTTGCGATATGTATCCCATATACCAGTCCATAGCTCTTCCTTCAAAGGCTAGGGATAGCTACACTTTCTTCATAGTGTCACCCATCATGCCCTGCGCAACCCATACCGACTCTGTTACAAACCAAAACCATTCCATGTCTTCATCGGCCATGCCCTTGAAGGTAGGTATCTTCAAGTGCACCGTCATGGTTTCCTAGGGGCCCTTTGTAGGTGCTTTTCTCCAGTATTATTTTTTCAGTACCCAATATCTCTCTCACAATCATTAGGTCCCAGCAACGGAACCATTTGTTGGCTCAAGGGGTCCTAACCTAGGTTCGGTAAGCAAGGTTTGCCAACAAACCCCTATACTACTGGCCCTTTCGGCAGTGACCTGCTTTCGCAGGTCAAAGTATCACTCGAGGTAGTATGGGTGGGTGCTGGAACTAGGTTTTCGCACCCTGAGAAAGGAAGGGTAAGGCAAGCAGAGCTGCGTCCTGTTTCTGTAGTTCCCAGATTACCTTGTTTTGCGCAGGGTTAATTAAATTTCTATTCACATCCACGTGCACTAGATCTACTGTTATATGCTTATTATATCATCAACACAGAAGTACATAAAAAAAACATAACAGATTTAGATCTAAGAGCACAATACACAGATCTTTCGCAGCTTAAGGACACGAAACACAAAATACAACAATTACCAGTAATTCATATAACAGTACTCACAGATTCAATTCTCTAACAATATTTCGTATTCATTCATTCATCAATTCTTCCTTACAATTCCAATTCCCTCCCCAACCTGTGCACACAGTAGCAGGGTCCGCACATAGCTGGACTAGGATCTCCATGCACACAACTAGCAGGAGTCCATTCCCCAAAACCCAACAGATCGCTTAAACAACAGATCGCATCAATAGCTCATCATTTCCTATCCTTTACAATAAAAATGCATCTCTATTTATAACAATCTAACCTCAAATTTCCTATGGTCTGCAACCCATGGTTTTCGCACCCCTAGTTTACCCTTTGACCCATTACAATGTGTTCGGGGCTTTGACCCACCCCAAAACCCCTCCACTAGGCTAAATATAATCAGAAATATCAAAATTGGACTAGTTTTGTAGCTTGTTAGGAGACCGTGTTCCAACAATAACAGAGAATATGCTCAACTTCTGGACCATCTCTATCAAATGACCGTAAGAAGAAGAGAAGATTACATTAACCCGATAGCAGAAGGCTCGGTAAGCTGGAGGAGCATCCAAAGTTCAAAATTGGGATTGGAAATAGCTTGGGATGATTGGCAGGAAGGATGGTATGAAACAATTACAAGGAGATGCGCCAATATTGAAAGAATCAATTGGATCGGGGCCGAGGTTTGGGAATACCCATTCTGATCCGATATGAAAGAGGTAAGCCTTTTCATAGCTAAGATAGAAAACAAGGTACCGGAGAGTGAAAGGGTATCATTGATGGACATGGCATTACAGTCCACATCTACAAGATGGTGGAATAACCATCACAACTCGTTGACGCAATGGGACGAAATTGCGGCAGCGCTAAAAGCCAGATTTAAGGAAGAGAAAGGACCAAGAGTAGGGACAAGTACCAAGGGGAATCATACCCCAGAAACCATCTGGATAAATGTGAAGCCCAATGGAGAAATGATGGATATCCGGAAGAAATGTGGGTCCACTGGTTTATCCACTCTCTGCACGTAATTCCAAAGGCCTGGTATGTGATGAAGGAAAAAAGAAGAGGGACCAACCAATGGAAAGAAGTTGTGGATAAATTCACACAGTGTTTCTCGTTTGAAGGAAAAAAAAAACTAGTTACACAAGCTTTGCAGGCTGTCAAGAAAGTACTCTTCTTCCCGGATATTCAAGAGGGGGATGAGAAGTCACTTTAGTACCAAGGGGTCAAAGAAAATATGGCATGTCAAAAGATAAACATCGAAATGGATGACGAAAATCTAGAGGATCTCAAGCACCTGTATTTTGAAGAAACAGAGCGGGAGAGGGACATCAAAGAAGAGCCAACGATGGAAGGGATCCACTTGCTACCCCTAAGAACCAAGAAAGTAAATATTGGAACAGAAGACAAGCCTAAACTATCGATAGTTGGAGACTACTGGGATGAACAAACAACTAAGGAAATATTCGGTCTACTCAAAGAATATGAGGACTTGTTTCCGTCGTCAGTAGCGGATCTAAAGGACATAAAAGGAGAAATAGGAGACATGTGGATAATACTAAAGCTCGATGCAAGGCCTATGAAACATAGGCCATATCGTCTAAACCAAAGAGTAAAGGAAAAGGTGAAAGAAAAGGTCGACAAGATGTTAAAAGCAGGATTAATATTCCCAATAGAGGAAGCAGAATGGGTAAGTCCAATATTTATACAGAACAAAAAGGAGAAATCTGAGATACGATTCTATGTAGATTACAGAAGCTTAAACAATGCCTATATCCATGATCTCTTTCCCACTCCATTTAGTGACGAATTTTGAGACAACGTTGCGGGGAACGAGGCATACTCATTTACCGATGGATTCTTAGGATACCATCAGGTAAGAATAGTGGAGGAAGACAAGAAAAAGACAACATTCACCACTGAATGAGGTTCTTTCGCATACAATGTGATTTCATTCGGATTGAAAAATGCACCAACAGTCTTCTCTCGCATTGTGATAGCCGCTTTCTAGGAATACATCCACAAGTTCTTAGAAGTTTACATGGACAACTGGACTGTCTATAGCATACTAAAGAATCATGCAAGCCTGTTGAGAGTTATGTTTGATTGATGTCAAAAAATACAGATATCGTTGAACCTAAAGAAGTGTATATTTGTCGTGCCATTCGAAACACTGCTAGGACACGTGGTATGTAACCAAGGTGTCTGTGTAGCCCGACCAAAGTAGCGTAATAGTCAATATGGAGGCATCAGAAATAGTAAAATAGCTAAGATCATTGCTGGGACACATAGGTTACTACCGGCGTTTCATTCGCAACTACACGAAGATAACACCGCCATTAGAGAAGCTACTGAAGAAGTCAGAACAGCTCCAGTGGACAGACAGCTGCAGGACAGCCGTGGATACCCTAAAGGAAAATTTGGTGAGTGTGCCGATACTAGTTCACATAGACAGGGACAAATAGTTTCATGTACACATCGATGCTTCCAACATTGCGCTCAGAGCTGTCTTGGCTCAACCCAGAGACACTTCAGTCGATCATCCGGTATACTTTGCCAGTCGCAAGTTGTCCACAGTGGAACGGAACTACACAACAATGGAGTGGGAGGCATTGGCAATGGTATACTCTCCTCAGAAATCCCACCGCTACCTGTTACGAGGTAAGTTCAATTTTTTCACAGATCACTCAACGTTGAAGTACATAGTAAACAAACTAGTCTTAGAAGGGAGAATCTGTAGATGGCTCCTAATATTTCAGGAGTTCAGCTTCGAGGTAGTTGTAAAGCCTGGAAGATTGAACATATGATTTCATCACCTATCCCGACTATAGAATGGATAAAATGGAGGATCTCTAGATGATAAGTTACCATATGCTAATCTATTTAGAGTAGAAGCCATCCCAGACTACCTGAACGAGATAGAAGCATACCTCACAATAGGACAGTGTCCATAGGAGTATACTTCAACACAAAAAGAAGCACCTAGTAGTTCAAGTTGCAGAGTATCAGCTAATTGCAGGATACTTATACAAGATGTGGCTAGACTAGATTCTTCGAAGATGTGTCCTAGACCACGAAAGGGAAACCATTCTATGGGAAATCCACAGTGGTGTTGCGAGAGGACATGTGGGAGCTAAACCAATGGCACGCAAGGTACTATAAGCAGGCTTATGGTGGCCAAACCTGAATAAGGACAAAAAAGCATTTGTTCAGAAATGTGACGTTTGTCAGCGGATAGGATGGCCATCCCACAGAGATGAGCTACCACTTCATCCAATAAATGTACTGCAGCCATTCAAAAAGTGCGCAGTTGATTTTATAGGACCAATTACACCACCTGCAAGGTACTCAAAGGAAAGATACATAATAACGGTGATCGACTATCTGATGAGATGGTCAGAAGCAGTGCTAGTGAGGAATTGTACAGCAGAGACTGCTGCTAGATTCATATTTGAAAATATAATCAGCTGATTTGGTTGTCCAAAAATCCTGACCAGTGACCAGGGTACCCACTTCATTAATGACACCATCAAATCCTTGCTGGAGAGCTTCATGATACAACACCATAAAATCAATCTGTATCATCCACAAGCGAATGGTACATTAGAGGCCTTCAACAAGATACTAGAGAAAGGCCTCACGAAGATATGCAATGCGCAGCACGATGACTGGGATGAGTAGATACTAGCAACACTGTGGGCATACTAAACAACAGTAAAATTTCTAAACAATCAAATGCCATTCCAGCTAGTCTACGGAAGAGAAGCGATGGTCCAAGAAAAATTCATCATACCAAGCCTTCGAATCGTGACAACACTACCATTATCTGAAGAAGAATCGCTAAAGGAGATATTGCAAGAACTGCAAAAACTTGAAGAAGGATGACTTCTTGTGGAATTTCACCAGACGGTGCAAAAGGAGAGGTAGAAAGCTTGGCACGACTGGCATATCTAGCACAAGACATTTCAGGTCGAGGAGAAGGTTCTACTATATGAAAAAAAATACCAGAAATTCCCAGGGAAGTTGCAGATGCATTGGCTAGGACCATTTCATGTCATAGAAATCAAGGATTCAGGAGCAGTTCGGCTGACACAACTGAATAGCCAAGTTCTACAGGGATGGGTCAACGACACATACTTGAAACCATACCGAGAGTAAGTTAATAATTTCATTTCCAATAACTCTCGCAATAGAGAGGAGTCAATAGGGTAGAATAGCATCAATAACTCTCTCACACTCGAGATGAGCATAGATAGGATCCCACTTTACCAAAACCAGAAATAAGAGGAGTAACTACAGTTGAGTTGCGGAGACCGCAACACAACCAATTGTGGTCGGGTAGGGGTAGTGTCTAGCGTGTCATCCACGTCAGATAGAAAAGCGTGCTGAATATCAGCCTATCATCATTACACATAGTACCAGTGACAATTCGTAGGATTACCAAGATTTGGAAATAATTTCCATAATTAGTATCACCCATACTGTAATAAATTTTTCATAATTAGACATAACCACCAGTTGTCGTGTCTGCCCAAATCCCAAAACCATAGTTAACAATATCAGAGCCCACCTCAGCAGCTAACTGATTGCACAATTATAGCGGTGGGAGAAGCCAGGGAAAAATTAATTAGTTATGGGGTCTCATCAACCTCACCCGTGTCGGTTACTTACATAACCCGCATGTAGAGAAATGCGAGAATGCCGGAAAATTTGAGTTAGAATCAGAAACATCCAAAAGAACAAGGAAAGCTAAACCAGAACCAGAACAGAGAAGGCATCCAGAAGAAGGAACTCAAGAGAAGAGAGAGAGAACTATTCTATAGGTATACCACCGACGAGCCAGGATGACCAGAGTAAGCCTAGAAGTTGTGGAGCAGGAGATTGACAGCAGGATTCAAAATATGGAGTCCCTCGTGGGCAAGTACGACAATGAAACCTTGATCGACACAGACCTTACAGATTCTTTTGAGTTTCCAGCACTGAAGAGGCAGGTTTACATAGATAATTATGGAACAGAAGCAGGGTGGGCAACAACAAGAGTTCTACTAGAGTTCAGGGGCATCCAACAGTCCATGATACTGAACTTGAGGAATTTACTAATGTTTGGGATTACAGGAGCTGCAATGCAATGCACAAAATTTCTATTAAGCAGGATCCAGAACAGTTATCTATGGCTGTGAAAGGAAATCGCAATTCATACAGAAGACATCCATAGACTAACTGGACTGTCGCAGGAGGGAAGGGACGTATCATCAACATTCCAAACTGTATCCAAGAGGGCGAAGAAGTCTGGAGACACAGACTACTACGTCAAGTATGGCACTCGAAGAGGAAGGAAAGGAGAAAAGATCGAATTGATCAACAGACTGGAGGTCAAGTTTGCTTGCTACCTAATTGCTAGCAAGATGATGAGACACTATACCAAAGGGGAGTGCACCCTAGATAAAATTTCAGTTGCAGAGCATTGTGTCCAAGGGACAAGGCTGAATTGGTGCTCCTTCTTGTTAAAAGAATTGTTCAAAGCTTTCAAGGACAATTACAAGAGAGCGGTCGGGTTTATTTTTGGTATTTGATCATGGCACTGGCCATGTGGAAATGGAACTTCCCAAGTGTTAGACACGGTCCTGTCAGTCCTTCGTCAGAGTCAAATTCACCAAAGTTCATTTCTCATCATTTGTAGTCATTAAATGCCATTTTGGTCAAAAAGAGTCATTTTAATTCTTGAGTCCAGGGTTTTGTCTTCAGAAGTGTGAAATAACGCTTGCAGGCTAGAGGAAGGTTCAGTAAGTTTTTATTTCAGGAATGTCATCGTCAATAATGTGAGATTGATTCTTCTTCAAAACCCTGTTTTGAAGAAGAAATCATTAAAATTTTCTTTTAAATTATTTCAGTTGAAGAGGTTCGTAGGCAGCCTCACCATGATCCTTTGCCGAATTCAAAAACTCCACACCCTGCAAAAATGAACCAAAAAAACATCATTACAAAGCTCAGAAAATCAGTGAAGACAAAGAATAGAATATGTATTACAGGTGTAAAATGTCAAAGTTCAAAATATGGTAGAAATGGGTCTTTACAAAACAAAGATCGAATCCATGACCTTTTATAAATATTTTCCACCATTTAAATATCATTTTCAATCAAGAAAACATTGGAGAAGTCGATTGCAATGATGGGAGGGAGAAATTGTAGGAAATGTGTTTGAAGACTGCGCGCGGCGCATTGGAAGCAGACGCGACGCACTGGGTGAAATTTTGCAGTGTATTTTTGTGTGCGCGCGGTGCACCAAACCAGTGTGGTGCACTGGGAGTGCGCGCGGCGCGTTGAGCCCTCCAGCTCAAACTCATCTTTGTCCCATCGAGTTGCAAAGATAGCTGTTTAACTTGATGATTCTCATCAAGAACTCTCAAATGCATTTGTTATTGCCCAGGCTACTTCAAATCAGATGTCCAAGCGAGATCCATTACGACCTTACATGGATGTGATTGATAATATGCTGCTCCAGATGACCAGAGAAGATCCGAACTTCAAACCATCCGGAGGTAGATTGGGGGAAGACGACATGGATTATGACACTGATGAAAAATCAATGGCTGCTCTTAGGTATCAACTAAGAAGAGCTGCAGAGGAATATTACCGTTACAAAAGTGAGTACATAAGCAATGTGTGTAAGGCGCTTGAGCTGGAGGATACGATTAAGAACTATGAACGTGGTAGCTCTACAGAATGGCGTTACATATCAAGTTTCCGTCAGCCTCGCACTGGTACTTTTGGGCAGTACTTGGATATGATGGAGTGGGTCTGTTCTTAGGTAGCGGCTTGAGAAAGTCTTGGAAGTTGTTCTGGGGTCTATGTCAGCTGTTATTTTATTGGCTGAGGCCACACTATTGCCAATCGGGGTTGATCTTTCCCTATTCTCTATCCTCATTAAAGCTGTTGGTGAACAAGAGATGCTAGTGCAGGTTACATCATTTGTTCCTCTAATGTACATGTGCATCTGCACATATTTTTCTCTTTTCAAGCTTGGGATGTTCAGTTTCTATTCCTTGACACCAAAGCAGACAAATGATGTTAGCCTTTTCATGATATGCTCAATGGTTGTTCGTTATGCTCCTCCAATATCATACAATTTTTTGAACTTGATCTGTCTTGATGGGAATGCAAAAAATACATTTGAAAAGAGGATGGGTAACATTGATGATGCTGTTCCATTTTTTGGACAAGGATTTAATAGGATATATCCTCTTTTCATGGTGATCTATACTATCTTGATAGCAAGCAATTTTTTTTATCGTTTCATTGACTTTTTTTGGGAGCTGGTGGAAATTCAGATTTGAAAATGAGGCTGAGGACGCTGTGGCTACTTGTTTCTTCATTGATACGGCACACAATGTTGTTGAATACATTGAGATCATATCGAATATTCTCAAATATGGAGGGGTATGGATAAATCATGGACCGCTTCTGTACCATTTCGCAGACACGTATGCACCTGAAGATGAAATGTCGATTGAAATTAGTTTGGAAGATGTGAAAAGAATAGCATTTCATTATGGATTTGAGCTGGAGACAGAGAGAACTATTGAAACAACTTACACTGCAAACCCGACTTCCATGATGCAAAATCGATACTTTGCTACCACCTCGATGAACATGGCATCGACACAAAAATGCGCTATGAATAACTTTCTATGGGATCAGTTTTTTATTTCATATGTATGTTGAGAATGTTTAAAGGGAGAAAACGCACCTGGAAATGACAGAACTTTGTCAAAGGCAAAATTCAAAAGTTTTTTTTTGTTTAAAATTAGTTTTTATTCGAATGGTGAAATTCAAAGACCGAAACTTAAAATAGAGTGAAGATATCTATCACAGCAGAGAAAAAGGGTTCGAGTGCCTATTTTGGTCTTCAGTTGCAATTCCAAAGCTCTACATTACAGTTTCCGTTTTCTTATTGGTCATCAGAAGATTTAGGTGGAGCGTTGTTCCTTTTTAGAATAGGTGGATGGCTTGTCAGCTGTTATTAGTTAAATGATTAAATAATTCCTTATTTTTGGGTCGATTTGTTTTCAACATAGGGGATTATTTATTGTATGAAAAATTCATTTGTAGGGGAGAGTTCTGGAAAGTGTGGGAGGAAAAAACCCATCGCTATCACTGTACAGTTTTGACAGAGAAATAATTAAATGGCACAGCTATGATTTGTAATATTCTTGCGGTATGAGTTTAGCATGCGTTTCTTCTTTATGTTTCATACGTTTTTGTTATGTTCACAGTTCATTCATAATCGTTTTCAGCTGAATGCTTTTACAGTAAGAAAGGTAGAATTCAGTTCTTTCTCTGCCTTGAGGAAGTGTTCAGACTTTGTGTGTTTTCTTCTGCCTGGAAGGGATTCATTGGTTAATGCCCTTTTCAGTCTTCTTAAACAGTCTTTTCACCCCATTTAAATTAAATTTGATTGCTAAGACCTCATGCCTATCTCGCCTTATAAAATACCCTGTACCTTTGATTAAATATCTCTGCTTCATGTTGTTCCTTGGTCCCATACAGCCCAGCAAAACTCAGATATTCATTCAAATCCCTCATTCATATTTATTTACTAGCCTAAAATCATTATCATTTTTTCATTTAGGTCATCTCAGGCCCTATTGGACATCTTTTTCCGAGATAGAGCCGGAGAGAGCCCTCTCCTGTCCTCGTAGGGCTAGCTACGAGGCTAAGCTTGGTTTGATGTTGCCTTGAGTTTTACCTTATTTCAGCCTAAGGTAGATTCGAGCTCTAACATAGTGGCGACCATACTGGGGACATTTCTCCCTGGTAAAGGAAGACAAAGTTCAGATCTGACCGTTGATGGTGGACAGCAGTCAGACACCTGAAGGCTGAAACATTCACTTGGCGACTCCATCTCGATCTAGAGATTCCAGTGCTCACTGATCTATTCTTGCAATGGTAGGGTATGTGGTTAACCCTGCACTTTGTGAAGTTGTAAAAGAAGTTAGAGATCAGTTAGAATATTTTGAAATTGATGAAATATTTTTCAGTGTCGTGCTTCAATGTTTAAAATCTCCGAAGTTTCCTCTTGAAGCTAAAACTGGTGTCTGCGAGTTAGTTGTTGAAAGGTTTGAGAAGAGATTCAGTATTTGAATGATCAAATCCAATCATATGAATTCCGAGATCCCAAAATTTTTTTGGAAACTCTCCCTCCTTCAAAACAAGAAACAATAGAGCTTCCTACAGATGTTTGCATTAACAGTGTGCAGCTGGAGGTATGTATTGCAGAGTTGGGGCAGCAAACAGAGTCTGGATTTTGCGATCCTATTGCGATGTACATGGAAATGTTTTTCAGTTTGAAAGATAGATCAGATTGTCTTTTACATAACCAGACTCATTACGTGCATGCATGGCTGCCAGCAATTACATCTATGTCATGGTGGAAGCACTCTCAAGCAACATCCTTCTCAGATTTACTTGAATGGTTGACCTGGCATTACAGCATTACTTGATCCATGGACTCTGCAGCAAATTAGGGTAGATAAATAAGCAGCCAAAAGGAAGCATTTCATTCTAGTTTCATTACAGTTTTAGTTTGAAGTTTGCCGAGTCAGTTTTTCAATCATTTCAGTCAAGTTTCAGTCCATAAATGAGTCAAAAGTCTCGTATTGTCTGTCAAAATAATGATTCCATAGCCCAATGGATGGAGGCACTGTCTGCTCTCCCAAAGATCTGCTATTCTTGGCACCTCCACGGAGCGGCAGCTGCCATCCCCATTGGAGCCAATGTTAGACTCGGTCCTGTCAGTCCTTCGTCAGAGTCAAATTCACCAAAGTTCATTTCTCGTCATTTGCAGTCATTAAATTACATTTTGGTCAAAAAGAGTTATTTTAATTCTTGAGTCCAGGGTTTTGTCTTCAGAAGTGTGAAATAACGCTTGCAGGCTAGAGGAAGGTTCAGTAAGTTTTTATTTCAGGAATGTCATCGTCAATAATGCGAGATTGATTCTTCTTCAAAACCCTGTTTTGAAGAAGAAATCATTAAAATTTTCTTTTAAATTATTTCAGTTGAAGAGGTTCGTAGGTAGCCTCACCATGATCCTTTGCCGAATTCAGCAACTCCACACCCTGCAAAAATGAACCAAAAAAACATCATTACAAAGCTCAGAAAATCAGTGAAGACAAAGAATAGAATATGTATTACAGGTGTAAAATGTCAAAGTTCAAAATATGGTAGAAATGGGTCTTTACAAAACAAAGATCGAAGCCATGAATTTTTATAAATATTTTCCACCATTTAAATATCATTTGCATTCAAGAAAACATTGGAGAAGTCGATTGCAATGGTGGGAGGGCGAAATTGTAGGAAATGTGTTTGAAGACTGCGCGCAGCGCATTGGAAGCAGACGCGGAGCATAGAATGCGCGCGACGCACTGGGTGAAAGTTTGCAGTGTATTTTTATGTGCGTGCGGCACACCAAACCAGCGCGACGCACTGGGAGTGCGCGCGGCTCGTTGAGCCCTCCAGCTCAAACTCATCTTTGTCCCATCAAGTTGCAAAGATAGTTGTTTAACTTGATGATGCTCATCAAGAACTCTCAAATGCATTTGTTATTGCCCAGGCTACTTCAAATCAGATGTCCAAGCGAGATCCATTACGACCTTACATGGATGTGATTGATAATATGTTGCTCCAGATGACCAGAGAAGATCCGAACTTCAAACCATCCGGAGGTAGATTGGGGGAAGACGACATGGATTATGACACTGATGAAAAATCAATGGCTGCCCTTAGGTATCAACTAAGAAGAGCTGCAGAGGAATATTACCGTTACAAAAGTGAGTACATAAGCAATGTGTGTAAGGTGCTTGAGCTGGAGGATATGATTAAGAACTATGAACGTGGTAGCTCTACAGAATGGCGTTACATATCAAGTTTCCGTCAGCCTCGCACTGGTACTTTTTGGCAGTACTTGGATATGATGGAGTGGGTCTGTTCTTAGGCAGCAGCTTGAGAAAGTCTTGGAAGTTGTTCTGGGGTCTATGTCAGCTGCTATTTTATTGGCAGAGGCCACACTATTGCCAAGCGGGCTTGATCTTTCCCTATTATCTATCCTCATTAAAGCTGTTGGTGAACAAGAGATGCTAGTGTAGGTTACAACATTTGTTCCTCTAATGTACATGTGCATCTGCACATATTTTTCTCTTTTCAAGCTTGGGATGTTCAGTTTCTATTCCTTGACACCAAAGAAGACAAATGCTGTTAGCCTTTTCATGATATGCTCAATGGTTGCTCGTTATGCTCCTCCAATATCATACAATTTTTTGAACTTGATCCGTCTTGACGGGAATGCAAAAACTACATTTGAAAAGAGGATGGGTAACATTGATGATGCTGTCCCATTTTTTGGACAAGGATTTAATAGGATATATCCTCTTTTCATGGTGATCTATGCTATCTTAATAGCAAGAAATTTTTTTGATCGTGTCATTGAATTTTTTTGGGAGCTGGTGGAAATTCAGATTTGAAAATGAGGCTGAGGATGCTGTGGCTACTTGTTTCTTCATTGATATAGCAGACAATGTTGTTGAATACATTGAGATCATATCGAATATTCTCAAATATGGAGGGGTATGGATAATTCATGGACCGCTTCTATACCATTTCACAGACACGTATGCACCTGAAGATGAAATGTTGATTGAAATCAGTTTGGAAGATGTGAAAAGAATAGCATTTCATTATGGATTTGAGCTGGAGACAGAGAGAACTATTGAAAAAACTTACACTGCAAACCCGACTTCCATGATGCAAAATCGATACTTTGCTGCCATCTCGATGAACATGGCATCGACACAAAAATGCGCTATGAATAACTTCCTATGGGATCAGTTTTTTATTTCATATGTATGTTGAGAATGTTTAAAGGGAGAAAATGCACCTGGAAATGACGGAACTTTGTCAAAGGCAAAATTCAAAAGTTTTTTTTAATTTAAAATTAGTTTTTATTCGAATGGTGAAAGTCAAAGACCGAAACTTAAAATAGAGTGAGATATCTATCACAGCAGAGAAAAAGGGTTCGAGTGCCTATTTTGGTCTTCAGTTGCAATTCCAAAGCTCTACATTACAATTTCCGTTTTCTTATTGGTCATCAGAAGATTTAGGTGGAGCATTGTTCCTTTTTAGAATAGGTGGATGGCTTGTCAGCTGTTATTAGTTAAATGATTAAATAATTCCTTATTTTTGGGTCGATCTGTTTTCAACATAGGGGATTATTTATTGTATGAAAAATTCATTTGTAGGGGAGAGTTCTGGAAAGTGTGGGAGGAAAAAACCCAGCGCTATCACTGTACAGTTTTGACAGAGAAATAATTAAATGGTGCAGCTCTGATTTGTAAGATTCTTGCGGTATGAGTTTAGCATGCATTTCTTCTTTATGTTTCATACGTTTTTGTTATGTTCACAGTTCATTCATAATCGTTTTCAGCTGAATGCTTTTACAGTAAGAAAGGTAGAATTCAGTTCTTGCTCTGCCTTGAGGAAGTGTTCAGACTTTGTGTGTTTTCTTCTGCCTGGAAGGGATTCATTGGTTAATGCCCTTTTCAGTCTTCTTAAACAGTCTTTTCACCCCATTTAAATTAAATTTGATTGCTAAGACCTCATGCCTATCTCGCCTTATAAAATACTCTGTACCTTTGATTAAATCTCTCTGCTTCATGCTATTCCTTGGTCCCATACATCCCAGCAAAACTCAGATATTCATTCAAATCCCTCATTCATATTTATTTACTAGCCTAAAATCATTATCAGTTTTGCATTTAGGTCATCTCAGGCCCTATTGGACATCTTTTGCCGAGATAGACCCGGAGAGAGCCCTCTCTTGTCCTCGTAGGGCTAGCTACGAGGCTAAGCTTGGTTTGATGTTGCATTGAGTTTTACCTTATTTCAGCCTAAGGTAGATTCGAGCTCTAACACCAAGTATCTGGGTACCAGTCGAGATAGTGGAAGACCAACTCGTGGAAATGAATTTTGTGCCTTGGAAAGTGTCAGGGGACCCCAGCACAAAAGAAGTGAATGCAGAAGCTTTCAGAGTCTTGTATGGATAGATGGTTGACGTCGTAGTGAGTCAACAAAGAATTCCAAGGAGTCTGTTAGACGAATACAGTGAGCAGGTATGGTTCGAGGTTACCCACAAGCAAAATTTTCTCAGGCCTACATGTGTCCTAGAATTAACGTTTAAGATGAGGCCCTTGAAGTTCCAGATTGACGAAGCAGCCTTACACAGAGAGGTCTGTTCATGGCCAGGAGTGGCGATGGAGGTTAGGGATGGAGTCTACACATATTTCTTTGACGGAATGTTGCCAAACCTGCTACTGGGAGGAACTTCGGAGGAAGCAGTGACCAGGATGTCAAACTTACAACTCTTCCCGATTATTGAGCAGCTGAACATCAAGGTAAAAAGCTTTAATAGAGTAGTTCAATTACTAGCAAGCGATGCCTCCCCATTTCCCACATTTCTAGAGTTTTATACATCCCATTCCAATCCATCTTCCAGCACGACCTCCATATTTATGTCGATACCCAATGTTTAGTTTAATTCACCACCCCCAGCGACTACAACACTAGTTGGAAAGAGTAAAGCTACGAAACCAAGAGTGGCACCGAGGAAAAAAAGGGCCAAGGTTGCAGGATCTAGCCCGGTGGTCGACCTCAAAGGGGAGGATCCACCTCGGTAGTTGAGTATAGGGGTACCAATCAGAGAGGAGCTAACAGTTGAGCCTAAAGAAGCCAGAGAGTTAGCACCCCACAACCCCATATACCCCCTTGATTTCTTAAACATCTGCATATCACCACCTCGTACCCACCAGCTACCGCCCACCACCTCATCCATTTCCCGAGAACCCCGCAACTCTGCACGATCCACTTCATCATCCACCATGTCAGATCCAATTGTCATAAGAATAAACAATGGGGACCACAGAATGGAAGTTATCTCCGGTATAGAGGCAGTACCCCCAGTTAACCCAACCCTGATCTTGCCAACTACTTTTACTAAGCTCATTAACCAGTTAGAGTAGTCAATGGAAGAAACAGCTGGGTCACTCCCCGAGCAGACTCCGCTCCACCTAGCTAGCCTAGCAGGTCAAGAATGGCAACAAGATCTACAGATGGTGGACTCCAGCAACCGGCTGCAGCACCAAACACCACCATAATGATCGCAGGACTAGTCAACGAGATTTGTCACCAGCGATAACCGCTCTAGACACGAATGCTAGATTAGGGTACCTCCAGTACATAAAGCATGGATACTTAGGGGATAGCCCAAATGTACCATTTCATTCAAAGATAAGCACAACAAGCCAAGATACTCCACTCAAAGCTCCAACAGAAATGTGAGCAAAAACAACAGCAGATAAGCACACTTATTGAAGAGTGTGAACAGTTGAATAAGGAAAAGGGGTGGTTACAGGAACAACTGGAGACACCAACCAGAGTCTTTAGGGACATTTGGCCTACAGTAGTGGCCAGCAACATCCAAATACCAGAAGAGACGCGGGAAACCGATGTAGTCAGGCAAGCGGTCCACCTCAAGGTGGCCTATTCAAATCGCCAGCAGGGAAATGTAGAACTCAAGGCAGCATTATAAACCTAACCTGCATTACCCAACCTAGTGGTTGTGCACTCAACACAGATTTCAGAAAAACAGGGCCAAGTAACGAAAATGCAGGAAGTTCTGAGTACTACTGCAAAAGAAGCATACAACCTACTGAAGGGTCTACAGGAATGCTTGACAACCCTTACTCTGAAGGCACAACCGAACTCGCTACAGCTACAATGAATATCAAGGGAAATCCAAGAGGCCATGAACCTGACTGGACTTGACCAGCTCTAGGCACAGACATAGATGTTAGAAGTCCAGATACAACAAATCGAAGAGGATTCAATGACGGCCAAGCAAGCCATTCGGGAGCTCCGGCAGCCCGTAAAAGTTAGTGCACAGAAAATACAGCAATTGGCCTGTAAGGCCAATACTAAAATCAACACCATGTTTGGTGCCCTGCTACCGAATGTAGGGGAAGAGTTTGTCACGAAGATCACAGCCGAGACCGAGGAGCTAATGAAAGGATGGCAACAGGCCATGACAAACTTCCAAGAACTCAATGAATCAGCTAAAACTAAGGTCCCAAAGTTGGGGCCCTTGTTTGGACAACTAGGAGAAGGAAGGCAAGCAGAGCAGGGAACAGGGCCGAGCGAACCCATGGAAGTAGAGACAGTGCAGATCAATTGACTTGGGGCGAGTCAATAGGATGTGATCGGGGCCAGTTGGGGCCCTTGTTTTGAAATTCAAAAACTTTTGAGTTGCGTCTAGTACGTGGTGAAACGCAACCACGGTAAGCAGAAAGATGTCATGGTTGAAATGGTGTAAAGGAAAAGTGTCATGGCTGTTGTGGGAGCAAGCACAAATGGCAGAAGAGCGCAGAAGGAAACGAGCAGTAGAACTCCCAACTAACAGAAAGAAATAGAAGATAGCCGAGTGAGAAGAAAGAAGGAACGGTCAGTCGCACTGGCAGCAGAACAAATAGGCAGCCGGCCAGCATGAAGAAAGAGTTGGTGCAGACAGGATCAAGCAGCAGGGAGCCACAGGGGAGCTCTGTCTGTGTTGTACTGTTCTCCATTCCTCTATATTTCTGTATTTCTCTCTGTCCAATAGGAATTATTGTATTCTGTTCTATTCATGCTCATGTAGTTGAGCTCTGTAATAGCTTGTCACTGATAGCCGATGCTTAATACAATCACAAGTGCTATTTTGGATGTCTGTTATGGTATTGAATGAATGGTTTTGCAAGCACTCTTAAAATTTTATTTACTGCAAATCTGAATGCATTTATGATAGATATATGTCATGGAACATTGTGTTTCGGTTGTTTATACTTTTAACATAACTTCAATTTACCCGGATCCATGTTTTTGGGTTGATACCAATCGACTCCCTACCTTATTAAGGTCGCGACAGACCTCGGGTGAGACTCTCAGCTCTTTGGAGCTGGGTGAAAATGCCAGCGTGAAGCTAGACTACGGCGGAAAACCTTGTTGGCCCTTAACTTGAACCCGGGTCTTCTTTGCGAGACCTATTCTCTCGCAAACACTTGCTACCACTGGGATATGGAGTCAACATCAGTGTTCTTAGTGACAGTAATTCTTCGCATGGAAGCTAAGGAAAATAGATGTTTTTAATAAAGATGATTCATACACACAATATAAGGAAAACAAAAAAATTTCACTCCTAAAGGAAGTCAGAGCATGACAACATGAATTCTGAGTAATTAGAGATAAAATTTACTATAAGTGATTAGACATAAGATACAGAGCAACAACACATTAAACACCTCATAATAATCTTAGGTCTAGAAGTAGAATGTCACTGTATATTATTGATAAAAAAAAACATACAAGTAGCAATTTGGTGCAATATTCTCCAACATAAAACTCCTAGGGATAGAATTGGTCAAATCAACTTCACTGTGTTCTTGCTTGAGAAACTCCTTGCAATCCTGCATTGTGAATTTGGTACCATTAAACCACTCTTCACCACCTCTAGCGATTCTTGTAGCTAATTACATGCTCTCTGGTGTTACTGTGAGATTCAGAATCCCAACCTTTGACCTTTGATGTTGTTCCTGTGAAGTTGGTGGAAAAATCCTTTGAAACTTGTGTATGAAAACCCTGCAACCTTTGGCAGAATTGCAAGCAGCCATACCTCCTGAAAACCTCCATAGTAGTAGGGTCTTCATTAAGTAATTTCAAATCCATAGGTTCATACCTGTGAAAATGGCCACCTTTTTTCGCTTTCTTTCTTGCAGCCATGAATGCTTTATCTTCTTGACTGCCTCGCTTGCCGATGACACTTGCAAAATTTGAATTTGAAAGCAACCTACTTGAATTGATGAAGAAAATCTCTAGGGATTGAATCACATGCAAGGGTAAACCATAATATGACAAAAGGTTGTTTGGGGTGAGGTTTAAAAGTTTAACTGACAGCTCGAGTTTCAATCATAGCACATGCAAGAAAAAAGGATCGTGATGACATCAAACGCAGATGTGTACATTTGAATTTTATTATAATGACCTTGAATGAACTCCACCTTTACTTCTCTAATCATAATACCTCATATAACTCTGACAACCCTGGTTAAAAAATGCAGTTTCGTAGCGAAAATAATTAGGCTTCTGACAGATTTGCTACGAAACTATTAGGCAGTTTTGTAGCAAAATCTGTGGATTTTCTGTGTAAATCGCTACAAAATTTTGAAAAACTAATAGGTGTGAAATTTTGAGTTTAAATGTGTGGGTAATGGCAACTGACATGATATGGAACTGATTTAACTGAAGTAGCATGAATGGAGGTGGACATTAAACTTAGGATAGGCTTCAAAAATGCAAAAAAAATTATATATCAATTTGAAATGGCTTAGGAAGACCTTATCCATTTGATGAATGGCCTGCATGACCCTATCAAGAAAATTTTAAAACTTAATGAGTGATAACAATGGATCCACTTGGGATGGTGTGTTCCAGTGGTACACCAAAAAACCTGTAGTTCCAGTGCCATCCATATTTTTGGAAATAAACTTCTGAAATTTGCCAAGCCTTCTTCGAACTCTTATGGCCTTCTCCTCAAGCTCAATTTTGATGATCAACCTGTCTTTATTAGCAGAAAAGCATAATAAAATGGAATATATACAATGAAGTGACGATTCAATAAAATTTAAGAGGAATAGTGCTTTAGAAACTTTCCATTGACAGGTCCTCCAACACAAAGTTGTCCATCCATCTCCTGAAGTAGATAAGTTTTTTTTCCATGGTATGCAACTATTATGAATGGTCCCTTCCAGATGTTTTCAAACTTTCCATGTTTCCCATTTTCTTCAATTCTGGCTTCCCACTTCAAAACTACATTTTGAATCTGGAAATTTTCTTCTTTGACCTTTCTGTCAAATGTTTTCTTTACTCTATTTTTTGAATGTTGATTGATGTTGTATACCTCTTCTCTTTTCTCTTGTAGAGCTATAAGTTGGTTTATTCTTCTTTGAACAACATTAGGCTCTTCTTCTAGTCCTTGCAGCAATTTTATTACAGGCACTCCCAAGGGTGTGGGAAAATTAGCTTCAGCTCCATACACTAATTCATAAGGTGAGGTACCAATGGATCTTTTTGTACATACTCTATCAACCTATAGAGCATACTTCAACTTTAGATGCCGTGATCTCTTGTTTTCCTGCAACACCTTCTTGATAATTCTAACAATGCTTTTATTAGAAGATTCAGTAAGACCATTACCCTGTGGGTAATAAGCAGTTGAGTGTCCAAGTGTTATATGATACTAATGAAAAAATATAATCAACCTTTTGGATTTAAAAGCTTGTGCATTGTCAGTAATAATCTTCATAGGACAACCAAACTCGGACAAAATGTTATTCTCTAAGAGCTGAATGATGATTGAATCATTTTCATACCTTGTTGGGATTGCTTCAGTCCACTTAGTAAAATAATTTGTTGCTGTCAGGATCCAGCGATGCTGCCCTGAAGATGATGGGTGTGCATGTCTGTAACTGTCAACTAGTGCGTTTATGTGTCTATACACACTGGTGCCTATATGCACCGGTGTCTATATGCACCGGTGCATTTATGATCTATGGGCACCGTGCAAATACCAATAACAGTTATAAATATCGATGCATTTGTGTGATACTGTGTACCGGGGTGTTTATATATCTATAAGCACCGGTGCATTTGTACGATCCATGTGCACCGCACGAATACCGATACCAATTATAAATCTCTGTGCCTTTATATGATACGGCGCACGGGTGCATCATAAAGGTATACGCACCTGTGCGTTGGTACGACCTATGGGCACCACTCAAATCCCAAGACCAATTAGAAAAGCCCCGTGCGTTTTATCACCAACACTATGCCCAGTGTTTTTTTATACCTTAATGGCCTGGTGCATTCTCCTTCGACCACCCCGGGGCTCTGGCTATAGGTACGTACCGGTGTGTTAAATCCTGATTAGTGCACCGATGAAAAAAACATCCGTAATAACCTCTGGTTACCCATTTTTTTACTTATGTTGAATTTCTGTTAAAAGATTCGCCAAAACCTCTGTTCCCAGAAACATATGTGGTAGCATATGTTTTTTTGACAATTTTGGCCAATTTTGTAACACTAAAAACGTCCTTTATAACCTCTGCTAGAGGGTCTTTTCCTTGTAGTGATCATCATCCTGCATTCTAGGAGATTTGAACACATCATTTTGGTCAATTTTTTTTCAAGTGGAATGAGACCCTTGGGTATACAATTGTTCAACTGCAAAACTTCAAAATTACCCTTAGTTTCAGCAAGCATGTTTTGCTAATCCACTTGTGTGCTTCCAAATTCCTCCTTCAACTCTATGAAATTTCCGACTTGCTGGTCATCATCAAACACTTTCCAATGGATGATATTATTTGGGATAGTATGCCTATGCCAAAATTAAATATTATACTTCTCAGTAGAATGTGTATGGATGCCAAACAAACTTGCAGAAACAATGAGGGAATCACCCACTGAGTTTTGATCCCTAGTTTTCACAATAATGCATATTCTTGAAAATTTTCCAACATTCCATAATCATATTTCTGTAGGCTCTCATCCTCACATCCTTAGTTTGATATGTTCCTTCAACTGGTTTGATTACCAACTTAGAATCTCCATAAACTGAAATCTTTTGAGTACCCAATCTTTTCAAAATTTCCAAACCCAAAAAAGAGGTTCATATTCAGCCATATTGGTTTTACAATCAAAGTTAAGTTTGAAAGAATAGAAATTAATTTCATCATCAAGAGTTGTAATCCATATTCCTTCTCTAGCCCCCTCTCTTCCAGCAAATCCATCAATGTGTAGAATCCACCAGCCCTCTTATTTTTCTTCTACAATTTCTTGATTTTCGATTTGCTAATTTTCAATTTGTTGAATTTCTACTTTCCCTTCACCTTTTGCTTCATCAGTTATCCCATTGACAATATTTTTTGATTCTAATTCAGTTTTAGCATCATAAATGGGAAAATTATGAGGTTTATCCTTGCTACTTACCATGTAGGCCATCCTACTCACCCTGTATAATCTTCTCTGCTCACCAAAAACAGGAATGGTGGCATATGTCAAGTCAATCAACATGGTGCCTTTGATTTTTGAAGCCCAAGATCTAGATAAGAGCATGCCAAAATAGGGTGGAATATCTACCACCACAATGTCCATTAACACTATCTTGGCATGCATTTGTGTTAGGCCAACAACAACATCTTTTATCAATCCTATGCATTGGACCATTTTAGATTCAAAAGAAAATAAATCCTTGTATGGCCTAGTGATCTCGAAACCCATCCTCTCCATGATCACCTTAGGCATGAGGTTATGAGAAGCCCCTGAATCCAACATGGCATTGTGTAAGGTCGTGTCATGGATACTAAGGCTGACATAGAAATGAGGAACTTCTTCATTATGCTCATATTCCAATATTGGTCCCAAATAGATGGTAGGATGGTATTCTTGTACATTATGGATATCTGAATCTCCTGGTTTAGAATTCAACATTTTCACAATTTTTCTTTTGTATTTATTTACTTTGGGAATTTCTCCAAAGGGAACATGAATTTTGATCTTAGAGATCTCATTCTCCAAACTGAAAACACAAATAATTTTTTCACTCTCTTTGATAGGGGAAGGAAGTGGTGGGTCCTTTTTAGGCTCTGCTACTTTAGGAGCATCCTTCTTTGGCTGTGTTTTATTTGCAATGATGGGAAAATTTCTGTTTCTGAGATTGTACTGCTTCTGCATCTCAAAGATAGGATGTTGATAACCCTTTAGATAGTCAGATTGTCCCTCACCCTTATTCAAATCATGATCAGACTCATCATGCTTCTTTTTGGTAAAAAAATATCCCAGACATATTTTCATCTAAGCAGTGGATGGAGTTTTCTTGGCTCTCAGGCTGAGTTTCTTCTTCATCAATCAAATTCTGTTGAAAAGGAGGTCTCACTTGAGGGTCACACTGATTTCTATTGTCTCCTTTTCTTTTTTGATTCAGAGGTCTTCAAAACTATGGTTTTCTAATTTATGGATCATGTTGTGCAGGAGGTGAAGAGGTAGCTCCAAGAGAAAGTCTATCCATGAGTTTCTCCATAGTCTTCATCATAGAGTAAAAATTATCATCTGAGGTGGAAGGATTTTCTTCTTGTTTTAGTTTTGTTTTACCCATCTTAGACTTCTCAGCTGCTATCATGTTCACTTCTCCTTCACAACATCATTTTGCATTTTTTCTAGAGAAAAAGATTCTCTTTCTCTAAGAATAATGGAGAAATCATAATCAAATTCCTATACATAGAAAAATTGAGCAGCTCCTAGGGTTGGTTTAAGATGAGCAGGTATAGAGTCATAAAATTTGTTAAATATATTGGAGAAATTTTGGACATTTTCATCTATAACTCTTTTTAAACTATTATATTTAGTAAGGGCCTGCATAAGATTTGTTCTATTCCCCCATTTTCTAAAAAAACTATCCTCAATCTGATTCCAATTATGCAGGCTTCCCGGAGCTAGGGCTTTAAACCATTTTTTGACCTCGCCAGTGAAACTTCGAGAAAATAGTCTCATTTTGACATCTTCATGGTCTACTTCCTCTCTATCTATGAAATCATTGAGTTGGTCCACATGTTTCTCAGTTGTAAGTTCTTCATCACTCCCCCAGGTTTTAATTCTAGTTGAGTATTTACTTGGGAGGGCATTAAGAATAGCTGGGAGGAAAAGTGGAGCATATCTAGCAGGTGCAGCAGGACGAGGTGGAGGTGGAACATTCCTAGCCATAATAACAGGGGCTATGGTATTTCTTGGAAAAGAAACAGAAGATGATAAGCTATTAGGAGGTGGTGTAGTTAGTTTTTGCAGTCTAGATGCAAAGGAGGTCCACTCAGGTAAAGGTATACCAAATTTTCTTCTGAGAAAGAACTCAAATGGGTAACTCCTTTAAATTATCAAAAGAATCCCTCTCTAACAACAATTATAATGTAACCATTTCCCATAATTCTTCTCTTTCCTTTTTAGTTACTAGGGTTGAGGTATCAATACCTAGTCTTTGCAAGTATAGAATTATCTCAGTTAATTCAATTTCACTCCTAGACCTAAACAAAAATTCCATAATTTTATCATCAAATTTCTTATCTTCATGAATTCTTACAATTTCAGAGGAAAAAGCTCTTGAGCGTGATGAAATACCTAGTTTTGAAGAGTTTCTTTCAATGCCTCTGGAAATTTTGTTTGGATTATCCACAATGGTAGGTGGATTAGGATATGGATTTCTCCTCATATATCTTCTTCTCGAAGCCACCTTTAAACATGAAAATTTGTAATGGAGTCACCAAGGTAGTTGCAGCCTTGAATACGTTCTAAGCTCTTGCTACCTCCAAGAGTTTAGCTTCACTGTTTGCACAAAAAAATTAGGAAATATATCTTTAGACTCCCGAAAAAATGTTATCACCAAATTGATCTTGATGGGCTGCTCATCAATCAACTTAATGTAGCTCTTTCAAACCACTTCTAACTGAATATTAGCCTCTTCATTTTGAGAGGGCTCTTTGAAAGGGGATTTATGATTTTCAATAGAAATAATACTAGATGGCTAACTCTATGAACTATGACTTGGTTTTGTTTGATTGTAGGTTGAAAAATGAAGGCTTTCTACCATTGGGATATGGAGTCAACATTAGTGTTCTTAGTGACAATAATTTTTCACATGGAAGCTGAGGCAAATACAGGTTTTTAATAAAGATGATTCATACACACAATATAAGGAAAAAACAACAATTTCACCCCTAAAGGAAGTTAGAGCATGACAACATGAATCTCGAGTAATTAGAGATAAAATTTACTGCAAGTGATTAGATATAAGATACAGAGAAACAACACATAAAACACCTCATAAGAATCTCAGGTATGGAAGTAGAATGTCACCGTATATTACTGATAATAAAAAAAAACATACAAGTAGCAATTTGGTGAAATATTCTCCAACATAAAACTCCTAGGGATAGCATTGGTCAAATCAACTTCACTATGTTCTTGCTTGAGAAACTCCTTGCAATCCTGCATTGTGAATTTGTTACATTTAAACCACTCTTCACTAACTCTAGGGATTCCTGTAGCTAATGATATTATATCTAGGGATTCAGAATCCCAACCTTTGATTTTTTTCCTTTGAAGTTCGTGGTAAAATAATTTGAAACTTGTGTACGAAAACCCTGCAACCTCCGGAATATTTGCAAGCAGCCAGCCCCCCTGAAAACATCAATAGTAGTAGGGTATTCATTGAGTAATATAAAATCCATAGGTTCATACCTGTGGCAATAGCCACCCTTGTTCATTTTCTTTCTTGCAGCCTTGGATGCTCTATAGTATTCACTTCCTCGCTTGCTGATGACACCTACAAAATTTGAATTTGACATAAACCTGCTTGAATCAATGAAGTAGCTCTCCAAGGATTGAATCACATGCAAGGGTAAGCCATAATATGACAAAAGGCTGTTTGGGGTGAGATTTAAAAGTTTAACTGATAGCTCAGGTTTCAATCATAACACATGCAAGAAAAAATGATCACGATGACATCAAACACAACTGTGTACATTTGAATTTTACCATAAAGACCTTGAATGACCTCCACATTTATTTCTCTAATAATAAACTGACACCTAATATAACTATAAAAACCCTGGTTAAAAAACACAGTTTCATAGCGAAAACAGTTAGGCTTCTGACAGATTCACTACAAAACTATTAGGAAGTTTCGTAGCGAAATCTGAGGATTTCCCGTGTAAATCGCTACGAAAATATGAAAAACTGATAGGTGTGCACTTTTGAGTTTAAATGTGCGGGGAATGAAAACTAACATGATATGGGACTGATTTTAATGAAGTATCATGGATGGAGGTGGACATTAAACTTAGGATAGGCATAAAAAATGCAAAGAAATATCAATTTGGAATGGCTTAGGAAGACCTTATCCACTTCGTGAATGACCTGCATGACCCTATCAAGAAAATTTTCACAATTGAATGAGTGATAACGCTCCCCATGGAACTAATTTATAAATTTTATCAATTAAAGTTTGATGTTGAGGGTAGAACATCCATAAGCGAGCATACATCTAAATTGCTAAAGTTTCTTTTATTTTTATGAAGTAAATTGTGAACATGTTGTTTGTAAAATATTAACCCTCACTCTTGAAGGTAGAGTTAAATTATGGTGTCATACCTTATCATGTTCTTCTATTCATTCATTTGAAAAGAATTTCAAGGAGCTTCATCAAGCATTTGACATGTATTATTATTGAGATGTTTATAAAAGGGTTAATCGACTTAGAATTAATCCTAACGAATCAGTAGAGGATTTTTTTGATCAAATTCTTCACCTATTTTAAGAATTTCTTAAAGAATATGTGGATTAGGATTTCATCAATGAAACATCTAAGAATTTTGTTCAAATATTCTTGAAACATTTTGAATTTAAATCATTGATTGATTGTGCTCTCCCAAGTTATATCGGTCATGAGACACCTCCAATCTCAGAAGAGGAAATCATTTCCCTTTTTGACCCTTTCCATCCTCCCTTTTCATTTCCTAACAAGGTAGTTTATAGTGCTATTGTTAATGTTTAGAAATATAAAAATAAAATTGTTAATTCGCCTCTTCCACCTTATTCTTCTTTCAATGGTCAAGACTTTATTCAAGAAAACTTCAAAATTTATAACAAAAATGTAGAGACTAACGGTGAAGGTTGATCCCTTGATTCTTCAAAATCACATTAATGCACATAATCCTGAGCTTTAATCTATTTTGTTTGAAAGTATTGTTTCTTCAAGGGATTCATATAATACTCTACCACCTACATCTCATGGATTTTAGCATCCTAATTCATTTAATCAATCTGATCCACCAACAAGTCCTTTACTCTCAATTATCATGTTTTTTCTCAAAGCTTTGATTAGATATAAGGCGGTCACATTCCAAGGGTAGAGGAGTAGAAGGGTGAAGATGATTTTAATCTCTCTTTTCTCTTTCAAAGTCTTCTATGTCAAGATGGTGTTCCTTCAATCATAATCTTATGATATTATCAATCATTGAAACAAAATAATGATCCTTAACCAAATGAAAGCCTTGGAAAGTAATAATTTTAATGACCATCATCCATTTGATGAATGCCCAAGTATATCAACCAATATTTTGATTTTTCAAGAAGATATTATTATAGGAACTTTTTCTTCAGTTTAATATCCCTTGTGTCATACTTCTTGTAATGAATTAACTCGTGATGAAAATGTGCCATGCTCTTTGAATCTGCAATATGATGAGCTATATTTTCAATTGACACAAGGAGGTGAGGTCATCCATGATGAAGAATAAATAAATGAAATCATATACCATCCATTACTTGCCTTGCAATTTCTAGTTTTGCATTAGTTCAGGTCACTCATGAAATTTCTTCGATATATAAATCCTTAGATACACAATCAAAGTAATATTATGACTTGAGAAATTTGTTTCTTAAGATGGAAAAATATGATCAATCCAGTGATGTAGATGGTTGCCTCCTAAATAACAACAATCTTGTTGATATGATTGATAGTAGCTTCCCACATGAAAATCACTATATGGCTCAGCTCTCAATATATAATTATTCAATACTTGAAATTATTAGGATTTTTCATGGAGTCGAGACACTTCAAATATCACTGATGTTTATGTTAAGTACTCATTATCCTGATGGGGTCCCTGAACTAGGTCAAAGCTACATTTTCTCGCATGATTATTTTCTCCACATTGTTTCACTAGATGCAAACTCATTCTTGAAATATTTTGTGCTTTTCCAAGACAAATTTTCTAATCCTCAAGATTGTGTTTCTAATAATATATAGGATTCTATTTGTGTTAATCCACCTTCTTGTAAACCTCTTGTATTGAACCTAGGATTGAAATGCATATATTTTATGGATGCACAAAGCTATGAAGCCTATCATTATGATTATCAAGATAAAAATCATAATTGGTTAAAGAACTCATATCTGTTAAGTTCTTTTGTGAACAATCAACTCCTAATATTTATTGTGAATGTTATGAAGATAATAATTTTTGTTCTATCCCAATCAATCCTTTCGAGTAGTATTCAACTATTTAATCAATTAGTGGATTAAAACCCCCATGCTAATACATATACTAGATTTGATTTGACATATCCTTCTGAACTTTTTCCACCATGGTATTCTAATTGGTTTTCAAGATTCACAAGGATGGAAATCATTCTTAATTACCATAGCTTTCGTATCATTGATCTAGTATGGAATTGGACACAAAGGGAACTAATCGAGAATCAAGAATATTGTATGTCAAACCACCAATATAATCATAACACTTGGTCTAACAACTTCCATTCCAATAATAATTGCCCTAGTATTGTATTTGATTACAGTTGTTTTACATTTATTGATCTAGTTGAACCCATTGAAATTTATGATTTATCATTTTTCTATTTAGATACTTGTCAAGCACTTGAGATACTTCGGCCTTTAGCGATGGTTATTTCAGGTCCTCACTATCTTAACAAGGTTTCTAGCCAAGATCAGGTTATAATTAATTTGCAAGATTCTCCCATGATTTGAATGCGCTAATTCAAAGTTCATTCCCCCAAGAGTTTCAGAGTTTTTGAAAGGATTGTTTTGAATTCCATGATTGAAATGTTGATTGGCTGGAAACATATTACTTAGAAATATATGTCATAAAAAATAACATTTTACCTTTCTTTATGTTTTCTAAGAATGAGAACAAATATCAAGGTACATTCACATGTTATTTTTATATGATTGTTGTTATAATAAAAAAGGTAAGGTTGCAGACTGGTTAAAGTTAGTTTTTTATGAGAAATTGTTCCACCAGTGGGCAAGATATTATATTTCTTTTACAATTTTTTCACAGTCATATCTTTTTTTTGGAGATTTCTTTATACTGGTATTGAATTGCCCACATCTTTTTACTTGCCCATCGAGAGAAAATTATATGGTTTCATTTGAAATTTCAATTTACTTAGCCTTTAAATTTTCGCCTATTAGGGTTGGAGTACATCTAGTTGCATTTCATTTTTTCCTTTCCATTACATTGACCCTTCATTTTACTTCTCATGTAGTATTTGCAATGGTTTTGTTTTCTTGATTTCTGTTTTACATGATGCTTTTTATTTTAGTCTTACATTTAATTTATTTTGATTTTGTCTTTATCGTTTTATCATGTCTTTTATTTCACATTTTCCTTAAAATGTTATGAAGCGAACTCTAAAAACAGAAGAAAATAGAGATCAATGCCTTAGAAATTAAGCAATTCAAGGGGGCATCCTCCTTTACATTACATAAATGAAAAATTCTTGGGTGAGTCAAATGAAAAAACCTCCTTTCTATATATAGGAGTCCATGGTGCCACAATATAATCCTAGCCAACCTAAAAATAATAATATAAGGGCCAAAAATAGGAATAGTGGGGTTTTATGGGGCACAATAATAAAAATATGGGGACTACAGGGGTACAACAATAACAATAAGGGGGCTGCACTACAAAAATAAGATACTACACTAGTAATATAGGGACCTAACATGCCCCTCTCCTTCAAAAAAGTGTTGTACCCAATGCTTGAGTAGCTCTGGATACTTTTATGTAAAATTATCATCCTCCCATGTGGAATGTCCAGTGGGTAGGTTCCTCTAGTTGATGATATACTCTGAAATTGATCGATTTCGTAGCTGGCAAGTTCTTGTTCATGTCACTTCTTCAGGTTCCAATATAATTTTTCCTTCCTAATTAAGTTATGGAAATATTGTTTGAACTGGAATTTTCTCACTTATAACCTTCTTTAAACATGAAACATGGAAAATTCGGTGCACTTGAGAAGAAGTAGTAAGCTTCAATTTGTATGCCATAGTACCAATATTTTGGAACACCTTGTAAGGACCATAGTACTTTGGTGATAATTTATTATCCTTCTTAGCTTGCTTGAGTGACATTTGTTTATATGGTTGTATCCGTAAAAATACCCAGTCCCCTACATCAAAACTTCTCTCGCTGTGATGTTGAAATGCTTGTTGTTTCATTCGATTTTGTGCAAAATGTAGGTTATCCTATAACAGTTGGAGAAATTTTTGTTGATGCTCGATGTGATATTCCATTGTTTGAACCTTATAATTTTCTCTTAAATTTGATGTGATGGACAGTGAATGATATCCATAAAGTTCCATAAATGGGGTAATTTTTGTTGCAGTATGTAAGGAAGTGTTATACCACCATTCAGCAAGAGGTAACCACTTGACCCATTGTGTTTGTTTATCAGATACAAAACAACGAAGATATCCTTCCAAACATTTGTTCACTATATCAGTTTTCCCATCAGATTGAGGATGATAAGATGAGCTATGGGCTAGTTAAGTACCCAAACAAGAAAATAATTCCATCTAAAAATTTCTAGTGAAAATAAGATCTCTGTCGCTTACAATTATCTTTGGGTTTCCATGTATCTTTTGAATTGTTTCCATAAATGCAGTAGAAAATGTACTTGCTTTAAATGGATGAGATAATGCATAAATGTGTGCATACTTGGTAATTCTATCAACAACCACCATGATGACACTCTTTCCTTTGGACTTATGTAAACCTATGATAAAATCCGTTGAAACCTCCTCCCAAAGTTGACTTGGAATGGGTAAAGGTTGTAGTAAACCCGAGGTCTTAATTGTATCAACTTTATTTTGCTGGAAAACCAAACATTTTGCCACAAAATTTTGAATATCGGATTCAAAGCCATCCCAAAAAAAGTATTTCTTCACCCTGTCATAATTTTTTAAAAATATTGAATGTCCTCTAATGGGATAGGTGTGCAATTCCAAAAGAATATTTTGTTTTAGTTGGGAATTCTTACAAATATATAAGCGATATTTGTACCATAAGGAATCATTTTTCCAACTAAATGTATTATATGTAATGGGATATTTCTGTAAATTTTCAATGAGTGTCCAGACTTCTTCATCATTCTTCCATTCCTCCCTTGCTTCAGTTATCCAATCTAGTTGGAGAATAGAAATGGCACAAAGGAATGCTTCCACCTCCTCATCCTTTCTTGAGAGTGCATCTGCAACATCAATTAACCTCCCTTTTTTGTAGATGATTTCAAATTCATAACCCAACATTTTTATGACCCATTTTTGCTGCTCTTCTGAAGATAGACTTTGTTCCAAACAATATTTAAGATTATCATGATTAGTATTTACCTTGAAGTGTCTTCCCATTAGGTAAGGTCACCATTTATTTAGCGCATGTAGTATTGACAACATTTTCTTCTCATAAATAGCTTTTTGTAAATACTTTCCTTTGATTGGACGACTTTCAAAAGCAATGGGTCTTCCTTCTTCCATTAAAACAACACCAATTCCATTTCCTAAGGCATCACATTCCACAATAAAGGTTTTTATGAAGTCTGGCATAGCTAAGACTTGTGCTAGGCACATTTACTCTTTAATATGTTCAAAGGCCTTAGTTGATTTAGGAGTATGTGAAAATGAATATTTATTCAATAATGTTGTTAGAGATGTAGCTATTCTCCCATAATTCTTAAAAAACTTGTGATAATACCTTGTTAACCTGAGAAATCCTCGCAACTTCTCTATGGTTATGTGGAATTTCCATTCCTTAATGACTTTAATTTTGTTTGGGTCTACCTTAATACCTTCCTGAGACACAATATGACCTAGATATTCCACCTCTTGTACTCCAAAGCCTAACATTTGGAAGTTTTCACATATATTTGTTTCTCCTCCAATGGTTTGAGCACCCTGTAAACATGTTGAACATGTTCCTTCCAAGACTTGCTGTAGATTAGTATATCATCAAAAAATACTAACAAAAATTTTCTAAGGAAGGATTTAAAAATGGAATTCATCATACCCTTGAAATGTAGAAGGTGCATTAGTAAGTCCAAAAGGCATGACCAAAAATTCATAATGACTCTCATGAGTTCGAAATGTTGTTTTCAAAACATCTTTAGTCTTCATTACAATTTGATGATATCCTTAAAAAAGATCCAAATTGGTAAAAAATATTTCTCCATGTAAGTCATCCAATAATTCATTTCACAAGAATGGGAAATTTATCTTTAATAGTGAGCTTATTGAGTTCCCTATCATCTAGACAATGCGCCATGATCCATCCTTCTTGCAAAAAAATCCTACTGGAGTAGAGAAAGAACCTTGACCAGGTTGAATTATACCAGACTCTAACATTTCTTCAATTATACGTTCAATTTTGTTGTTTTGGACATAAGGATATCTGTAAGGACTGATGTTCGGAGGAACACTTCCTAGAATCAAATGAATAGCATAATCATGATCAAAAATAGGTGGGAGTCCTTTGGGAGTTTCAAACGCCTTGGAATGTTTGTCTAAGACCTTTTGGAGATCTGGAGAAATAGATGATTTTGATGTTAGAACTTATAGTGAGCATAATTTTTCATTTACGCCTCGTTGTTATTTATTCAAAAGCGTTGTCATGAAATTAGAGATTATTATCTTTCCCGAATTCCCTGTGATACCTCGTAATTCAAATTACTTTCCTTCCAAAAAAATATTCAAGAAAATTTCTTGAAAATTAAAAGCTACCGTCCCCAAATATTGTAACCATTGTACTCCTACTACAAGTTCAACACCTCCCATTGGAATGGAAAACATTGGAATATTCAATACATATTCCCCCATGGTTAGCTTGATAATATGGCATTTTCCAGATCAGTTTATAGTCCATCCATTTGCAACCATCACTTGACAGTCTGGTGCTGGGTATAGGAAGCAATTCAATTCCTTGGCTACCTTACAATGAATAAAATTATGGGTACTACCTGAATCAATCATCACTATTACCTTTTTATTCTTGATATGTCCTTCTATCTTGAGAGTTTGAGTAGTGTTAATTCCTACCAATGCATTAGAGGATATGGTCAAACTCATTTCTTCATTATCTAGGGTTGGGTCCTGGTGTATATCCTCTTCTTTTGAAGTTTCTTGTTCATTTTCTTCCTCCTCTTCACAATCTATGTAAAATAATTTCTTCTCAGCATACTTATGACCTTTAGTGTATTTTCTATCACAACTGTAGCAAATCGCTTTTGCTCTTTTTTCTTTCAATTGTTGTGGTGTCAACCTTGTAGGTTGTGTAAGTCTAGGGGTAGCAACACTTCCATATTTATAGATGTTAGTGGTAAGCTTCCTTGTCGCCATAAATTTACTTTCAATTTTTCTTGCCAACCTGAATGCCTTCTCCAATGAATCAGGTTCCCAGAGGCGAACCTCATGTTGGATGTTATCCTTCAAAGTCCATATGAAGACATCAATCTTGTGTTCCTCTGGAATATCAGTTACCCTTATATTCAATTTTTGGAATTCCTCAATATGATCCACCATTGAAACCTTTTGTTTGAGATTTATCAATTTGCTAAAGAAAGTGTTGCTCTTTGCATCCTCCTAATGTGCTATCATATCCTCCGTAAAAATTGACCAAGTGACAATTTTTTTACAAGAGAAAAGCCATCGATACCATACAAATGTATTTTGCTCTAAATGTAAAGTTGTAATGCATACCTTTTGTGTGTTTTGTACATTATGAAGATCAAAATATTGCTCCATCTGTACTATCCATGTTACGAGATCCTTGCCATCAAACTTCCTCGTATCCATCTTTGGAATATGGTGGGTCTTCAATCCAACATTAGAGTTTATGAAATCATGATTAACATTTATTTTGTTCTCATCATGAGTTTCTTGTACTACCTTTTCACCATTAGGTTTAATTTCTTGTATTAATTTTGTAAAACCTTCCTTCAAACCTTTCATGTCTGCTTTTATATCATTCTTCATGTCTTCCATGTTAGCTTCCATGCCATCCATCTTGGCTTCCACACCTTTCTTAAAACATTCCATATTAGTTTCCATGCATTTCTTCAAACCATCCATCTTGGCTTCCATGCCTTTCTTCAAAACTTCCATTTCATTTTTTTTGTTGTTTGCAAGAGTGAAATTTTGTGCACTTTCTACTGCAATTTTGATATATCATGTTTCACTTCTTCCTCTTCATGAGTCATAGTAGAGACTTTTGAGGGCTTCATGAGTGTTGAATTATTTTTATGGGGAATCTAGAACCCAATACTGATATCTATGCTTCAATGTGCCCTTGGAATCACTTCAAACTGATTTTTCAAACAAGACTTATGCAATTTGAAAAAAAAGTACACACCTTTTCTTTCTTTTGACGAGATCGATACTGAAACTCGTGTATCTCTATAATTTCGAATCCCTGAGATCCAATATTTGGTCCTGCAATAGCCCTTTGAGTCTTCTTTCCAATGCCACATGTATGACTTGATTTGAATTCTTGAAGACAAAGTTATTCCCAATCTTCCACAATGACCTAATTATGGACTTGTTCAACAGAGAAAACTTGTACGGCATGCCACGTGTCACTGTTTCCTCCTTTGGATCTAAAATTGGTACAAATAAAACCATCATCTGTGTAATTTCAGTCACTTTTTATAGAATTCCAATCCGATGTTCAGAGAGAGATTATTAGGATTTTCCCAAGGTCACCTCTTTGAGATGAAATTCAGGAGCCTTCAAAAACCCTTACTTCCACAGATCATATCTCCAAAAATATTGTGAACCAAGATCTGAAATTTTTACATGAAATCCCTCATTATTTATTTGCAAATGGGTTTTTTTAAACGTCTGAAACTTCATAGAACAGAAGTTATAGAGAAAATTCCACAATGACCTGTTTGAAGCAGCGAAACCATAGAATCCAAAGCTCTTATACCAAATGTTATGAAACCAACTCCAAAAATATAAGAAAAGAGAGATCAACACCTTATAAATAAGCCACCTCGAGGGGGAAAACTCCTTTACATAACATAAATGAAAAATTGTTGGATTATTCAAATAACAAAACCTCCTTTCTATATATAGGAGTCCATGGGGTCACAATATAATCCTAGCCGACCTAACAATAATAATGCAAGGGCCAAAAATAACAATAGTGGGGTTTTATGGGGAACAATAATAACAATATGGGGACTACAGGGGTACAACAATAAAAATAAGGGGGCTACACTACAAAAATAAGGGACTACACTAGTAATATAGGGACCTAACATAATAAGACTATGCATGGAAACTACTCAGGTTTGGATAAAAACACAATGTTGCAAAGATATGAAAGGGCTTTGTGATAAAAATAAACACTTGGTTACTTTTGGTTTTTATTCCTTGCTTTGGTTTGATATGTTTAAGGTTAATGATTTCTAAATGGAAAATACAATTCATTAAAACATAGGTTTATAATTACAACCATGATGCCAATATCAATTTTAGGATCTTCATTTCTTGACTTGGTATAGTAATTTAATGGTGTTTTTCTTGTTGATATAATCAAGTAGAGAATAAAAAAGATAAAAATAAGAGGTATATAAAAATATTTGAGGGAATAACCTCTCTTTCTCTTAATAAGTCAGGATCCCTCTTCCACCCTGGTAGTATAAAAACCGATAAAATTCCAATAAACATACATTGAAATAAATAAATGATGAAATAAGAGAAAGGATTTTTGCACAAAGAGATGAAGAAGGGAATTTCATTACGGTATTGAATATGCTCACTAGTAGTGAAGCGGTGCTTGTGATACTATAGTGGCTTTATTGGGGTACTTAACATGCTTGCTAGTAGTAGAGAAACACTATAGATGGAACTAAAACTATGATTATTTTAAACTCGAAAATATATATTATCATTCTCCAGGATCAAAAAAATTGTGATATAGTAAGCTTTGTAATTTTTTTTATCGAAGAAATGGAATAAGAGAGACTATACTAATAATCAGGATAAATGGGCAAGTTGAGATGGTCCACATGATGAATAGATATTTCCTGAAAGATTAATACTTTATCCTCAACTCTAAGCCTAAGCAGAGAAGTTGAGTTTCTCCCAGTATGTGCCAAGTGTTGTTGTTGTGACAAAAACCCTTCAAAATTTTGTCTACACTTGAATTTTGGAGCCTCCATATGTTCTTACAATCTCTTGTTCCAATTTGATCATAGTCGCTTCATGGTCGGTTAATGTTTTTCTATGTGTTTGTATTCTTATGAGATTCTAACTTTGAAAGGCACTTTCTTACACATGCTTAGAGTTTGATGCATCCATAAGCAAACCCTTTCCTAGCAAGCTTAACAATCCAGGTCTATCCTCTGAAGATTGGCGTTGCACAATCTTGGAAGAAATTTCCTGCAAAGTCCTTGGTAACAATGATTGTGTAGTATTTAGTGGAAACTTTTGTGTAGCTCTCTGGCATTGCGTAGTCCCTGATGAAATTTATTTTGTATTTTGCAGAGACAGTGACTGCACAATCCATGTCAGCATTCAGTGCATTATTTCAGATGATAGTCTCCCTCAATCCTTTTTGAAAATGTACCATCATATGAATGAGTTTCTCAACTATTTATTTTTCTTTTAAAAGTTTCTCTTTTACTTTCATAATTCTCATTTTTACTTGATTTCACTTTTGCAAGTGTTGTTTTTTCTTTCTTTAGCTTTCACATGTTTCACAATCACTTTATTTAGTTTTTGCAAGTGTCGTTTTCACTTATTCTCACTGTCAGAATTGTCACTTTTGGTTGTTTTGACTCCTACATGTGTCACACTTTGACACACCACTAGAGGAAGATATATAACACTCTTCTACATTATTTTATATTATATGTCATAAGAATATATGCTAGAAAATCTCATAACTTAACACACTTTTTGGTTGGATTCGACACTTGTATTGTAACTTGTACTCTAAGTGTTGCACATCTACGTTTCAATTGTCACACTTACGAATAAGTGTCACCTTGTTGTCATTTCCAGGTATGTATGTAGATATTGAGTACTATGCATTATCTTAGATTTTGTTTGATGTTATACATGTGTATGAATCTATTTTGAAACTTATTTTTATCGCTTTTTCTCTTTTTTGATTGTAACCACCCTTGGTTAATTTTATATGTAAATAATATAAGACCAAGGTCATGGGACACATATACCAAGTTGAATGGTGGAAAGAGATTTTAGAAGGGATCACTTTTAGTTTATATATGGCTAAGGAAATTTTAAAAGTTGAAGAGGTAATAATTGGCATTTAATTATGAAATTAAAGGAAAATATGAGAAAAGGAATGTGAAGAAACACAAATTTTCATGCTAAGGAAGTTAGAGGAAAATGAAGGAAAATGAAGAAAATAGAGGAATCAATGATAAAGAGGCTTAAGAGGACCAGTTCACGGTCTCTTTTGAGTTTAGCTTTGTTTTCTCACACTCTTACACACTTAGAGAAATATTACAAAATTATTGGAGCACTCTATTATTCACTTGGATTGGAGAAAAAAGGAAAAGGAAAGCAGAAAAGCACAAGGGAACAATTCGATTTCTTTGCAGGTAATAGGTTGCATGTGTGGTTCCCTTGTTGATTTCTAGATGCATTGTATATGCATGTGATTCTCTGTTTATGTGTTGTCATTGGCATGGAAATTTTCCTAGAGTGGCAGTGGTTTTAGCCTTTCATTACAATTTCATAGATAACCATGGCGTTGTGGGTTTTTCTACATGTTTTTTCTGATGGTTCTTAGATTCTAGATGGTTATTTGTTGGAACAAATGCTATAGAAGCCCTCAAACAACTTGGGTTTAGTTACTATCCCTAGAGTGTAGGTTGATACAAATGATTTTGGGCCCTTGGTGGGTTGAGTTGCTAATCCTTGGACCAGGGTTGGACAAATGCTCTAGGGCCCTAGAGTTTTATTGGTTGAGTTACCAATTCCTAGAGCCTTGGACAACTTTGGTAGAGATTGATCTGTTTGGTGTTAGTAATGTATGGAACATATAGGTGGAATCACTATGATTGAGGGTTGAGTTGGTTTGGCCTCTCGAAGCCATTGTTGGTTTCATCTTCATTTATTATATGAGATCCCACATTCATGCTTAGAATATGGCTCAGGGGTGATTATCAGAAAGAGAGATTTGATTCAACCCAGTTTATGTTCAGGTGGTGTGTGGACTTTGTTTCCATTTTGTATATGTTAATATGATATATTTTCCTATTGTCATCTATTAGTTCATGTGTTTATTATGATGGTTATCTTATGGTTGAGTTGCCATGGTTTCTATAGGTGTTATTTGTTGGTCATATGCTAGTTAGATGCTGTATACTTTATATGGATCTTGTTATGATTTGATATGTTAACGAATAATTGATGAATGCATGGGATAATAAGTGTTATTGTAGCTATAATGAGAGGGCTTTAGACCTTCTTGGTGATTCTCACATGAAGTTCATACTTTTACGATGAGATATGCATTCATGAATTGTAGCTTCTATCTTTTCTATTTGTTTAATGGAAGGTTTGTTAAGGGTATGCATGGTTAGGTAAAGTTATTGTTCGAGCTCAATGATTAATATTTTTAGCAAATTTTTTATTCTTTTGGAAATTTACAGAAATTTATGGGCGGTGGTATGGATACTAGCATAAAAATTGGGTTAGATTCTAGAACCGCGGGCACAAAATTGAGTTGTTGGCCCATAACTGCATGGAGGAAAGCATGTGAGTGCATTTATTTCCTCATAACCACATGGAATAAATTTCAACGGTGTGGTTGTGGGTCTAGGTCAGTGAAATAAGGTTCTACCTTAGGTATTGACCACCTTGGTTGACTCCTTAGCTTCTGGGTGATTTGTAGTCCCTATAGGGTGTCATTTTGTAAGCACCACTTCCTTAATTAGAATTGGGGGGTTGGATCATGTCATAGTGATAATCATCTCATGTTTACCCAGAAAGGATTGTGAAATTGGGTAAATGTGGGAAGGGTTGTTATAGGGTGGTATCAGAGTGGGATATATTCTCTTTGGGTGACATCTGATATCATAGGGCGGTATCAGAGCTTCCACGTTGAAACACATAGACTAGATGGGCTAAATTTAAATGGTTATGCATTCATAGTAGGTCAGACATGCATTGTGGTGGTAATTATGAAATTTGTGTCATTGTGATTTTATTGGTATGTTATGATGTTGATATGTTGAGTAATATGGACCAAGAGATGTAGATTATCAGAGTGAGGTTGAAGTACTAGACATCAGGGTGAGAACATATAATCATATAGTTTTGTATGTTGGGCATGCAGTTATGATGGCTAATGGTTGTTATAAGAATTATGGTTATATGCATGATTGTCATTCTATTATTTTCATGGTTACATGCATAATAGATCCTAGTTGATTAGTGTGGTCATATAGACATGTGTTAGATAGTCATTCAAGGTAGTTAATTTGTTATTATATACATTTCGGTCAAACACACGATGATTATGGTCATTGCATTTAATATATTGACGTTATATTATCATGCTAATATAAATTGGCATGTGCATATGGTTATCATTGTATTCAGGTATGAGTTGATATACTTCTGATATTGTGTCATACTGATGTGGACTGACTAGATATGATAGCCTCCTCTGGGATACATTTAGGTATGGGTTTGATTATGTCATTTATTTGGATTATCTAATATGGTATGCTTGCAAGAAATAGAAGATCAGGGATGAAGAGAAGGGTAGTTGAGTAGTAGCTTCCTCCTTCTACCTTAGTCTAGACCATGGACTATAAAGGGGTATGTTTATAGGTTGTTTGAATTTTTTATTAATTACATGATATGAGTATGTGTCTATAATATTGCATTAAGGAGTGATATTTTTTTAAGATAGTTGTACTAACATAATATGTGTTGAGACAGTTGATATGCACTTGAGTGCACGTGAGCGCTAGTTGTAGTAGTATGAATAATTACCATGAGTTGATTATGATATGGTTGTTCATATTATTAAAGGTTGATTTCAATAAATATACATGATGTATTGATATTTGGAACAAGTGAAAATACATTTGTGAAAATTTGTAGGGAAAGATGCTTGACATTAACATGACAAGTTAAGAATTGATTTGTTTATATAACTAATAGTTGGGTGATGTGATAGTACATAGTAAGACTCAATTACAACAAGGAAAAAGGTAAAAGAAAGGAATTGGGTGAGAATTCATTTGTTTATGTTTGCAAATGACAATTCAAAATGAATGAGTACTTTACATGAATACAAGAAGTATTCTTAACCTCAATTTTGTCTGACATTATGTGGATATGTGCTATATTCATGAGCATGCATTTGATAGGTATAGTAGTCATTTTCTAGTTATGGATGGATTTGTCAATTAATTGGAGTCCCTTGTGAGATGATATATTTGTGTGTTTAGTTATAGCTTAGCATGTTCGGTACAAAAGGGTAAGGTAAGTATATTTCTATGTTTATTTATGCACTGAAATTTTTGTATTTATGGTTGTGTGATGCAAGGGATCACATGGAAAAAAAGTTTGCCATGATATATTGAAGAAAGCTCAGGTTGAGATTTCCCTTGGAAGCATTGGGAACCCATGGGGGGTTGATTCATTATGTATGTTGCTAGTTTTATGCTTTCGATGCTTTCTGATTTGCTTACGCTTGATTTACAGTTTCATTTATATCTAGTGCATTACCATGCCACTTTGTTTGTGGTGTCATATTGCTATTGGTTTTCATAGTTTCTTATTGTTTGTTTCTCGTTCTTAATTTTTATGCTTTGAGGTTCTTTGGAATTGTTTGGTGAAGGGGAAAGTTAATGGAGCTCAGGGAGAGCTAAATAAAACCCAATAGGTAATGTAAGACCGAAATGAATCTTGATGCATGTATAAGGGAAACTGAAGGCAATAATATGACATTCAGTTGGATTGGTTGGGTTCACTGGAGAAAATGGAAAATGGAAGGATAATCAAGAGAAAGGTAACAAGAAATGTAAAGTAAATGGAATTGAGGTGTCAGATTCCTTAGCTATGTTAGGTAATGTTGTTCTCAGTGTTGTGCATGTTGTGAATAGAAAAAGGGACTTCTCTTAACCTTGACCTTATGATATCTGATAATTATGTTGTGATCATGATTTTTCTAATGTCTATATATGTATACATGTATGTATGTATGTTGTTTTCTTACATGTTCTTCAGGGATCATCCATCTAGAGGAATGAATTGGGAATAGTAGCCCTAACATATGTTTGTGGTTAGTATCATGTGGATAAGATTTGATATTATATGCTTATAACTATGCCTATGTTTATGCTATTGCATAAATCATTGAAGGACACATCAGTGGAATGAAAGCAGTGTGATATGTGACATGCTAGGACAACTCAAGATAAGTCTAAAGAACCAGAGACCATGAATTTAAATTTTGGATCCACATAGTAAGGAAAGGGAAAGACACTAGATGCAAGGTTTCTAGGCAGATATAGTGTGGTCTCCAGATGTGTAGTACTGTTTCTGTGTACATGTTGTACATGTGGTGTTGTGAACATATTGTATAGATGGTGTTGTGTGCATGTGGTATTGTGCACATGTGGTTCCATGTACATGTTGGACATGTGTTGTTGTGCACTTGTTTTACATGTGGTGCTCTATACATGTTGTACATGTGGTCCTGTCTACAAGTGGGGCCATGTAGATGTTGTACGTTTGGTGTTTTTCAAATGTAAATATTTTTTTGTTTACATGCGGTGCTATGTGCATGGTCAACATGTGCTAGTGTCTACATATGGTGTTGTGTACATGTCGTACATGTGGTGTTGTGTACAGGTTATACATGTGGCTATATGTAAATGTGGTGTTGTGTAAATGTTGTACATGTGGCTCTGTATACATGTACATTTGGTGTTGTGTACATGTTGTACTTGTGGTATTGTGTACATGTTGTACATGTGGTATTATGTACATTTAATACATGTTGTATTGTGTACATGTGGTACCATGTTACATGTATTGTGCAGTTGTTGTATTGTGACATGTATACTCGTTGTGTTGTACTATATTATGTATATGTATTTTGTTGTACACCGGGTGTAGGTGAATTTATTATGGTGTACATAGGGTGTAAGTGTACATGTTGCATTGTACACTAGGTGTAGGTGTATGTATTGTGTGGAACATTGTGTGTGGGTGTACGTGTTGTGATATACATTGTGCGTATGTGTATTTGATTGAAGATAAGAGAAGGCACTTGGTGGCTATTTGGTTTGGCAACTGATTCAGTGTGTGTACGGAAATGATAAAGAACAAAGGATAAAGAGAAGCATTATTTAGTGGATAATTATCAATATTTTATTTCAGTTTTTATTATGCAAGTGATCTATGATTTTGATTTATGCTGGTTGAGGTTTGAGCTAACTAGATGTAATATATTTATACATGATGATTTGATCAAAGAGCTAGTTTGTCTTGTTGTGACAAGAAGTAAACATAATTGCAAGTGTATCTTATTGATGAGCTACCATTGATGTATGATTTGAAATTATTTGAATTCATTTTGAATGAAATGGAAGTTTTGTGCTTAGTACAGGAAAACATGAAAAATTCCGAGGTTTGGGTGGTTGGAATTGACTGTTAGACAATTTTTAGTAGTCAAAGTAATTGGAACATGGAAAATATGACGTAAAACATTCAAGTGCAGGGACATTATGGAACATTGGTACCCAATAGTATTCATTGATTACCTTGAGCATGTTATGACTAGTATGATGGTTTTTAGGAAGGGATATGCATTGGTTTTTTGACCTTGCATTGGGAGGAAACCTTTCCAAGGGATGGATCACTCAAGGGACAATGTAGCAAAGAAGGGGATGCCCATGGAACTTGGAAGGTATGTGACTACAAGGAAGGAGGTGACCATATTTCGCGAGGGACCGTGTAGCAGAGAAGTGAAGGTCGGGGAGTGATTTTTTTTTTAAATTGTTGTCATTTCTAGATGGAACCATAAGCGCATTGGGAGTGTGCCCTAGAATAATGAGCTGATATGTTTTCACTGAGAGGACAAGTAGTATAAGGATTGTAGCACTGGACATTGGATACAGATTTTAATTTTGGCAGAGAATTATGGAATTTTTGGGAAGGAGGTGAATCCTGGTACTACTTTTGAGCATCGAGGTGTGAGCCTCAAGATTCCCTTGTTGCTAATGCGAGCATCATATCATTTTATTTGTTTGTTGAGAAAATGTGTATATGTGTATACATGTATACTGTTGTATATATTGTATTGAGCCATCTTTACAAAAATCTATAGATAGTACAATTATTTTCTAGTTGAATAAAATGTATATGAGTATGTATGTGGTTGTTATTTTAAATACCATAATGAATAGTGTTACAAAGCTCTAGTTAATGGTATGATTTTCATGTTTTCAATAGTTTATATGTTGTAATTATTACAATGAGTTGTGTTATCAAAATCCATAGGTAGTATGTTTTTCTAGTTATGAGCATCATTGAACACCAAAGATGGTGTTCTACTAATGGGTAGGGGTTTGTAATAGCCCCTGGTAAATAAAATAATACCAAGGTCATGGGACACATATTCACAGCTGAAAGGTGGGTATAAATTTTAGTGGGGATAACATTTGGTTTATTTATGGCTAAGGAAATTGGCAAATGCAAAGAGGAAATAATTGGAATTTAATTATGAAAATAAAGGAAAATGGTATAAAAAGAAGGTGAAGAGACATGAATTTGAATCTAAGGAAATTAGAGGAAAATGAAGGAAACTGAATGATAAAAATCCTTTTGAGTATCAGTTCACAATGTTTTTTCACTTTAACATTGTTCTCTCACACTCTTTCACACTTAGAGTAATATTATAGAATCCTTAGAGCATGGTTGGAGAACTATAATACTCACTTAGATTAGAGAAAGAAGGAAAATGAAAGTAGGAAAGCTTAAGGGAACAATTGGATCAACAACTACAACTGGATTTCTTGGCAGGTAATAAGTTGCCTATGTGATTTCCTTGTTGATTTCTAGATGCATGGAATATGCATGTGATTCTTTGTTTGTGTGTTTTCATTGGCATGCAGTTTTTGCTAGAGTGATAGTGGTTTTAGTGTTTCCTTCTCATTTCTTAGATAACCATTGTTTTTTGGGGTTTTCCACTCGTTTTTCTGATTAGTGAATTCCTGATGGGTGTGTGTTGGAACAAATGCCATGGAATCCCTAGAACAACTTTAGTTGAGTTACTAGTCTAGGATCCTAGGTTGGAAAAAACAATCTGGAGTGCTTGGTGGGTTGAGTTACTAGTCCCCGGAGCCAGGTTGGAAAAAATATCTAGAGCTGTCGAAGGCTGTTGGTTGGGTTACTAGTTCTTAGACCCATGGACAACTTGGGTAGAGACAGATCTATTTGGTGTTAGTGATGTATAGAGTGTAGAGGTGGAATAATTATGGTTGAGGGTTGAGGTGGTTTGGCCTCTGGAAGCCTTGGTTGGATTTTTCTTGGTTTATTCTATGAGATCCCACATTCATGCTTTGAATATGCCACAATGGTGATTGGTTGAAAGAGAGATTTGAATCATACCAATATGTGGTTGGGTGGTATGTGGAAATCCCTAAATTGGTTGCCATTTCCACATGTTAATATGAGATATTCTCCTATTGTAATCTATGAGCATATTTTTTTATTATAATGGTTATCTTATGGTTTAGTTGTCAGATTTCTATGTTGTTTATTTATTTCTCATGTGTTGGTTAGATGACATATACTTTTTATGGCTCTTATTATGATTTGATATGTTAATGAAAATTTGATGAATGCATGGGTTAACAAGTGTTATTGCAGCTACCATGAGAGGGAATTAAACATTGTTAGTGATTCTAAGATGAAGTTCATACACTTATGATCATATATGCATTCATGACCTGTAGCTTCTATGTTTTCCATGTGTTTGAAAAAATGTTTGTTATGGTTAGGCATGGTTAAGGCAAATTCTTGTTCAAATTTTGTATGATTAACATTGTTAGTATCTTATTTATGTTTCTGGAAAGTTACAGGCAGTTCTAGGTAGCTATCTGGAGGTTGGCTTAAAAATTGGGTCAGTTCCTGGAACCGTAGGCATAAAGTTGGAGTTGTTGGGACATAACCACATGGAGGCAATCCTATGAGTGCGTTTATAGCCTCATACCGCATGGAAGCAGTGTCAATTGTGTGGTTGTCAGTTTAGGTCAGTGAAACAAGGTTCCAACTCAAGGATTAAGCACTTGGGGTGTTTCCTTATCTCTTGTGTTTGCCTATAGTCCATGTAGGATGTCATTTTGTAAGCCCCACTTCCTTAACTGGAATTGGGAGGTTAGGTCACATCATGTTTACACTTGTCTCATGTTTTTATAGATGGTTTTGTACATGAAAATGTCAAGGAAATAGTTATTTCATTTCTTCAAAAATTGAATCCATCATGATTACCTAAGAATATTTAGGTTTGAATCAAATTGGATGTCATTATAACCTTTAAGTCACTGTAACCAACTTGTAACCCAACACATAATAGGAAACTTAACCAAACACATAATAGGTTACTTATGACTTAGGGAGGTATACCGATAATGTGAACCTCCATCGAGGGGTCATCAACCCTTCTAGCCTTATCACAATAAGTCAACATGTCCTTTGCAAGAATATAACTAGGGTGGAAGGTAAAACAAATCGTTCTCCCAACCATCTAAGCTAGAACCTTAGACTTACAAAAATAGACATGGGGACATGGGACAATTTTGATCTATTTATATGTGGATGGGTCACAAGACCAATCATTAAATATCTTTAGCTACAACCACTACCTCCAAATATCTCCATGGATTTTATGGTAAAAAATTTAAAACTTGCCCCATAATAAAAGTGTCGTCATTTTTCCCTTTTAAATTCACTTGAGTGTTATAATATTTTTATGATCAGATAATAACAAAAACGCATTACGTTGCATAATTTTTTAATATATATCTAAAATAGTTCAAACACATTGCATTCCATTATTTTTTTTATCTATATCTAAAATATTTCAATACTATTTTTTATTTTCAAAAAATATTTTAATATTAAATTATTTAGAGATATTATAAATTTTATTATTAGGTAGTTAATTAAATGAAAAAAAATTTAAAAATGGTTTTAAATAAAATTTAAAAAAATTAAGGTGTTAGGATAAAAATAAATTTATTAATCCTTTTTAAATCATATATAATATTATAATAAATTTTTAATTAAATTAATTCAGTATGGAAGGCATACCTCGGTCTCCCTCCGATTGATCTTTACCAGATGCAATCCTTCCTTTTAGAGGAAATTTGATTTTAATGGCATCGAGCAACAACTACTCCCACGTGCCATTGACACTATCGAGAAAATAATCAAAGTTCATCTATTCAACAACTAAAAGAATCAAAGTTCATCCATGCAAAAACTACCCCGCACACCGTTAGCACCATATCAATAGATTCAATTCTATCTTTTGTTCAAAGTTTGATTTGAATGGAATTTGTCTCAAGTTTGAATGGAATTTTGTACAAAGTTTGATTTGATTTGAATTGAATGGAGTTTGATTTATATCCTTTGTAACCAATTTGATTTGGATTCGTTCCATTTTCATCCATAGAGGACTTCAACATGATACGTCATTCCAATGTCATAGCTTATATTTGATTTCAATGTGAATGATTTCAACTCATGTGTTACGAGGATTTTCAATTCCTATGAATATGTAAATTGGAATCGTACTTAGTTTACATACTTTACGTCTTTGAATTCACATTTCTTATAAAGGTGCGCACTAGAAGTAGGAATAGGATCATCGAGAACATGCATTCGCATGAACACAAGCACATTTCTAAGGACCTGCATGAATTTCTATGTGCCGAGACTAAGGAAACTTTGAACCACCAATTAGGATTTCAAATACGATGGCCATTAGATATGACACAAAAATACACATGCATTCTTACTATATCGTAATTTGTATACATCTAGGTCTTATTTCTTCTCCACTTTGAACCGTATGATGTATTCTTGGGATCTTATTGAGCCAAATATGGTCACTTTCTTTATATTAAGAGTCAAGTCAATGGATTTGATCTTGTTCACATTTTTAGGTAAGCTTTTCAATGTAGTTTATTTAGTGTTGTTTTTTTATTATTGAAAATTTGGTTAAAAAAAAAAAACCTAATGATTCCTTAATCACAAGAACTACTCAAATTCATCATTTCCAAATCCCAACTTAAAACAATTGAACCTCAAGCTAAACCAAATAAACCATAATTCTGAACTCCATGCATTCATGACTACTTTGAGGGTATTCATACATGATTTCCCAATCACCAAAAACCCCTCACAATTTTATCTATTAATTTTGTTACATTTAATCATGACATCCATTTCTAATTTTGTTACATTTAATCATGAGATCTATTTCTAATGCCCTAGGCCTATTAACTAATATTTATGATTATGTGGATATGATGTAGGAACACTATAAATTTCACCTAAATACAAACAAAATTAGAAACTTGAACATTACCAAATAAGATATGGTGGCATTGTTTATTAACTCAGGAAATATATTTATATGAAATGGTGCAACTACCGACCATCCTAAGATCATTGGATTGATAGGAAATTCATGCTTTTTGATAAACATCCTTGTAATAATAGCGAGGTACCACTATATTTCTTGAGGAAATTATGGGTAGATTTTAGAATCGGAATCCATGTCAACTAATTTAACATGGAAGAATTCGAGGGGGTGAGTTGATCGAGATTTATGCAAGAGAAAAATGAAATACAAATTTAAATAGAAACATAGAGATACAATGAAAAGTGAACTTCAATTAATTAACAAATACTAAAAATTGTTTATGGTAGCTTATCTCTGAGAAGATATGTGATGACTATATTCCTTTTGAACTATCTTACATTTTTTTCTTTTTCTGAATAATTCTAAATCTATTGATATAACACATAATAGTACAAAACTGCCCCTGCTTCAGCTGAGAGGGCCTGAAAGTAGGGCTTGATGGTCATAGAAAGCATGAATCTGGACTGCTCTCAGAGGGGAAACCAGTCCTGGAGAAATTTCTCTTGCCGCCCTCACAAGGGAAACCGACATTACGTTCAGATAGTTTAACAAAAAATGACATATGAAAAGGACAATCTGCTCTTTCAGCAGAGGATAATTAAACATAAAAACAAAAAACAACCCATGAAACCTGGGCTGAGGAGTCATGTTCCACCATAAGTTGTCTAGGCTACTTGTCATTGACTGGAGAGGGAGGTTCCTCCACGATGAGGCATCTGTATTCTTCGTTGCTGCCCTTTTCATCTGCAGTGGGAGCACTGGTGGCTTTGTCAGTATTCTCCTTCACCTGTTCCTGAGTCTTGTCATCTCGAGCAATCTTCAGCTGTGTCCTGGAATCCTTGGCCTCGTCTTTGTTCTAAGGGGCGGAAGCAGTAGGGGGATGGGGATCAGCAACAGAAGTGGGGTTGGGGCAGGAAGCTTCCTCCCTGAGGGTGACGGTGATGAAGGCTCTAATAATAGGCCTATCCATAGTGCAATCAAAGCGAATTTCCGCTCTTTGGGAGGTATGGTAGAGGGGTAAGTGAGTGGATGGTGATGGAGCAGGGGAAGCGACGGTATGGGTAGCAGGAGGCACAGGAGACATGACATGGGGAGGCAGAGAGCTCGGGATGGGGAATGCTTGATTAACGAAGGGATTTCTACCTCTTTGGCTTCTAGTTTCTGGGTAATGGCCACAATAGAAGTCCTCAGAGGAGGAGTCTGTGCTGAAGGATGACCGGGAACGTATGGCTAGGCCCTTGCTGCTCCTACGGCGACATCTCATTCTGTGACGAAGCCTAGGCATGGTGGCGGAGAGGCGTGCACAATGTCGACTGGGGGACAGGTGAAGTGACACTGCTCAGAGGAACTAGGCGAGGCAGGCTTAAAACAGGGCTTCGAGCAGGAAAGCCTGCTTTGAGAAAAATGGAAATCTGGCACCGTTTCAAGGCAGCAGAGAAGAAAACAGCACCTTCCAGTGTCCGTTCGAGCACTTGGCTCGGCACAGGTGGGAGGGAAGGAGCTTCTCTGTGGAGCAATAGACCTACAAACAAAATATTTTTCATGCGAAAATATGAGATCGAACTCCATTAATAACCAGAGGGCCTGAGAAAAGCGACGACAAAGAAAATTGAAGGCGCAGTTGGGGAGCAGGCTGGTTGTATTAATGGTGAAGTAAATGCTGTTGTGGGTGGCCATATGGTCACCCCACACAAATGCCATAGGGATGCGTTGCGGGACAGATGTCCCATCAACCTTGGCTTGAACTATCTTACATTGAGGCTCGAAGGACTTTTTATTATTAAGAAAAAATAGAAAACACTAAATATCCAAAAATCTAACCCTAGGAGATGAAGCGACAAAATTTTGTGAGCCTCATTGAGATTACTTGGAACACAAAATTCCTAGGGTTGTGATTTGGGCATATCATCTTCGTTTGGTGCACATGATACCTCATTAGAAATATTTATCTGAGGAAAACAAATTTTCCCAATAAGCTCTTGTCCTCTTCGAAATGGGATTGATACTTTTTCCCCAAAAAACATCATTTAGGGCCTTAAAACGATTCTGGAAGTTCAATATCCGAAACAAATTCCACTACAAGGAAAATACCTTGTAGCTGAGGTTTTTGCGGAAACCCTTATTAAAATAGCCCAAAAATCCGTTTGTAGCGGAGGTCATTACTGGATGTGGGCAAGGAGATGTTTTAGTGGATGTTTTCTCAGATGGTGCATCTACAATCTACAAATACACTGGTGATTTACTATCGATATAAGTACTGGTGCCGCATATAAAATGGTGAACCTTGGAAAATCCATTTTATAAAATAAGAAAACACAGTGATCTAAATAAAAAAACACATCGGTGTTTGAATAATTGATAGCACCAATGCCCTTCATGTAGTAAAACACCCCAGTGAATACCATGAAGGAGCATCATTATAGTTTTTATATTTCAGAACACCCTCAATCATGTTCTAAAGAGCACTGGTAGGTACTTTTTAATTTTTAAAAATAGAGTGATGTTATAGCCAAGACAAGTGTCGGTATGGTACTTGTATTAGAACACCCTAGGGCATCTTAAGACAAGTACTGTGATAGATTTATTAATTTAAAAAAAAATAAGGTTCTCTTGGATGGATTCTACACCAGTGAGGTTATAGTAACACATCGCAGGAGGTTTAAATAAAAAAAAAAATTCCCACCGCCATAAATTACATTTTTACCATTTACATTATTGGAGAGCTCTGAAGCATCGATGCCACTCTTGCCTCGTGCAAGCGTCCTAATGTCGGTGCTTATCCTCCTCACCATCCTTCAGTACCGTGCTCACTCCCTGACTTTCCAATTTTTTCAAATAATGGTAAAGTTTATTTTTCTCCGTTAGGTGTCAAAAATGCCACCCTAATGACCAAATTTCCAGATAATTTCTATGCTTCTCTTTAATTTTAATTATTCGTGGATTATAATTTTAAATTAGCTTAAATTTTCCATTGTTTTAAAAAAATAAAAATTCCTTGCATGGTGCACTCGATATATTCGGCTCACACTGATAGTAGTGCACCCTGTAAATTTACCGGGTCCACTGCATTTCAGTGTGCGAAAATAATGAACCATGCTTGTTGTGGTGTGTTTCGTTGTTAGGTCCCTATATTACTAGTATAGTCCCTTATTGTTGTTAGTGTAACCCCCTTATTGTTATTATGTACCCTTGTAACCCCAATATTGTTATTATTGTGCCCTTACATTATTATTGTTAGGTTGGCTAGGATTAGATTGTGATCCCATGGACTCCTATATATAGAAAGAGATTTTTTCATTTGTATCATCCAAGAATTTTTCATTTATGTAATGTATTGGAGGTTTCCCCCTCGAAATGGCTGATTTCTAAGGCGTTGATCTCTCCGTTATTCTATTTTTGGAGCTCATTTCATAACATTTGGTATCAGCGCTTTGGATTCTAGGGTTTCGATGTTCGGAACAGGTCATCATGAAATTTTAGCTATAACTATTTTTCTACAAAGGCTCAGAAGGTGAAATATTTATAGAGCGAAGCTGAAATCCCAAGGAATGTTGTCGAAAAATTTTAGATCTTGGTTTGCAATACTTGTGGATATATGATCTGTGGAAGTTATGGTTTTTTCAGGCTCCCGATATTCACCTAAAACAAGTCATCATGGAAGTGTCACTATAAAGTTTTCTCTACTAAGGTTTAAAATCTAAATTTTTTACAGAGCTAAGATGAAATGCTGAGGAACGTCCTTTAAAAATTGCAGATCTTGGTTTGCAATATTTGCGGAGATATGATCTGTGGAAATTAGGCTTTTTTCAGGCTCCCGAATTTCATCTCAAAGAGGGGACCGTGGGAAAATAGTCATAACTCTCTCTATGAGCTTCAGATTGGAATTATGTAAAAAGTGGCCACAAGTAGACATTCTTTAGTTTCCTTTGTATCAATTTCAGAGCCAAAGGAGGAAACAATGACATGTGGCATGCCATACAAGTGCGCTCTACTAACCTAGTCCATAATTAGGTCATTGTGGTAGATTGAGCATAACTTTGCCTTGAAGAATCAAAATCAGGTAAGACCTATGGCATTTGAAAGAAGCTTTAGAGGGTTACTACAAGGCCTAATTTCAAATATTTAAGATCCACAATTACAGAAATAATCTAGTTTCATTATCTAGTTCATTAAAAGCAAGAAACAAAGTGTGTATTTGTTTTTCCGAATTGCATAAGTCTTGTTGATTCCAAGGGCATATTGTAGAATAGATATCAGCATTGGGTTCTAAAATGCCCCCCTAAAAATAATTCAACACCCATTAAGCCTTTAGAAGGTTGTACTATGACTCATGAAGATGAAGAACTACCACATGACATGTCAAAATTACGAGAGCAAGTTCACCAAATTTCGGTCTCGCAAAGAGAAACAAAAAATGAGATGAAAGTTTTGAAGAAAGGCATGGAAGCTAAGATGTATTGTCTGAAGAAAGGCATGGAAGCTAAGATGGATGGCATGGAAGCTAATATGGATGGCATGGAAGCTGGCATGGAAGCTGGCGTGGAAGCTAATATGGATGGCATGGAAGCTGGCATGGAAGCTAGCATGGAATCTAAGATGGATGACATGAAAGAAAACATAGAAAGCATGAAGAATGCTCAAAAAGCAGACTTGAAAGGTTTGACAAAGTTGATACAAGAAATGTTTCCTAATGTTGAAAAGATAGTAAAGGAAACTCATGATGAGAAAAAAATAAATGTTAATAGTGATTTTATAAAACTCTAATGTTGGATGTAAGAACCACAATATTCCAAAGATGGATATGAGGAAGTTTGATGGCAAGGATCCCATGACATGGATACTACAGATAGAGCAATATTTTGATCTCAATAATGTACAAACACACACAAAAGGTATGTATTTCAACTTTACATTTAGAACAAAATACATTTTCTTGGTATCGATGGCTTTGCTACCATAAAAAAAATGTCACTTGGTCAATTTTTATGGAGGAAATGATAACACATTATGAGGATACAAAGAGAAACACCTTCTTTAGCCAATTGATAAATATTAAACAAAAGGGTTTAGTGGTGGAGCACATTGAGGACATCCAAAAATTGAATATAAGGGTAACTGATAATCCAAAGGAACACAAGATTGATTTTTTCATCGGGACTTTAAAGGATAACATCCAACATGAAGTTTGCATTTGGGAACCTGATTCATTGGTGAAGGCATTCATATTGGCAAGAAAAATTGAATGTAAAATTATGGCGACAAGAAAGCCTACCACTCACATCTATAAATATGGAAGTGTTGCTACTCCTAGACTTCCACAACCTGCAAGGTTGACACCACAACAATTAGAAAAAAAAGAAGAGAAAAAGGGATTTGCTATAGTTGTGATAGAAAATACACTAAAGGTCATAAGTGTGCTGAGAAGAAATTATTTTACATATATTGTGAAAAGAAGGAAGAAAATCAACAAGAAACTTCAAAAGAAGAGCATATACACCAGGAACCAACCCTAGAATAAGAATAAATGAGTCCGACCATATCATGTAATGGATTGGCATGTATTACCACTCCTCAAACTCTCAAGATAGAAGGACATATCAAGAAGAAAAAGGTAATAGTGTTGATTGATTTGGGTAGTACTCATAATTTTATCCATTGTAAGGTAGCCAAGGAATTGAATTGTTTCATATACCCAGCACCAGAATGTCAAGTGATTGTTGCAAATGGAGGAACTATAAATTGCTCTGGAAAATGTCATAATATCAAGCTAACCATGGGGGAATAAGTATTGAATAGTCCAATGCTTTCCATTCCAATGGGAGGTGCTAATGCTGTACTAGGAGTACAATGGTTACAATCTTTGGGGACAATAGCTTTTAATTTTCAAGAACTTTTCTTGAATTTTTTTTCGGAAGGAAAGGAAGTAGAATTACAGGGTATCGCAGGGAAGCTAGGAAAGATAATAATCTCTAATGTCATGAAAAAGCTTCTGAAGAAAGAAAAATGACGTGTAATTGCACAATTATGCTCACTAGAAGTTCCAACATCAAAATCATTTATTTCTCCAGACCTCCAAAAAGTCTTGTACAATCATTCCAAGGTGTTTGAAACTCCCAAAGGACTCCACCTATTTATGATCATGATGATGCTATTCATTTGATTCTAGGAAGTGTTCCTCAAAACATCAGGCCTTAAAGATATCCCTATGTCCAAAAGAGAGAAATTGAATGTATGATTGCAGAAATATTTGAGGTTGGTATAATTTAACCTAGCCAAAGTTATGTCTCTGCTCCAATAGTATTGGTGCACAAGAAGGAGGGATCATGACGCATGTGTCCGGATTATAGGGAGCTGAATAAGATCACTATTAAAGATAAATTTCCCATTCTTGTGATTAACAAATTATTGGATGAATTACATGGAGAAATTTATTTTACCAAGTTGGATCTTCATTCAGGATATCATCAAATTAGAATGAAGATAGAAGATATTCCGAAAACAACATTTCAAAATCATGAGGGTGATTATGAGTTTTTGGTAATGCCTTTTGGCCTTACCAATGCACCTTCTTCATTTCAAGGGTTGATGAATTCCATTTTCAAACCCTTCCTTAGAAAATTTTTGCTAGTATTTTTTGATGATATACTAATCTACAACAGGTCTTGGAAGGATCATGTTCAACATGTTGACAAGGTGTTCAAACTATTGGATGAGAAACAATTATATGCAAAAACATACAAATGTTTCTTTGGATTACAAGAGGTCGAATATCTGGGTCATATTGTATCTCATGAGGGTGTTAAGGTAGACCCTAACAAAATTAAACCCATTAAGGAATGGAAAGTCCCCACAAAGATAAAGCAATTGTGAGGATTTATCTGGTTAACAGGGTATCATCGCAATTTTGTTAAGAATTATGAGAGAATAGTAGCACCTCTAACAATATTATTGAAGAAATATGAATTTTCATGGACTCCTGAAGCAACTAAGGCCTTTGAACATCTTAAAGAGGAAATGTTCCTAGCACTGGTCTTATCTATGCTAGACTTCACAAAAACCTTTATTGTGGAATGTGATGCCTCAGGAAATGGAATTGGTGTTGTTTTAATGCAAGAAGGAAGACCCATTTCTTTTGAAAGTCGTCCAATCAAAGGAAAGTATTTACTGAAAGCTATTTATGAGAAGGAAATGTTGGCAATACTACATGCACTAAATAAATGGTGACCTTACCTAATGGGAAGACACTTCTAGGTAAAAACTAATCTTGATAGTCTTAAACCTTTTTTGGAACAAAGACTATATCTAGAAGAGCCGAAAAAATGGGTGACAAAGATGTTGGGTTATGACTTTGAAATCATCTACAAAAAAGGGAAGCTAAATGTTGTCGCAGATGCACTCTCAAGAAAGGATGAAGAGGTTGAAGCATTACTTTGTGCCATTTCTATTATGCAACCAAATTGGATAATCAAATCAAGGGATGAATGGAAGAAGGACGAAGAAGTGTGGACACTTATTCAAAAGTTGCAGCAAGATTGTAGTACATTGGATACATTTAGTTGGAAAAATGATTCCTTATGGTACAAAGGTCGCTTATATATTTGTAAGAATTCCCAACTAAAGAAAAATATTCTTTTGGAATTTCACACTTCTTCTTTAGGAGGACACTCAGGATTTTTAAAAAATTACCACAGGGTGAAAAAAGTAATTTTTTGGCATGGCCTTAAATCTGATATTCAAAATTTCATGGCGGAATGTTTGGTTTTCCAACAAAATAAATTTGAGACAATTAAGACCTTGGGTCTTCTACAACCTTTATCCATTCCAAGTCAACGTTGGGAGGAGATTTCAATGGATTTTATCACAGGTTTACCTAAGTCCAAAGGAAAGAGTGTCATCATGGTGGTAGTTGATAAACTTACCAAGTATGTACACTTTTGTGCATTATCTCATCCATTTAAAGCAATTATAGTTGCTACTGCACTTATGGAAACATTTCACAAGCTACATGGAAACTCAAAGATTATTGTAAGTGACAAAGATCCCATTTTTACTGGAAATTTTTGGACACAATTATTTTCTTGTTTGGGTACTCAACTAGCTCATAACTCATCTTATCATCCTCAATCTGATGGTTAAACTGATATAGTCAATAAATGTTTGGAAGGATACTTCTTTGTTCAGTATCTGATAAGAAAACATAATGGGTCAAGTGGTTACCTCTCGCTAAATGGTGGTATAACACTTCCTTCCATACTGCAGCAAAAATGACCGCATTTATGGAACTTTATGGATATCATCCACCATCCATCACATCATCTTTAAGAGAAAATTCTAAGGTTCAAGCAGTGGAAGATCACATCGAGCGTCAACAAGAATTTCTCGAACTCTTAAAGGATAACCTAAATTTGGCACAAAATCGAATGAAACAACAGGAAGATCAACATCACAGTGAAAGTTTTGATGTAGGAGACTGGGTATTTTTATGGCTACAACCATAAAAACAAATGTCCCTCAAGTAAGCTAAGAAGGATAATAAATTGTCGCCAAATTACTATGGTCCTTACAAGGTGTTGCTAAAGATTGGTACTATGGCATACAAATTGGAGCTTCCTACTTTTTCACAAGTGCATCCATTTTTCCATGTTTCATGCTTAAATAAGGTTATAGGTGAAAAAATTCCAGTTCAAAAAATATTGTCAGAACTTGAATCATATTGGAACTTGAAGCAATCACGGAAACAAGAACTCGACAACTACGAAATCGATCTATTTTAGAGTATCTCATCAAGTGGAAGAACTTACCCACTAAATATTCTACATGGGAGGATGAGAATTTTATATGGAAGCATCCAGAGATACTCAAGCATTGAGGACAACACTTTTTTGAAGGAGAGGGGCATGTTAGGTCCCTATATTACTAGTACAGTCCCTTATTGTTGTTAGTGTAACCCCCTTATTATTGTACCCTTGTAACCCCAATATTGTTATTATTGTGCCCTTACATTATTATTTTTAGGTCAGCTAGGTTTATATTGTGATCCCATGGAATGGTATATATAGAAGGAGGTTTTTTCATTTGTATCATCGAAGAATTGTTCATTTATGTAATGTATTGGAGGTTTCCCCCTTGAAGTGGCTGATTTATAAGGCATTGATCTCTCCATGATTCTATTTTTGGAGTTGGTTTCATAACATTTGTAAATGAAAAAACACCTAGAAAGCGATAAAGTGTATGTCAATGCGTTACTCGCAGTGCATGAATTATATTTACCAAATTCAATGCAAAAATAATATTTTAAAATATAGTTATAGGTCGATGCATTCGATAACTTGAACGTTTTGTACTAGTGCAAAAAGGTTATACATGCGCACCAATGAATAAGTGTGACAGACCGTGATGAAAAAATAAATTAATCAACAAAGAGAGTTGCATCATACTTATGTGTGCTTCGATATCGGTGTGGTTATGTTTGACAGTGCATTGGAGTCGGTGCATGACTGTGTTTTGAATGCACCGATGATTGCTTTTCTTAATTGAAATTTATGTTTCCATATATATAAATATAGGTTTCATTTAATAAATAAAAATTATTTTATGTATGAGGTTGATGTATTTTATACAAAAATTCTGTAGAAGATATGTCAGCAAAGGGAGCAGGAGCAAGAGGCGAAACCATACAGTATGGTCTGACCATGGGAGGCGAGAGAGACGAAGAGTGGTTTATACCCTCACAATATTATTGCAGCAACCCAAGTGATCAAAAGGAATGTAGTCCTCCTCAAGTATTATGAGGTGGCTACATCCCTGAAGACACACTCTCTCTTATTGGTTCATCTGATCCACTGATGGAGTTCCCTGAAGCAGACTTTCTATGTCGGTCCTAGGGTGTGATATAGGTTGTCTAAGGCAGACATATACTTTATCACTGTCATATGCAATAGAGGGGAGGATTTTCCCCAACTACCTGATGTCCCTCATGTGGTTCTAGCTGAAGCTAAACTTTCCTACACTCAGAGATATGTAGGACATCATGCAGTACATCCAACAAATTATCAGATGCATGTTGGAATACATATTTGTTCTTTCTCTACAAAGGAGGTTAGGTTCCTCTTGTTATTAGTCACCACCATTGCACATTCTAGTAGTGATGGGAAATAGATTAATTTCCCTCTTTTTTATTATGTCGATTCTTTGATTCAGGCGCCACATCATATCTGATTGTCTGCCATTTTTTTGAGGTAGTTTTTTATGCCTTTAGATAGATGTCATGCATTGAGACATGTGAGGGCGTCCTTCCCTTTTGCTGTAGATATTTTTTGTTCATTTTTTGAGAGGTTTCTCTAGGTGAGGCATGCATTTGAATGTTTCCCTCCTAGGCCAATCACTAAGATCTAAATGTGCATGTGGAGGTAGATGTTACCCAAGAGGCGTCTACTAAAGTATCTGGACAAGATTTTTGTCGACACACTCGCACTACTGGCTAGTGAGGATGACCATGTGTTTTCTGCATTGCTGTTTATGTATGTGGGTAGTTATTGGAGAAAATGTCCCAAAATCCTATTCACAATGGCTAAACCTTGAGATGAGAGAGGTAATTTTAGTGTTTTCCTTAAATTAATCTAGTTTCGTTTTATTTCTTTTATTAATTAGAATAATTTTTTTTGGAGAACGTTATTTAAATTTTTTTAATAATTTTTTTAATTATTGTTGTGTACTATATATTTTTTATAAATAGACACATTAAATAGGGGCACGTATCCTCCCCCATCGGATGGAGGAGATGAGGATATGGGAGAGGCCCAAGAGGGTGAGGCACATCCTTAGTGGGGTGTGGGAGTCTGGGGACATAAGGATGATTTTAGATTTCAAATGGACTACTCTGATAGATTAGTGATAGTTTTGGTTGACGAGGGAGTCCACCCTGTGAGGGCTCAAGATATAAATTCAGATCCTACGTTTGTGGATATGTATAGTGACTATTTGGATGAAATTATGTCTCTTATGTGTCATATCATCAAATCTAGTAGGGTACTGATAGTGATGAGGGATGCAAGGCATGAAGTGGTAGATACATCAGATGAGGTTTGTGATGACGATGATGAGGGTAGTGATCATGATGCTTTTGGTAGTAGCAACCCACCAGATCATGGTCATTAGGGTGTTAGTGATCCTTCTGGTAGTACACCTCCTTGTTACTAACCTAATAATGAGATGCCAGAGCTAGAGGATGTGCCTTATGTTTCTCCTAACAGAGAAGATAAACCACCTCCTCGTCCTCTTATTTGAGCTCAATAGAGGTTGAATATGTAGTTGACCATCCATCGTCTTCTACTGCAGACTAGGATGACACTACTACATTTGTTGTATCCATATTTGATTGTACTTATTTCAGTTGTTTGTGTGTGTGTATATATATATATATATATATATATATATATTATCTATTTTGTTCATGTTTATGTACTTAGTTTATATGTTGGTGTCGATGTGTATATTTTTAGATCATATTAGATATGTTCATTTAATATTATTGTAGATAGATGTGTATGCGATAACAGTTATTTGACATGATATTTATATTAATTTTAGGATGTGTGTGGTGATGATGTTATATTACAATGTTTATGTTCTGTTATACGTGATCATGATGATGATTCCATGTTAGATTATTAGTTTTGTGTGCTAGGTAATGATGTTTATATGTGCTCGAGGTGCATATAATTAGACGATGGTAGTGAATTCAAATGTGTATCATAGATGATGTTTATGTTTGTTATATGGTTATCAACATGATATTTATTTTTATGAAATAATATTTATTATAGATTATGTATTAGTGAACTTATACCAAACTTTTATATGTGAAATTGCATGCAAAATGACTTAGTTTAACAAAATACAAAGATATTTTTATAAATTACAATGTTTAGTATGGTTGAAGCTATGATAATACAATTATGATAAATATTTTTCTATTGCTTTGATAGTTCATTGATATTATATCTAACTTAATTAGTAAAATATTTCAATAATCACAAGGAAAAAATAATTAAATGTAAAATAATATAATTAGTTCTTAATAAGATGAAAATGTGTAACTCATTCAATTTTTAATATAAAATATTATTAATAATAAATTATTCAAAATACAATTTAACTAATTCAATATTGGTTTATAAAATTCAATCTATTGTTAAATTAAAAAAACTAAAGTGATAATTTTTATAATTAATTTAAATTTAATATAAATTTAAGATTTTATTTTTATAAAATTTAATTTATTACTAAAGTTATGATATTTTAAAACAATTTAAATTTAATATTTATAGCAACTATTACCAATTTAAATTAGAAATTTATATCTCTAAATATGAGGATCAACAAATGTAAAATAAGTCTTGTGAAGCTACTTGTAGTTAGGGATTTTCTCTAATGGAAGTTCTCCCTTAAAGAGGCAAGTCGATTTTTTTCTAGTAATAAAGATATAACATTTTGCTGCTATTTCGATTCTTTAGTTGATATTATAATGGTTTAAATTTAACTCTTTTTAATAATAAATATGAGTTAATTAATACAAAAGTGACACTATATTAGATTTAAACTTTTGAAAAATGATATATTTGATTATTTCTTAATGAAAACCTAAAAAAATATTATTTTTTCCACATAATTATCACGACATAGTCACTAAAATTCATGTTTTCACATTTCTCCTAGCTAATATTACATAATGTTTACAATGATAAAGAGATGTCTACTTTAAATAATCTAGTATAAATATATAAAAATAGATATTTATTTTACATATAATCTAAATAGGAAATAAAAATGCATCACCAAGTTTATTTCAAAGTCAAACAAGTTCCTCTTAATCACCATCACAAATGTGCTGTGCTTGATATGTTCGACTCACACCAATACCATTGCACACTGTAAATTTACAGGCTGCACCACAATTCGGTGAATGAACATAAGACACCTTTACTGTTGTTGTGCATTTCATAAATGAAACCACACCAAAAAATATATAAATTATACATCGATGCATATAATTTTTAGCTTATGCCTGGTACATTCATATTTAGCTAACACATTGCAAAAATAATATTTATAAATATAGCTATAGCTCGATGCATTCGATAACCTGAACGTTCAGTACTGGTGCAAAAATGTTATAGGTGTGCGTCAGTTCCTAAATATGATTCACCACGATGAAAATTTAATTGTGTGAACCAAAAACAATGCATCATATGTATGTGCACACCATTTTCAGTGCGGTTGTGGTTGAAAACACACCAGAGTCGGTGCATGACTGTGTTTTGGGTGCACTGATGTTTTTTTTTTAATTGAAAGTTACATTTCCATGTTAATAAATATTTTTTTCATTTAATAAAAACAATTGTATTTCTTGTACGGGTCTGATGTATTTATATGTCAATCATGTAGTGGAGACGTCAATAGTCGGAGCAACAATAGGAGCAGGAGAAAATGGCAGACCCATTCAATATGGTCCGACAATGGGAATCCAGAGCAAGGGAGAACACCTAATTGTTGTCCTACAATTCACACTCCAGGAGTCTTACTTGGATCTCAAAGGTCCTTGCTACAAACCCCCATGGAACCATGTATTTCAGAAATGGAACTCTGAAAATTTTGTACTTTGTTAAACGTTGTCAGTTCAAATTGTAAAATAAGAGTGAAATGAGAAGGTAGTGGTATGAGGAAAATATATTAGATTGGGGTTTCATGGGTCCTATCAACCACACACCAAACACCATGAAAAATTGTAGGTGTGCCTTTCATGCCATTGTTGTATCGTACAATTGATGTCCTTCAAATTGTCGACGTGATGCATATGTATTAGGCACATGACTTTCAATGACATGATGTAGATGGCTTGGGCTTGTGACCTTCAATCATCATTCTGGGTAGGATATGTTTAAATAATATATCACATACAACACCTTATTATATAGAATCATCACTTATTATTACTTGACTTATAAAGACAACTCTACCTTAAATAATTTACTTATAAATACATAAAAATATATATTTATTTTACATAATTTAAATAGGAAAGAAAAACACATCATCATTGAGTCTATTTGAAAGTCAAACAAATTCCTCTTAATCACCATCACATTATTTATGATTTAATTCTTAGCCAAAAAAATATTTAATAATTCAACTTTATTTATAATTACCATTAAAAAGAAAAGTCAAAATTGTTTCATTAACCATGAAGAAAAAATTAAAACCTCTCGTGCATTCCAGGTAAGCCCATTTGTTTCTTTTATGGCCCATAAAAAGATATAATCAAAATTTTGTACATGTATAAGGCCTCCTAGTTTACATAAAGTTGCAAGAGTTGTAATTTAAATATAGTAAACATGACTTTACCTCACATGTCAAGAATTTAATCTTGCATATTAATACACAAATTTTTCATTTTTAAAGTCCTCATAGAGTTATCACTACATGATTATTTATGTTTATTTTGAACTAAACAATTAGAAAAAACATGTGAATTAGTTAGTAAACGAATAAGTATCCTAATTGAGAGTAAACCTTCAATGTTGTTTCTAAATTCACTATTTTTTTCTTATTTACCTATTTGAGAAACTTGTGACCTTGAATCCTTATTATCATAAATATTGTATGCAATTTAAAATACTTAGTTTTAAGTGTAAAAATGTTTCCACTGCAGAAAAACGTGTAAAAACGTTTGTGAATCTTACCAATTATATTATAAAGTTCCAACAAGGCGAATAAAAAAACAATATAATTAGAATAATAAAGAAAACAAAAACATACAACAATATTATGAATGATGAAATAACACAAGTACACATCACTCTTTGTTCTCATCACCCTGGTTAAGTTCATCACATGGCATGATAACACTATTGTTCTAAAAATTATGTTTTGATCTAGGGTCATGTCGTAATATGAACCACCAATCCCTATCCAATAAATATGTGTAAAAAAACACCTAGTTGCAGTGTTTTGGAAAAAAAAAGCTCCATAGCTTCATGCCACATCTTTATATATTTTATAGATATCAAACCACTATTGCGATCTTCCTTTACATTATTTTTATCAAAGGTGTCCCAACACTTGCACCTAAAATTAATACATTGGAAATAAGAGAAGTCCACTTGAATGATATTTTATATCTTTCCAATGAAACCTAATGTCCCTTGCATTAGGTTTTGATCGCAATGGCTAGCACTACTAGATTGGTCAAACTCAACTTCCACTCCACAAAATGCATCCATCATTGGCATCCTCTGTGTGGAAATGATCTCCATATTCCCACATAGTAGAGAAAAAATGCACCTATAAAAAAGTGAAAAAATCACAATGTCATGTGTCTAATAACCCAAACATAATTGAAATAAAATATACATAGATGTTACAATTCAAAGGTGTAGTATGAAGTTAAAAATGTACTACAAAAATATATTATAATTACCAATTTTATGCACCTAATCCCTATGTTTATGCATCCTCTTCAAAACGCAGGTAATGACCAGATGCACTGTATTTATCTCAAGCTTGATCATCAACCCCACTGTTGGAGCATGCCATTGGCACATTTTCTATTAAATTATTAAGATAACACACACTTCTACCATTAAATAGTTTGAATTATTTCCTATCACTGTCTCGTTACCTCCTCTTTTGTTCATACAATGCGACCCTTGTATGTGTCGCTTCCATAATGTAAAGAATGAATTTGATGATGTTTGCTCTATGAATTGTTAATTATAATTGTAATCCTATATATATATATATATATATATATATATATATATATATATATATATATATATATATCACTACAATAAAAAAGGACATTGGTGAGGGTCATATTGGAAATACCGAGAGGGGGGGGGGGGGGTGAATCAAGACTCTCTTTTTTCAATTAGAGCATTATTTAAGCTTCAATTATTATTAGTGTTTGTACAATGATAGCAGCAAACAAGAGGAACACAAATGCACACAGTTTTTAAGGTGGAAACCCACTCCAAGACAAAAACCACCTAATGATTTTCTAATAATTATTTAATATTCAACTCCAATTGAAAATAAAGCTACAAATTCCTAGAATCTAGAAAAGTATTCTTCTCCAACTCCCACTGGATGGATGCTCCAACACCCGAGATTCTTCAGTAGTCAACTGAATGGATGCCCCAAGAAGAATGGACTCCCGTACTAGGGAAAAATGGTCCACTTTACAATGATATAGAATGATGTAGAAGAAGAAGATATACTAGACCATAACCCCAACTTTGACACAACCACTTAATGATGATCCTAGACCTCCCAACATTGCCTCTTCAACCCTTGGCAGATAGACACTAGTACAATTTGTACAATAATGTATTTACAATGACTAAGTACAATGATACCTTTACAATGATTGTATGCAGTGCTGCCCACTTGAAGACTTCATATGATGAACTTCATGCTGCTGTTATGAACCTTGGTTAGTGCTCTTGTCATGCTACCCTCTGCTGCACTAATCCGGATTTATGCAGGAACGCAACAGAATAAACATATAACCATAAATACAGAGATGCAGCGGAAATAACACTTCATTTCATTAATATCAAAGAACTAAAATTTGCTTACAGACAGAATGTGAATAAAACTAGCTAGGGCACTGGTAGCTATCTCTAAGAAGAGATTTGCTAGCTACAGGCCTCTAAATTGAGTTACAATGAGGCTCGAGGGCCTATTTATTATTGAGAAACAATGGAGAACTCTAAACATCCAAAAACCTAACCCTAGGAGATGAAGCGCCAAAACTATGGGCCTCGTTTGGGTAAATTGGTGTTTCAACTTCCCAGGGACGTAACTTTGGCATACTATCTCCGTTTGACGCACATGGTACATCATTAGAAAGATATATCTGAGGAACGGAATGATATTCGTTGGAGGCAAGATGCCCAAAAAACGTCGTTTAGGGCCTCAAAATGGCTTCGGAAGTTCAGGACCCGAAAAACTACTAAAAATAGTAAGTTGTGCCGAAACTGAAAAAACTGAAAGAGGCAATGGTGGGGCCCCAAGTGGAATAGGCGGGTGGCCACCAATATCCACCTAGATCATTCCTCCCCCCTTAGGAAGCAATGGTCCCCATTGCGTTGAGTTCATCCATGAGATGAGGAAACTTCTGCTGAACTTGGTCCCTGGTGAACCACTTGCCTTGGTGCAGGAGTTGGCCAGCTTTGACAACCCGATACAGTTGGATGTTCTGTTGGTGAGTGCTCTTTATTTTCATGTCCCTGATACAATCTGTGGTGGCCTGTTCCATGCAGTCTGGGTTTAATTCTGTTGGTGTGAGTTGTTCTGCAATGTCTGAGGTGTCCAGTAGAGGTGGGAAGTAAGGACGAAGGCGATCCACATTGAAGACTGGGTGCAGACCAAGGAATGGTGGAATACTGAGCTCGAAGGAATTGTTCCCTATAGCCTTGGTGATGGTGTACGGCCCGTATCGGAGCGGGCGAAGCTTGCGGTGGGGTCCAGTGAGGCGCTCCTTCTGCAAATGTAGCCATACTTTGTCGCCCACCTGGAAGTTGTGTGGCACCCGGTGTTGATCATGGCGCTGCTTGTACTTCGCATTGGCTCTGCCCAATATATCATGAACCTGTTGGCGGATGTGTTGAATGCGCTCGATGAAGCTACTTGCTTTGTCAACTTCAGACTGGACATGAGCTGAATCGGCCTGAGCAGCTGCAAATGGTATGGCTACGTCAATAGGACATAGTGGCTGGAATCCCAAGCCCACCTGAAAGGGGCTATGGCCGATTGAACTGTGGAGAGCCCGATTATAACTATGTTGTACATAAGGGAGGCTCTCATCCCATGTGCGTGGATGATTTGAATTGTACATGCGCAGAATGTGTACAATCATTCTGTTGACGACCTCTGTCTGGCCATCTGTTTGGGGATGGAAAGCTGTGGACTTGGTGAGCTTTGTGTCCAACATTGACCAGAGGCTGGACCAAAATGTGCTGAGGAACCTGCTATCTCGATATGATATGATATACTGTGGGATCCCAAAGTGCACCCACACTCGTTCAAAGAAGAGTTTAGCAGTGGCTTCTGCTGTGATATTCTTCTTACAGGCCGCCATGATGGCCATCTTCGAGAATCTGTCAACGACCACGAAAACACAGTCATTTCCATTCTTAGTAGAAGGCAGGCCCGACATGCAATCCATGGAGATGGATTCCCACGGTCGACTAGGGGTAGGTAGTGGAGTATATAGGCCTTGCTTCTTGATGGTCGGTTTGGCAATGGCACAAGCAATGCAGGATCTGATGTGCTTCTCGACATCCTTTCGAAGGTTCGGCCAATAGAAATACTTCTGTAGTATTGCTACTGTTTTCTCGACCCCGAAATGCCCAGCGACTCGACTGTAGTGTGCTTCCCATATCATCTTGGCACGCTCGCCTGAAGGAACACAAAGGTGTCCCAGGTGACATAAAAGTGCATCTTGGAGGTGAAAATTTGGAACTTGCGTGCCCCCCAAGAGTGCCTTGTAAGTGTGGCCGAATTCTGGGTCACTCTCATAGAGAAGCGGCCAATCAGAAGTCTCATGCCCACAAGATTTGAGCACGGTGGTGAGCGCCACGATCGGTGGTCGGCTGAGGCAGTCTGCAACATTATTGGTGCTACCCTTCTTGTACTTGATGTTCAAATGAAACTGTTGCAGATATGTGGACCACTTCTTATGGCGATCATTCCGCAACTTCCCTTGTGTCTGTATGAACTGCAGGGGCCGGTGGCCTGTGTGGATGATTGTTTCCTTCCCCAAAATGTAATGCTTCCATTGTCGACAGGCTTGCACAATGGAATACATTTCTTTGTCATAGGTGGGATACTTGCGAACTGTCTCAGACAATGTCTCACTGTGATATGCCACTGGATGTCCCTGTTGAGTAAGAACTGCTCCAATAGCATAGTCAGAGGCATCTGTCTCGATCTCAAATGGCTGCTGCAAGTCTGGTAAGGTGAGCACTGGGGCAGAACAGAGGCGATTTTTCAATTCTTTGAATGCCTTCTATTGAGGTTCCGACCAAAAGAATTTTTCTCTCGCTCCTCCTTTGGTGACTTGACTCAAGGGCCAAGTGATATGAGAGAATCCCAACACGAATCTACGGTAGAAATTAGCAAGACCCAGAAAGCTGCGAAGCTCTGTTATAGTAGTCGGGGCTGGCCAATCCCGAATGACTTGGATCTTGGCCGGATCCACATGCACCCCCCTTTCATCAATAATGTATCCCAGATATTGAACCTGGGTCATGCCAAAAGTGCACTTTTCCAAATTGGCACACAACTTGTGTTGCCGAAGTGTTTGGAGGACTTGTCGGATGTGGTGAAGGTGCTCTTCCCAAGTCTGGCTGAAGATCAGAATATCATCCAAGTACACCACTACAAATGAGTTGGTGAATGGCCGTAAGATGTCATCCATCATCCTCATGAAGGTGGCGGGAGCATTCGTCAACCCGAAAGGCATGACCAGCCATTCGAAAAGGCCTTCCTTGGCTTTGAAGGCAGTCTTCCACACATCGGAGGGTTCAATTGGTACCTGGTGATACCCAGACTTCAGGTCGATCTTGCTGAAATATTTTGCACCTTTGAGTTGGTCCATAAGGTCATCAATCCATGGGATTGGGTACCTATTCCGGACAGTGATCTTGTTCAGCGCCCGATAGTCAATACAGAGTCTCCACGTCCCATCCTTCTTCTGTACCAACACGATCGGGCTCCCACAGGGTGATGAACTTGGTTTGATGTGACCTTTCTGCAACAGCTCCTGAATCTGCCTCTTGATTTCATCATTCTCCGGAACAGAGCGCCGATAGATCAGTCCATTAGGTAGCGGCGCACCGGGGGTCAGATCAATCGGGTGCTTGACCTGACAGTGCAGAGGAACCCCTGTGGGTGAGGTGAATATGTCCCCGTACTCCTCCACAACCTTATCCATTTGTTGTTGTTGTGCAGAGGAGCCCTGTCTGGAGGTCGTGGCCACAGCCTTCTTCTTGCCCTGGGGGCGGATCATCAGGAAAACGAATTTCCTGGTTTGGGAAATGAGCTTACTGCATTGTTTTGCAGTAACCAAAGAGATAGCAGCAGAAGGTGGTACCTCTGGTATCCTGTACAACTTATTTCCCAAAGTAACAATAATAGCACGAGGCCGAGACTCATACATAGCATGACGCTTCCACAAGTATGGTTGTCCTAATAATACATCAGAAACATCAATAGGAGCAACGTCACATAATACCTCATCCGTGAAGGGCTTGATGCTATAGGGAAGGCGACACTGCCGGCTGACGCGGAGATCTCGTCCTTGGTGAAGCCACCCGATGGTGTATGGATGTGGGTGAGCCGTGGTCGGCAAGCCCAACCGCTTCACGGCGTCTGCTGAAATGAGGTTCTTTTGGCTCCCATTGTCGACAATGAACTGTACAGGGGAGCCCTTTACCCACATCTGGGAGTGGAAGAGACGTTCCTCCTCCTCTGGATCTTCCGGTTCCTCCTTATGGATCTTTGTAGTCGCAACAGTGGCGTTGGGCTCCACATCAATAATCTATTTCCCTTTTTCATTCCCCTTTTCAGGTTCTGATTCGAATTCGGAGTATGCATATGACTCAGAAGCCCTCATCTCAGCCACTAGCGATTGCTTGGCCCGACACTCACTTGTGTTGTGAGTGGAGCTCTTATGGAACTCACACCACTTTCTGTGTCCTTCTTTGGCTTTGTGGTGTTGTTATTTTCTTTTGGCTTCGACGGGTTGTCTTTAGCCACCGTGCCTTGGCTCTGTCCTTTGTTCTGCGGTTTGGAAGCACCTTTCCCTTGCTTTTGATTCGCAGATCCAAAGTCTCGTTTCTTCTGTTTGAATTTCTGCTCAATCTTGGTAGCATACCAGTATGTCGTACCAAGCGAGGAGATGTCAAGGAACTCCATTTCCTTCTAAATGTATCTGTGCAGACAGATGCGATAGTTTAGCACCAGATGTTTCTCTGAATCTTTGATACCCAACTTTGTGCGCAGGGTATGGAACAGATTCGTCAGCTCATGCACATCTTGATCCCTTTGTTGTCATAGCGTGGTCCATTGTATGTACTTGTCCTCATAGCTCCCCACGGGATAGTACTGTTCCTTGATGGCGTCTTAGAAAGAATTCCAAGTTGGTACGGCCGAGAACAGAGAGGGTTCTGTCTGGTCCTTGTTCTCACAGTAGGTTTCCCACCAGTCCTTAACATGGGGGGTAGCTTTGAGGAGTGAAAAAATAATCTTCTCCCGGTCTGAAAAGTCATGAACAGAGAAATATCCTTCTAATATATTCAACCATCTATCTATAGCATCTACGTCTATTTGACCCTCAAATATGGGAATGTCAAAATTTACTTGTACCTTAAAAGGAGCCGCACCTCTAGAGTGGCTACTGGATGCAGATGCGCTGCCGGTGGGCAGCAGTTGAAGGATCTGAGCAAAGTTATCCATCATCGCGTTCCTTTGTTTTTTGAGGGCCTCCTCGAGCAATATTTTGATAGGATCTCCTGCTCCCTCATCTTTATTTTCACCCCCCATGGGTGTCCGTCGAGGTTTGCAAGGATAATCTTGCAAAGGTTCCACCAGACCAAGCGCTAGCTCCTTATACGTCGACCTCGTTGGGGACATGCAAAGAAGGATCGAGAAAAAGTAGACCGCGCTGATACCACTGACCTGGATTTATGCAGGAAAACAATAGAATAAACATATAACGATAAATACAGAGATGCGGCAGAAATAACACTTCATTTCATTAATATCAAAGAACTGAAATTTTCTTACAGACAAAATGGGAATAAAACTAGCGAGGGCGCTGGTATCTATCTTTGAGAAGATATGTGGCGGCTACAGGCCTCTGAACTGAGTTACAATGAGGCTCGAGGGGCTATTTATTATTTATAAACAATGGAGAACTCTAAACATCCAAAAACCTAACCCTAGGAGATGAAGCGCCAAAACTATGGGCCCCGTTTGGGTAAATTGGTGTTTCAACTTCCCAGGGACGTAACTTTGGCATACTATCTCCGTTTGATGCACATGGTACATCATTAGAAAGATCTATCTAAGTACTAAAACTTTCACCTTGAATATGAATTTTGGAATAGAAGGATATTCACTAGAGGCGCGATGCCCAAAAAACGTCGTTTAGGGCCTCAAAACGGCTCCAGAAGTTCAGGACCGGAAAAACTGCTAAAAATAGTAAGTTGTGTCAAAACTGAAAAAAAAACTAAAAGAGGCAATGGTGGGGCCCCAAGTGGAATAGGTGGGTGGCCACCAATATCCACCCAGATCATGCACCTTGCTTTGCTTTTCTGCCGTAGAAAGTCTGGTCCTTTACAATCCTTGACAACACATGATCTAGCTTTTTCTTTCCTTCTAGGAGCTTGAAATTGATTCTGGTGTATCTTTGTTATTTCAGATCCTCAATATCTGATTTTTAGTGCTGTAGTATTCCTTTGAGGCATCTTTCAAATGCCATAGGTCTGACCCTATTTGGATTCTTCAAGAGAGAGTTATACCCAATTTCTCACAATGCCCTAATTATGGACTGTTTCAGAAAAGCGCACTTGTACGGCATGCCACGTGTCACTGTTTCTTCATTTGGCTCTAAAATTGATAGAGAAAAAACTAAATACTATGCACTATCTGCAAATTTTTACGGAATTCAAATCTGATGCTTAGAGAGAGAGTTATGACTATTTACCCAAGGTCACTTCTTTGAGATGAATTTCAGGAGCCTACAAAAACCATGACTTCCACAGATCATATCTTCAAAAATATTGCGCACCTTGATCTAAAATTTTTACTGCAGCTTCCTCAGGATTTCGGCTTCACATAATAAAAAATTTCGCTTCTAAACCTTCGTAGAAAAAAATTTAGAGCGAAAATTCCACGATGACCTGTTTCAGATGGTTGAATCCCTTGCATAAGGAGGAAATGAAGATCACAATTTATATGAATGCTTAAGTTGAGAGGGACTTCAACAAGTGAACGTGGGAGGGATTTTAGGAGCTTAAAAAATATTAATTGTGACTTTTCAATGACCCATGCCATAACCCCATGGGGTTTTAGCCCACTAACTGGGGGTACAAACTTCAAACATGAATATCTCTCAAACCGTGAAGAATTACATGGCACACCATATATCAACGGAAACATCTCGACAAGTAGAAACCATAAAAAGAATTATTGACCTAGAATATATTAATTTGGTAGGTCAAAATTCCCATGCAATATTGGGTTAGCCCCTCATGCTGCTTGGGTTGACATCAATGACAACTGCTGATCAACAATCTCCCCCTTTGGCATTGATGGCAACACAAGTAATCCCCCTGTGATCATGACACCTCTTCCTACAACATTCTCTCCCCCTTTGACATCAATGGAAAAGGGTAACTCCCCCTGAAACACAACCATCCTGCGGACCTGTACACACTTCCACTCGCGCTGACACACAACCATCCTGCAGACCTGTACACACTTCCACTCCCCCTTTATATTCTGAAAAAGGAAAATCTAAAGAGAACTTGGGAGAATCCCAAGCTTCTGGCGAAGATATTCCAATGCTGGCGAATATTTGATATGTGATTCTTTTGGTGTTGCTTGGAATCTTGCTACTTGTCCAACTGCTTGCATAACATCTGGTTGGGAGGCTATTACATATAGAAGACTACTAATCATAGATCTGTACAACCTTTGATCCACATCCTTAGATGAGTCATCTATGCTCAATTTGCAACCTGTTACCATTGGAGTAAGGATGGGTTTGCAATCTTTCATTTTAAATTTCTTGAGCATTTCCTTGATGTACTTGGCTTGACATATAAATATTCCTTTCTCTTGCTGAGATATTTGAAGCCCTAAGAAGTATGTCAGCTCACCAATTAAAGACATCTTGAAATCACTTTGCACCTTTGTAGCAAACTTCTTACTTAGTCGATCATCATTGCTACCAATTATTGTATCATCCTCTTTAGCTATTAGACATGAATTGGTTGCTTCATCCATAACATATATGTCATTTGGAGCTCGACTTGCTGTAGACACAATTTCACCATACACGCCTTTCTTGATTTCACATTTCGTGGAGTTGAATAATATTGTGTGTCCTTGATCACACATTTGTCCAGCACTGAGCAGATTGTGATTCATGTTTTCAACCAATAGAACATTATTGGCTAGAGAATATTTGCTTCCGAGAGTGACAATACTTGATCCTATAACATTTGAAGATCCATCATTTCCAAAGGATACGGTTCCATCCTTCTTCTCTTTCAGAGATACAAATTTATTTCTATCTCCAGTCATATGCGTTGAGCAACCACTATCAACATACCACACATCTTTGTTCTTTTGAGCCTTGAGAGTGAGAGCACAATTATCATTCTTCTTCTTCTTCCATGTTCATTCATTTTGTGGCTTCAAAGATTCTTCTAGAGGATTTTCAAGTCTGCAGTCTTTGGCTATGTGTCCAAAGTTTCGACATTTGTAACATTCAATATTATTTCTTAAATGTTAAAATCTATTGATGTTTCGCTAAGACCTGGGAGGTTCATATTTGATAGATCTCCTGGAATTGTATTCGTTCCTAGGGTACGTGCGACATTCTACAGCTTTATGACCAAATTTTCCACATGAAAAACAGTAGCCATAAAAAATATGTTGGTACTTGGATGGAATTTTTTGTCGAGGAATTGTCTTCCAAGGCTGTTCTTTCGAATCTTGTCCAATGAAGTCTACATGCATGTCAGATCTCATAGGTTCATTGTATTTTGATGTAGAAGGTCCAACTTATTCTTCTTTGTAACCGATGTCAGTTTTTTCGTTGTAAGATCGTTGATTGTTGATGAGTTCTTCCAATGCCCTTGAGCTATTGGCATAGTTTTGGATAATTTTTCCTTTCTTCACTTCCTCACGCAGTGAGACTACTTCGGTTTCTAATTCTTCCCTTTCTTGGTTGCTTTCTTCCAACTTCTTTTGAAGTGACTCTTCAATGCATTTGTGTTCTTAAACTTCAATTTTGAGACCTTGAACTTGTTCTTCAAGAGTTTTGGAACAGATCTTCTCCGCCTTGAGATATTTTATAAGCTTGATTGCTTCCTCATAAAATTCGTCTATGGTCCATCCTTCTTCTTCATTGTTTGATACCTCTTGCTTATTGTGCTTGGGTTTATTTTGCTTGGCCATAAACAATACTCTCTCATTCGCTTCTTATTCACTATCATTGTCCTCATCGGATGATGAGCTATCTTCTTTAGAGAGAAAGTTCCTTTTGGTTCCTTGCTTGTTGAATTTCTTAAAGCCTTTCTTTCTTTTTTAGTTGCCATTACTTTTGTTTGGAAATTTTGCTGCAAAATGCCCAACCTCATTGCAACTGAAACATATCAATGGAATTTTTGAATTTTCTCTTACCAATTTGTAGTTTTCTCATGAAGTAATCATATTCTTCATCTGAAAGACCTTCTTCATCATCTTCCTTTTCTTCACACTTGCAGGTGCATGTATTTTCAATTGAAGGTTGTTTATCCTTATTGGTTTTCTTAGATGCAACGAATGCATTTTCTAGATGCGAAGTACCCTCTTCTTCATCAAGTCTCATTTCATATGCTATGAGAACTCCATTTAATTCCTCTTTGCTGAGTTTGTCCAGATTTGCACTGTATTCTAAGACCGATACCTTTGGGTTGAATCTCCTTGGTAACGTTCTAAGAATATTCCGTATAATAGTATTCTCATCAACTAGCTCTCCTAATCCTTCCAAACTATTGGTTATTTCATCAATGTATTGAAAGTATGCAGCAATGTTGCAATCTTCTTTCATTCTGAGTTGTTCAAATTTTTCTCTATAGATTTGAAGCTTTGCTTCTTTGACATTTGAGTCACCTACATATAGATTCTCAAGCTTGTCCCATACATTTTTGGCAGTTTTACAACCCAACACCTTATGATAAGCAGATTCAATAAGTCCATTGATAATAATATTCTTTGCTTTTGCATCATTTACCAAATTCTACTTACCTTATTCATCTGTGGTTGATGTAAATCCATTTTGAACAGTGTCCCATACTTCGTAACCTTGCGCCAAGAGATAGACCTCCATTCTTCCTTTCCAAAGTGCATAATTATTTTCATTGAATAGAGGTGCACCATTCTTGGTATGCTCCATGACCTCCTTCCAGCTGTTAAACTGCTATTGAAGGAACCAAGCTCTGATACCAATTGTTGGAAATACTTAGAGGGCGGGGGGGTGTGTGAATCAATATTCCTTTCAATTAGAGCATTAGTTAATCGTCAATTATTATCAGTGTTTGTACAATGATAGCGGCAAACAAGAGGAACACAAATGCACATAGTTTTTAAGGTGGAAACCCACTCCGGGACAAAAACCACCTAATGCTTTTCTAATAATTCTTTAATATTCAACTCCAATTGAAAATAAAGCTCCAAATTCCTAGAATCTAGAAAAGCATTCTTCTCCAGATCCCACTCGATGGACGCTCCAATTCCCAATATTCTTCAATAGTCAACTGAACGGATACCCAAACACCCAATGAGCTACAACTCACCCTAGCACCACCCTACCACCCTATATAAGAATAAAATAAGAACGGACTTTCGTACCAGGGAAAATTTTCCACTTTACAATGATATAGAATGATGTAGAAGAAGAATATATACTAGACCATAACCCCAACTTTGACACAACCACCTAATGATGATCCTAGAACTCCCAACACTACCTCTTCAACCCTTCGTAGATAGACACTAGTACAATTTGTACAATAATGTATTTACAATGACTAAGTAGAATGATACCTTTACAATGATTGTATGCAGTGTTGCCCACTTGAAGACTTCATATGATGAACTTCTTATTGCTGTTATGCACCTTGGTTTCTGCTCTTGTCATGCTACCCTCTGCTGCACCTTGCTTTGATTTTCTTCCGTAGAAAGTCTAGTCCTTTGCAATCCTTGACAACACATGATCTAGCTTTTTCTTGCCTTCTAGGAGCTCGATATTGAATCTGGTGTATATCTGTTATTTCAGATCCTCAATATTTGGTTTTCAGTCCTCTAATAGTCCTATGATTCATATTTTCAATGCCACATTTTTTACCGAATTTGGATTCTTCAAGAGAGAGTTATACCCAATTTCTCACAATGCCCTAATTATGGACTGTTTCAACAAAGTGCACTTGTGTGGCATGCCACGTGTCATGGTTTCTTCATTTGGCTCTGAAATTGATAGAGTGAAAATATAAAAACTGTGCACTATCTGTCACTTTTTATGGAATTCCAATCCGATACTCAGAGTGATAGTTATGACGATTTTACCAAGGTCACTTCTTTGAGATGAATTTCAGGAGCCTGCAAAGACCCCGACTTCCATAGATCATATCTCCAAAAATATTGCGCAACTTGATCTAAAATTTTTACTGAAGCTTCCTCATGATTTTGGATTTGCCTCATAAAAATTTCACCTTCTGAACCTTCGTTGAAAAAATTTTAGAGCGAAAATTCCACGATGACCTATTTCAGATGGTCGAATCCCTTGCATAAGGAGGAAATGAAGATCACAATTTATATGGGGACTTCAACAAGTGAATGTGGGAGGGATTTTAGGAGCTTAAAAAATATTAATTATGACTTTTCAATTAACCATACCCCAACCCCATGGGGTTTTAGCCCACTAACTAGGGGTACAAACTTCAAACATGAATTTCTCTCAAACCGTGAAGAATTACATGGTGCGCCATATATCAACGGAAACATCTCGACAAGTAGAAACCATCAAAAGCATTATTGACCCAGAATATATTAATTTGGTAGTCAAAATTGCCATGCAATATTGTGTTAGCCCCTCGTGCTGATTGGGTTGACATCAATGACAACCGTTGATCAACACATGCTTGTGACAGACCTTTAAGGTCTATCACCAATGTCACATATGGTGACGGTCAAAAAATGTTCATTGCCATTGATCATTCCAATGCGTTTTTTATGAAATTATGTGATTTTTAATATATTTTTTGTCAAAATAGAAGGATTTAATACCATTATTGTGTAGTATTTTTTATAATATGTCTAAGGCCATAGTGTTTAGAGTCAGTCAATTTTTTAAGAAGTAATTAGTGTGTATCATTTCGCTCAAGTAATGACTAGTTGAATAGAGATTTCCTATGAGTCAACACATGATTCATATTTATTTAGTTTACTATCTAGAAATTCCCTTTAGATAAAGTCCCACTAGCATATGTAGGAAATATATTATTTCATACATAATCAAGCTCTATCAATTCTATTAATGAGAAATACATAACACTCCTCAACAATCCAGGCACACCTTAAATTAATGCTTTGTCACACACTAAAATTTCTTAGCACCACACATGTCTTGGAATATCTTTGTACCTAGAAAATATTGTCATGACACTGACGCCCAAGCACATGGTGGCATGCGCTAGCACAACATAGAACTCTCCTAACATGTGTTGGCATGCATGTAGTCCCTAGGATTCCTTGGAACACCTTGGTTGAATGCATTGACATACATTAGAACTTGGCACATAATGCCACTTGGAATGTACTGGGACCTATTATTAGTGTGGTTAGCATGCCCCTTTTGAAAAATATAAAGTCCCAACTTATAACCCTCTTATTGTTTCTTCCTTTTGTTTCCTTGAAACTTCTTGACACACATTGACATATTGTGGCACCCTGCACATCCTTAGCACTTGAAATGTATTGGCATATCTTGGCACTATTTTGGCACATATAATTAGAACACCCTGGAACTCCCAAGCACACTTTGAGACTTCTTGCCATGCCTTGATATTCACTATCATTCCTTACCATCCTTATCATACCTTGTCACTCCCTCTTGGCATGACAACTAGCACTCATTAACACTAGTCCCTGGTACATGTTCCTCATATTCATTAACTTCCATGAATTTTGACCTAGTGCTCCCTTAATGTTTTTTCCTAGTACTAATTAGCACTCCTCAACATGCATTATCACTCTCTAGAAAACCTTAGCACTCTTCAAAATGCCCTTCCACTTCATAGCACGCATAACACTATGTGACACATATTGGCACTTGGCACATGTTGGCGCTTGGAAAATCTTAGCATGTATGGAATACATTGACATGCCTTGGTATAATTTGGCATGGTAAAATATTAAATTTATTTGAGATCAATTTTTGGAAAGTAGATTAGAAGCAACAAAGGAACACTTGGCACTTAGAATGCACTAATACTTTGCTCTTAGAACCTATTGGCGCCTAGTGTTGGTGTGCCTAGCATGCCCCTCTTGGAAAAGTTAAATTGGTGACTTATTAACCCTCTTGTGTGTTCATTTCCTTGTAGTTTAAATTATTTCTCCCTTTTGTTGCCTTGACAGTCCCTGGCACACATTGGCACACCCTTGCACATCTTGGCATGCCTTATCACTTGGCATGTCTTAGCATGTTTGACATGCCTTCGTACTATCTAACACATCTTAGCATTCCCTAGCATGCCTTGGCACTAATGTCCTCAAAGGTAGCCTTTAATGTTTTTTAAGAACTTGGGAACCCAATCAATTCCTTGGCTACTGCAATTCTTGTGACAATATTGGCTTGCTTCAACTGCAACAACTTGACCAATTTCACCCACTACAAGTATATTCTGCCTTTTTCACCTAGGAACTACCTATAACTCATCTTATGCCACTCATGTCCAAGCCCAACTTGTCCCACTTGACTAGTTACCAAGACAAGGATCACAGGATCTAGCCATAGCCATAAAACAACTAAGTAATATACCTTAAATAGGAAATATTTCACATTTATGTTCAGTTCATATAAACAGTAGAACATTAACTGAGAGTTTTCAAGAACCACAAGATGCACAAGGCACACAAGATATAAGTCGACACAAGTCGAGTGCCCCAAAAATTATACACAACAATGTACAATATGCAATTATCTAGAATCGTTTAAAACATGAGCATGTAGCTAAAGTGTGCCACATCTCATATAAAAAATAGCTAAAGGAAAAACAATGCTGTGCCTAGCACAAAGTGATCTCCCTTTGTCTGAAACTATTATGTCGAGCCCCTTATAACAACTGCAGGCTTGCCTCCTGTAAATCATATTCTGAACTTCTCCTAACAGACTTCATCCATGGCACACTTGAATTTGCTGACACTCCCTGGAACACACTCTTATCCATTCCTTTCCATGCATTTTGACCTGGTTATCCCTTGATATTCCTCGACACTCCCTAACACTCTTCATCATGCATTCACATTGTCTGAAATGTGTTAGCATGCCTTTTCATTCCTAATGTTCATGCCTTGACCCTCCATAGATATCATTCCCTCACAACTACACTTACTTAATTTTCAACTTGGGAACCCAACCAAGCCCTCGCTTGACTACAAGAGCTTGACCAAGTTACGGTTACTACAACTAGACTATGTTGTTGAAATCTGTAGCTTGGGAGGTACTCCACAAGACTAGTGATATGAGTTTCTGTGAGTTTGGTCAGAAAAGGATTTGTGGGAAAAGAAACCAAGAAAATGGATTTTAGACCCAAGATGGGGTTTAAAATCTAAAATAAAATTAAAAAGGAAAATTAATATTTTTAAAGGTCTAAGTGGATAAAAAATGTATGTTCTAAAGGGTTCTTAAGAGGTCTAGGAAAAACTATTTAAGGAGGCCTTAAGATGAAGGAAAGAAAAACAAGTGAGAAGGAGCTAATTAGATCAAGGGGGCGAAGAGAGATGTTGTCCTAAAGTATGTTGAGTAAGAGGGTCGAGTAAGGGTTGCTAAAGGGAGGCCATGATCATCCTCCAAGAGCAATATCATCATCTGAGGGTTCACAAGAATGTTTCATAACTTAATGGTCAGTTTGAGAAAGGAAGTAGGATGGCATATTGTTGGTTCTCTTATGGTAGATCGAGCTTAAGAGAGGTTGCTCATGAGAATCTGGGCATGTGATCTCAATGGTGTCTTTGTGTGAATGCCACGTCAAATTCTAAAATGTTGAAATTTGCAACAAGAAACATTGAAATTGGAAAACAAAAAGGACAAAAAAAAATGCACCCACACTGGTGAGGAATTTTGATGCATAAGGAGTGAGGAATGTGGGGCATCTAATTTATTTTTCCCTTAAATAAATTGGAAAATAAATTGTAATTTCATCTCATAACAACTTGTGTCAGTTAACTAAGTCATGATGACCAAGTTAGCTCAAGAAATTTGAGTCGAGGGTCTAAGATGAGGCATGTAGAGGTATTAATCTAATAATTTTGGAGTCCAGTTGTAGTTGATGCATTAGTGGGGTGCAGGTGTGAATTAGTTAACTAAATTAAATGAGCTAAAATCAGTTTAAATAGTTCTAACTAAGTGATGAGCTAGTGAGAGGTCATTGAGTGAATTAAATTAGATTTAATTCATAATGAGTAATCAATTAGATAACTGATAATTCACTATTAATAGATGCATGCATGTAAGTTCTGAGGACTACCCAGTTGAGACAGAGGTTAAAGGGAACATAATTATCAATTTTATTTATACAATTTTTCCCATGTGCAATTATAAATTCATTGGGATGCCATGATGGATTGCATAATCAAGGAAGACTGATTTTCCTAATTAATAGGTAGCTAATTCCCTAGGAATTGCATGAGTAAGGTAGGCTGAAGGAAAGTTGAGAATTGGTAAGTACTAGACTAAGTTTGCGTAGATCAGTGGGAGACAATTGGCCGAGTGCTGGAGAATATCATGAGAGATTAAGCATTGTATTATTTCATGGTTCCTTGACTTAATACACAATAGAGATAGAGAGGTTTTGAGCAGTTTCTTTCCCCAAATACATCTTGTATTGTGCGATTGATAATGTATTTCTCTTACTTATATGGATTATGCGATTGTGTTTTGTTTCTGAAAATTGTAGGAAGGATTCAGTATCTTGTTTTAGTACATCACAAGATCAGATTGAATCTCGTTGGTTAGATTTTCTACATGGTATCAAAGAAGGAATTTTTTGGGTGGCGAGTTTGCAGAGAATAACTAAAATTTTGGTGTAAAATTTAAAAAAAAAAGTAGCATATTTGGATTCCTTGCGAAAAACTACCCAAATGGCAGATCAATTCAGAGCTCGGATGAGGGAGATATCTTCGATTTAAAATCAACTCTTTTTTAGAAACTTTTGTAATGGCGGGACAATTATAATATGCGCAAGTCAAGAACCTATATGAAATTGAGGTACCAAATGCATGTAAATATTTGAGGAGGAAAGCAGAGGTTAGAGACTTGGCTGTTGAGAGGGATTACAAATTACCTCTTAACATGCAACCTTAGAAACAGTCTCAAAAGGTTGTACAATAGCCACAATTGGAGAAGCACAGAGGAGACAGAGTGGAATCATCCAATCAAGTAGATACCTCCATGAGGGGGAAATGTTGAGCTAGATGGGAAGAGGGAACACATGCAGCCATACCTCCAGGTGAAAGGTGGGGTGATGTGTAGACATAATCCCAAGATTAGAAATTTTGGCAGGGCCCATTGAGATGGTGTGTCTCATGGATCAAACCTAGCTACGAGGAGTCCATAGTACAACAGTGATAGGAAGGATCAGTTAGATTGATGCAGTCAAATTTCAGGGAGACAAAAATCAGAGTGACGATATTAGATACTAGAGTGTAGATCAGAGTTGGCAACAATGCAAAGGGCACATATGCAACTACCATAAGCAATGTAGAGATTCCAGTAGACAGGTGTAGTAGCCAGTAGTAGTCTGAAGACTCTGAGAAAAATTAATTATATTTATTAAGTTATTCGGATTTCATTCAGTTTCAGGATTTGCAGGTGCAAACAACACTAGAGAAGTGTTGCATGCATAATTCTAAAGGTACAAGATCAGGATAGATTGAATTCCTTTCTTGTTCAGAGGGAGTGTTGAAATTTGCAACAAGAAACAGTGAAATTGGAAACCAGAAAGGAAGAAAAAAAATGCACCCACACTAGTGAGGAATTTTGATGTACTAGGAGTGAGGAATATGAGGCAGCTAAATTATTTTTCCCTTAAATAAACTTGACAATAAATTGTAATTTCATCTCATAGAAACTTGGATCAGTTAACTTAGTCATGATGACTAAGTTAGCTCAAAAAAATTGAGTTTAGGTGATTGAGGTTGATATTGGTGCCACCTGCCTATTCCATGTGGGTCCTCACCATTGTCTCTTTTAGTTTTTCAGTTTCCTTAATTATAGCACAATTTACTATTTTTGTTAGTTTTTCGGGTCCTGAACTTCCGGAGCAATTTTGAGGGTCTAAACGACGGTTTTTGGGCATGAAAGGTTTGGAAATTTTATATAAATAAAACTAGCAGTTATAGTCCTCAAAGAGATATTTCTAACAAGGTATCATGTGCGTCAAACGGAGATCATATGACCAAGTTACAACCTCAGGAAGTTGGATGACCAACTACCCCCAACGAGGCCCACAAACTCTTGATGTTACATCTCCTCAGGTTAGGTTTTCTCTTTATATTCAATAATAAAAGGCCTTTGAGGCTTACTGTAACACAGTTTAGAGGCATGTAGCTGTCACATCTCTTATCAGAGATAAGCTACCATCACTCAAGGTAGTTTGTTTTCCATTCTGTCTGTAAGCATTTTTCAGTATTTGATATTAATGAAATGAAGTGTTATTCCTAGTGCATCTCTGTGTTTATGTTTATTTTTGTATTCTATTGCATTCTTGCATATGTCCAGATCATGAGGGTGTAAGATGAGGGATGTAGATGGATTCTAATATTTTGGGGGTCCAGTTGCAGTTGATGCATTAGTGGGATGTAGGTGTGAATTAGTTAACTCGATTAATTGAGTTAAAATCAGTTTAACTAGTTCTAACTGAGTGATGAGCTAGTGAGAGGTCCATTAAATTAAATTAGATTTAATTTTAATTCGCAATGAGTGATCAATAAGATAAATGATAATTCACTATTAATAGTTGCATGCATGTCAGTTCTGAGCAAGACCCAATTGAGACAGAGGTTAAAGGGAAAATAACTATCAGTTGTACTTATAAAAAAATTTCCATATGAAATTATAAAGTCACTAAGATGCCGTGATGGATTGCGCAATCAAGGAAGGACGATTTTCCTAATTAATAGGGACCTAATTCCCTAGGAATTTCATGATCAAGGTAGGCTGAAGGAAGGTTGAGAATTGGCTAAGTACTAGGCCGATTTTTCCTAGATTAGTAGGAGACAATTGGCAGAGTGCTGGAGAATCTCATGAGAGATTAAGCATTGTGTTGTTTCATGATTACTTGACTTAATACATAGTAGAGATAGAGGGGTTTTGAGTAGTTTCTTTCCCCACATACATCTTGTGTTATGCGATTGATAATTTCTTTCTCTTACTTATATGTGATTGTGTGATCGCGTTTTGTCTCCGCAAATTGTAGGAAGGATTTAGTATCTTGTTTTAGTACATTACAAGATCATATTGAATCTTGTTGGTTAGATTTTCTACATGAAATAGAAGAGATGGTTGATACAATATTTTATTGTGGTGGTTAGTAGGCCGCAAGTTTTGTGACAAAGACCAACATAAATGGAGGAGGCCTTGGACTTTAATTTAGAGCCAGAAAAAAAGTAGACACAAGCATAATATTGACTAAGGTAACCCTAGTTTGAGGGTCGACATTGAGATATGAATTCCATATCAAGATTCAGTCAAAGAAATGCCAAGAATCTATGGATCCATATGAGCTAAGTCTCTTATGGAGGCAATATTCGTGGTTTTTTATATGGGTGGATAGGGTTTGTTCTAAAACAATTAGAAGTACATAAGTATATTTCCCTTGTTAGGAAAATTTCCTAACATGTTTAGTTCATAAGGTATGCCCTTATGACTATGAAAAATTTGCATAGAAGAAGAGCGGTTGTGACCCTTAGAGCAAGGTTTACTTCTACAATATAGACCGTATATCTGGAAGATGGTTCACAGATTCAGTATGTGTGGAGATAGCATAACCAAAGGAGGGTGGGACCTGAGAAAAAGATTGAGCATGCAGAAGATTTCAAAAAATTTGAACATGATAGGCTTGTGATCCTATCTAAGCTTGGAAGAAAATTTCAAATTTTAGTTGCACAACATCATGGAAGATTATTATAAAGGTTTCCCATGCATTCTAATCAGCAATATTTGGCAGGATTCGAAGAACAACACGTTTTTTTCACGAGAAATATCCATGATAGTTTACGAATTACCCAACATATATCCTTTATGCAAGTCATATGATGATATTTATTCACACTTATTTATATCTTGTCCCAACACAGTGCTGGTCATCACCACCACCCTTGCAAAATTGAACATGAAAGGCTTCTGGTCCTATCTAAGATTGGAACAATATTTCAAAAAATAGTTACACAACATCATGGAATATTATTAAAAAGGTTTCCCATGCATTCTAATAAGAAATATTTGTTGGGATTGGAATAGCAACACATTTTGTTCATGAGAAATATCCATGATAGTTTACGAATCACCCCAAAAATATGTATATCTATCCTTTATGCAAGTCATATGATGATATTTCTTCACACTTATTTATCTCTTGTCCCAACACAGTATAGGTCATCACCACCACCCTTGCAAAATTGAACATGATAGGTTCGTGGTCCTATCTAAGCTTCGAAGAAAATTTCAAAACTTATTTACACAACATCATGGAAGATTATTAAAAAGGTTTCCCATGCATTCTAATCAGCAATATCTGGTGGGATTGGAACAATAACACATTTTTTTCACGATAAATATCCATGATATTTTACGAATAACCCCAACATCTATGCTTTAGGCAAGTCATATGATGATATTTCTTCACACTTATTTATATCTTGTCCCAATGTAGTGCGGGTTTTCACCACAACCCTTGAAAAATTGGACATGATAGGCTTGTGGTCCTATCTAAGCTTCAAATAAAATTTTAAAACTTAGTTACACAACATCATGGAACATTATTAAAAAGGTTTCCTGTGCAAGCTCACACTCCATAACACTTCGTGACATGCATTGACACACCCTATCACCTCGCACATATTGGCATGTTTCCCTGGCCTCTAGCATGCCTTATCATTGCCTAGCATACCTTGTCACTCCCTCCTTAGGACACCTAGAACTAACTGACACTTCCTATTATAATCTCTTAATCATTCATTTGCATGCATTATTTTCACCTAGTGCTCCCTTGTGTGTCCCTATGAATCCCTAACACTTCCTAGCATGTGTTGGCACACCTTGGAACCTGAAACATCTTGGTTGAACATCACTTTGGCACACTAGCATGACTTAGCATTGCCTATCATACCATATCGCTCCATCCTTAACACACTTGGAACTCACTGAAACTCCCTGTCACACACTCCTATTCATTCATTTCCGTGCATTTTGACATAGAGCTCCCTTGTGTTTCCTTTCCACTCACTAACAATCAACACACCTTGGCTCTTGGCACACCTTGGTATGCTTCCTATCACTCTAGCATGCATTGGAACTATATATCATATCATGTCACTCCCTCCTTAGAAAACCTGGAACTCCATAACATGCCCTATTAATACCTGACACATATTGGCTCTTGGCACTTGGTGGCACTGGACAATTCTTGGCATGCATTTGGATGCTCTGAAATTCCTTGGCATGGTTTACGATAAAATATATTTGAGATCAATTATTCACAATTAAGAGAGAAGTAATTGACAATGATTTGACACTTAAGACACACTAGAACTTGGCCCTTGGCATGTATTGGCACTAGTGTTGGTATGCCTAGCTTGCCCCTTTTAAAAAGGTAAGGTCCTGAATTAATAACCCTCACATGTGTTCATTTATTTTAATTTTAACTTGGTGCTACATTTTGTTGCCTGACATTCCTTTACACGCGTCGCATACCCTAACACCTGGCACATCTTGTCATGCCGTAACACATGGCATGTCTTGGCAAACCTAGCATGCATTGGAATGCCTTAGCACTATTTGGCTCATGTTATCACACAGTGACACTTATTGACATGCTCTAGAATTCCCTAGCATGCCTTGTCACTCCCCTTTTGGCACACATGACACTTGATGGCACTCCCCAACACACCCTCTTATTCATTCATTTCCATTCATTTTGACTCAATTATTTATGTTTGATGGGGTGCATGTCTAGAAATAGTTCCTTTAAGAGAATAAAAAAATGATTGCACCATTACTGACATAAGTGATTGTGATATTCTACTTGAATTCCATTAGGAAACTACACAAGAGATTTTAAGAATGACATTTTTAGGTTTTTTTTTATGGTGTGGGAATGGTAAGAAGTGAGTGTTCAATATTTTGATTTTCTTTCTCATTAAAGTGCTTACCCTTATGAGAGACTCATCTTGAGAAAATGACACCCTTGTATGCTTACCCTCCAACTCCTAATATTCCCAAAATAAAGGCCAACTTGCACAGTGAGGGAAGGAATGTTGGTCTATGATGTGTTAAGTGACTGGGTGAGAGTGTTAATGTACTATGAGAGGGACTGAACCATTTACTTTGTGTCCTCTATGGATGATATGTTGTAGGTGTGTATCATGGAACCATAGGGCCACTAGAAATAGTGTGTTAGATAAAACTCAACGTAGTCAATTCCTTAAAATAAATCTATGGGGAGGGATCAAAATAAATTATATTGGTCAGTCCACCAAAAAATATTTACTAGAGACTGACACCATGGTGGTCAATGTCATACATGGATTCTTTTGAGCTAGGCATTTTATTTTCTAAAAAATTGTTTGGAGTGTCATTGAATTGGTGGAATTATCAAATTCATGACATTGTAAATTATAAAGGAAAATTCATGACAATGTAGGATTTGGAGGGAGTTTTGGAAACCCCTCACCCCTCAAAAAAATAATTCATTAGAATTAAAATTTTAGAGGTGGTTGTTAAATGAATGCCTCCAAATGTTCAATTCTCATGAACATTGGGGGAGTGAGATCTTTTTGTGTATTGAATGGGGAAAGGGGGCATAAGGGTAACATGGATGGGTAGAAGTGAGAGTTTCAAGCATGGTTTACTTAGATCTATAATCCTAACAATATAAAATGAGAAAGGGCCTTAGGAGCCCATGACATAGGGGCTAAGAGGCCTAGAGGGATGGAAATGAGAGAAATTGGTAGAGGAACCCCCAAGAATTGTGATAAGGGGATTAAAGGCCCCACTATCACAACCCATAAGCCCTTAATCCATAACTACTAAATTACCTATTGAACAAGTGATCATGTCCTAATTGGATAAAATGCTCAAAATTTTATTTTCTCAGAATTGGTTGAAACTAGAACGACAGGAAAGGTCTCGTCAAAACGATCCTGTAGCCATGAACAACATTCAAATCCGACTTTTCATGTGAAAGATATGCAGGTTTGAAGTTTACAATTTCCTTCAAAAATCAGTTTGACCAGGGTTGACTTTTGACTTTGGAATTTATTAAAAAAATAATATTCCTTGGAATACTTCAAGAATATTCCTTGGAATATTCCCCAAAATATTCCATCTGGGGAAAATCAGTCTTCGAAACTTGGCAAATTCTAATTGGAGCATTAGTTTGGTGGGAAGCCAAGACCAGGGAGGAAATCAAGAAACATGGTAAGATTTCTTTATCATGGACTGAGTTTATTACTGCAATCAAGAAGCAATTTTATCCTCTTGCTCACCTTCAAAAGGCTATAATGAACTGGAAAAACTTTATATATCTTAAGGGACAAAATGTGCAAGACTATACCCAGGAATTTAGGAGAAGATCACTCTTACTTGGGGTAGATTTATGAGAAGATCACTCTTACTTGGGTAGGGGGATCTTTTGGTGTATTTAATGGGGCAAGGGGACATAAGGGTAACATGGATGGGTATAAGTGAGAGGTTTGAGCATGTTTTACTGAGATCTATAATCCTAACATTAGAGAATGAGAAGGGGCCTTAGGACCTCATGGCATAGGAGGTAAGGAGCCTAGAGAGAAGGGAACAAGAGAAATTTATTGGGGAACCCCCAATAGTTGTGATAATGGGATTAGGGGCCCCATTATCACAACCCACAAGCCTTTAAAACATAACCACTAAATTTTCTATACCCCTAACCCTAAAACCATAATCTCTTTAACCCATACACTCATAAATCATAACCCATTAACGCCTTGATCCCTTAAACCCTAAGCCACTAACCCCTTAACCCTTGAGCCATAAGTTAGAATCCCTGAACCCCCTAAGCCCTAATCCCTAAGCCCTTATCCTCTTAAGCCCTGACCCTTAACCCTAAACCCCTAAACCCATATAACCCCTAAACCCTTAACTCTCTGACACCTAAATCCCATAACCCTTAAGAGATTAACCCCTAAATCCCCTGACCCATATTCCATTGGTGCTTAACCCTTAACCCCTAAAACCCTTAACCACTAAGCCATTAATATCTAACCCTAAACCCCCTAGACCTCAACCCCTTGGCCCTCATCCTCCTACGCCCTAACCCTTTACCCTTAACCCATAACTCCTAAACCCCTAACCCCTTAACTCCTAGAACCCCTGAGCATTTTTCTCAAACCATAGGTACTCCAACACTAATATTCTTGGTCATATTAGGATTTTTTATACTAATCCCTCCAAATAAATCCTGTAAGCACTACTAGGGGGAAAAGAGCCACAAGGTCCCCAAATTTTATCTACAATGTATGGATAGTCATATTTACCCCAAATATCCTCCATGTATGTGATTTCAAAGGAAAATAATCTTGTATTCTAATGTCCACAAATGCATCTATTTTCATCAAAATAAAGTTATAAGGTTCATATCCTTACATTTCCGAAATGTAATTCATGTTCACTCAGAAGAAAAAAGAGGATATAAGGATGTCCCTTTAGTTATCATCATACTTTGACACTGGCCCATTCTCTTACCAAATGTATGCATAAGAATTGCATACAAGTCTATAATCTTTCTCAAATGTTTGGTCCACAACAATATCAATACAAAATACAAATTCCCTTAGTTTTCTCCAAGTGTATTTGAAACTGACACAAGTTGTCCTCAACTACATGAATGGCGCAATATTCAAGCTATTGATATCTAGGTTCATCCCCTTTTAAGCCCCTCTTTTGTGCCTTTCATAAAAATATGACCAAGTTCATCTTACAATTGGATCTCCCTTTTGAATTTGGTGAGACTACCACATCGTTCTTTATGAATGGCTTGCTTTTAAAAATGATTACACTAATACTCTCAACGTATGTGGGGCTGCAAGATACATTAAGAGGAGAAAGGATAGGTCAAACTAAACCTTATTGTCAAACATAGGTCAAACATATATATAAAAAAAATTGTCTACATATGTAATTCTTGCATTGCTAGATGGTTTTGGATTAACTCTACCATTTATTTCCCCAACTCCATGGTAGCTTTTCATTCCATTAATTCCTTAACAACTACTTTCAATTTCCAAATCTCCTTGTCTTTTTCTCTCAATTTCTCTTATGTATCATGCAATTGAAGTTTATTAGGGAACTACCAATAGTTTAAGCTTTTATCCAAGGGGGGACAAGGGTGTAGCTATAGGGGCATTGGGACCAAATTTTGGGGTTCATAACATTAGGGGAAGTTGAATTGTATGGCCACAAAGGTGGGAGGGGTATCTTGTTGTGTATTGAATGGGTCAAGGGGAGGTCCAAGCATGGTTAATTAAGATCTATAATCCTAGAATTACAGAATGATAAGGTGGCTTAGGACCTAATTTCATATAGAATAAGGGGCCTAGAGGGAGGACAATGAGAGAAATTGAGAGGGGAACCCCAAATAGTGGTGATAAGGGGATTAGGGGCCCCATTATCACAAACCATAAGCCCTTAACACATAACCACTAAATTACCTATCCCCTTATCCCCCAAGCCATAATCCCTTAATTCGTACACTCATAATTGATCATAACCCATTAACCCCTTGAGCCGTTAAACCTTAATCCACAAAACCCTAACCTAAAATCCATGAACCCCCTAATCCTTAACCGGACCTAAACCCCACTAGTACATTTGGGTAGAAAGTATGACATTGTACTCTGATAGTTTAGTCATACTGTTGGACTTTACTCGCAAATATTTTTTGTATTCTTTTAAGAAAAATCCCCAACAAATATTTGCTAGATTTCCAAAAAATACAATTGTCATTGGATATCTGATGATATGTTAGTTAGATATCTACCAATAATTTTGTTTGTTAGTAATGTGATGACAATTGAATTTTCATCAAATATCTAACCTTTAACTAAGTCAATTATATATCTATCAAAATACCAACATTTGACAAAGTTAATATTTTTCTAGTTGGACAATGTTTCGGTGGTCAACAGTCGTTGAAAGTCCAACGAAAAGACCATTTTTTGGTAATAATACAAAAATATTTTATTTTTTTAATTGCATTACAAATATTTAAAAAATATTGAGGTTTATTTTTTAAGATAATCATCACCAAAAGTTTGGTAAGGAATAATTCCACATAACATTCCTCAAAGAGGACAAGGAGACATGAGATCTACATTGGAGGATTTGGGTCATTTCCTTCACTTGTTTCATCCATTTTTATCATCCTTAAGCCCTAAAAAAATTTATAATTACTCGCAACATAATTTCAATCTCTAAAGTTTGAAGATGCCAAAAATTGATTTGTTTCCAACCCATTTTTTTATAGTTGAACATCATGCATCATTGAGTGAACCCATCATGTTTCCTATGGGATGGGATCTAGGTATGAACATCTTGAAAAACATAAAGGAAAATTTTGCACTAAGGCTTGGTTAGACCAACATATAGCACAAAAAATTTCATATCAATTTTGTAATGATAGAACGGAAATTGATTTTTTCCCACAACTGACATTTGTCTTGGCATTCCTAGTTAACAAACAAAACATCCTCACATGCTAGCTAAATAATAGTGAGAAAATGAGTTGCACTTATAAATTATTTGAGCATAGAAGAAACATAGAATTCAACTAAGAGTCTTCATATTAATCCAGGGAACTTTGAGGCATCCTAGTGCATTGTCCTTAACATTGTAAGAATTCATCCATTTGTGTAACTATAACATTAGGCTATACCGTATATCCAATGCATACAAATACCAGGGCCAACGATTTTCTCATGATCCATGAAGCTACCAATGATCAGGTTTGAGGAATTAACATTTAGTTCATAACAACCTAACTCGCCATGATGATGACCCAAGTTCTCTTTAATGAAAATTCAATGAAGAAGAAAAAATTTCAGAGATTTTTTTTTTGCTTTTTACTGAAGGAATATTAGCATGGAACGAGCGTTATAATAAAAAAAAGAGATCTAACTTTATGAATATGGCATAAGCACTATTAGGAGATTTTGGAAAAGCTCAAAAGAAGGCCTGGAAGCGTTTTTAAGTATGTCTCAAATAAAGACCATATTTCAAAGGGCAAAAGGTCTCAAAAGTCAATAACAAAAGTCAAGCTACTTCAAATTCTCAATTCAAAAATTTGAAAGACAATTATAATAAATTACTTCAAAGGGCAAAAGGAAAATGTTCATCTAGGTAAAAAATAATCAGTAATAATGTCAAGAAGAAGTCAAAAGGAAATACGATATATGAATTTCATCTAAAGTTTGGTAGAATGTTGAAGTATCAAAGACACTTTATATTACACATATTGATGATAATGTTGGAAGTTCAAGTTCTTCCTCAACATCAAAGTTTTTTAATCTAAAGTGGCATTGTTCAAGCACAAGTCTCCTTCTTCCTAAACAACATCCACAAAGATGAGTTTTAGAGGGAAAATACAATTTGGATTTTTCTTAAACTTCGCTAGAATTTGTAGAATGATAATACCACAGAGATATGATAGCATCACTGAAAATTGGATGTCATAAAGGTAATAATTCCATAGACCTTGCAGTGATCACTTTAGGTGAATTATACACAAAGCTATTGGAGTCCCAAATTTTCACTTATCAGAGCCTGAAATTCACATTGATTTCACAGAGAGTGGGAGCCTTAGGTTTGCAAAATTTTCATAGGGAATTTAGAGCTATACGTAGCTCGTATAACATAGATAGATATGAGAGCTATCTGATATGAACATAAAGAGAGGTTCACATATATAAGTCCCACATAAGAGCTCACATACCTCTGTCAAATTGTTTTTCTCAAGTGGTACTACAAGCTTAACCTTTAGATATAGACCATAAATATACCTTGAATTCCAAGAGACTTCTTCAATTTTCTCCTACACTTGGTTTGAATGCTTAGAACATACTCTTATCAACTCGTCCTCCTCTTCTAATGTCTTGGAGAAATGTGCTTCATGGCCTCAGGTCTGCAAGGGTTCAAAGAGTTAGGTGCCTTAGGATTTCACTTATAATAGAGATATGGCGCCTCGAGTGAGATCGCATGAGCCACTACAAGACTCGGTCTAAAAAATACAGAGATGTAATGCTATAGGGAGTTTTGGAACAAACTTTTATTTAACCACAATAGGGTTACCTCAGTCTTCTCTTTACACATAATCTCTATATTTTGAACCCTCCACAACTATGATCACAAAACTACCCATTTGGATTAGGCTCCCGAATTTTCCAACCCATCTATGACATTATTCAATTTTTATGGATATTGGAAACACTTGGGTGATTTTCTAGCTAGAGATCCCTCGCGGCTAGCGTGGAATCTTCACCTATGGTAGGATTTGCATAGAACTCAACATCCCATTAGACGAGGCCCAAAATTAAAATCTCCAAAATCATCATGAAGGAGGTCAGGAGATCCAAGTTTTGTCAGCTAGAAGAGAAGAACTCAGTAACAATATTCCGACGAGCGCCATGAAGTGTGCCCATGAATCAAATGCCTTAGAATCTGAGAAGGATGCCTCCTTAGACTATCAGAACAATCTTAAGGTAGCTTTGGTAGCCACACCTCTAGAAGGTTGGATCAAAGTAGCAAAGAAGAAAGGAAAGAAATAATGGAGTGGTGATCAACTCCAAGCTGTGAGATTCCAATGTCTCAGTTTTTTCATTTCCTATATGTGTTATGGACTTTTTTTGATGGCCATCCCTATGTATGTTATGTCTATGGCCATCATTAAGTAAATTCTATCATGGAACCATCATATACTATCGATGTAAATAAAAAAAAAACAATAAAGTGATATTAATATTAATATAATACTTTTTGTAAACTAAAGCTAATTGTATTATTTGAAAGAAATTTGCATTTGTATTATTTGAAAGAAATTTACGATTAAATAGACAATATTATGAATAAATTTAATATAATACTATTACTCAGTGTTGCTTACATATTTCAATGGCCTACTATGTTTTTACCACGAACGACTGCTATTATATGAAATTTTCATGTTCAAAATCTCCCGACATAAAATTTTCTTCTTCGAAAACATATCTACAAATATAATATGAAAATTCAACCAAATTTGGAGGATTCCGAGTCATGAGATTAATCTTGGATGTCAAACACGAATGAATGGGATGGGAATGAGGAAGGAGTTGCGAATGTGGCCTATGATCCCTATTGAAGGTGACCTTGGGAAATGGGCACTCCTCAGAAATCAAAATTTTGTCCTTGCAAATGGCAATCACGTTACAAACGATGATGAGAATTTTTGGCCCCTGCCCTCCATTGCCAAATTCATGTAGAAGGATAATTAAATTTTATTTCAGACAAAGAAAAATAAAATATTTGCTTCAAATCTATATTTTTCAGCTTAATTTTTTAACTTTGTTAACTTTGTTCGATTTTTAGTTGGCTTAGGTTTTGGTAGCTTGTGTAATCAGAGGAATGTAAATAATAGTTTATCAAGTTGTTGTTCTATTTTCGCCTAGGTTTTTATTTTATTACTCATTTAAAGATTCTGGATTGAAGTTAGGCTTACAGTTTGAGGTTTCAGTTCATGAAAAACTAATTTTAATCCCTAAAAATTTACAATGCACTTCCTGCCTTACTCATGGAATGCCATGATTCCTAGTTATATACATAATGGGTACTATGATGAGGCTTTAGAAATATTTCATCAGATGCATTTGGCTTCTACAAAGCCCAAATTGGTCACTTGTAATGCCATTATTTCTGAGTTTACTCATAATGGATGCTTTCACCAGACATTGGAGCTCTTCTGTGAAATAAAAGTGGTAGGTATGAAACCCAATTCAGTTACCATTGCTAGTATTCTCCTGACTTGTGTCTGATTAGATCCATCACTAGACATATTTGGAGGGGTTGATAGTCACCTTTTTTCCTTCTTAGATCTCTTTTTCTTGAATTTTTATTATTATTTGGGTTTATGATGCTAGTAAAGGTGGTGATTAAGGCTAACATACTCTGAGTACCTAATATAATATTGAGTGTAGACAATCATGATTTATTAAGCATTTTTATAAATATTTTATCACAAAGGCTTGGAGGAGACAAAAAGGAGAAATTATAGGAGGATTTTCCACCCTAAAAGGCAGCCGAAGGATCCCAAAGGATTCTCTCCAACAATTCAAATTCTAGAGGCAGCTGAGCAACTCAAAGAGGAGAGAACTAAATATTGGTTTACTTGGAGTCCAATGGACTCAACCACCATTTTCTAGCAAGTTGTTGTTAGCTTCCATGTAGAATAAATAGAGCAGAGCTAGAGCTAGGAAGAGTTAGTCTATCCTAGTCTCACTTCCATTCAAAATTTTTGTTGTGAACTATTGAATCTTTTTGTTTTATTCGAGGATCCAAACTTTCAAAGATGTATGCAGTTATTGTTTTATGAAATGAGCAGACTGATGTCATTTGATTGATTTAAGTTCAGAGGGCTAGGCTCATGGGTTAGGACCTAATCCATGTGCCTCAACTTCTCTGCTGTTATTATATTTTCCTTTCTATCATTTAGCTATCTTTTCCTCTATCATTTAAGTTAGATCTGCATCTGATAAGTTTCATTTCTATTTATTTTTTGTGCTACTATAGTTTTAATTGCTTATGAATAGTGAAATATAGGAAAAACTCCAAAATTGTGGTCATGTCTCCCCCCCTCTCATCTCTGTAATAAAGTTTGAGTAGGGGAAGACCTTCCAACAGGCCAAAATTTCTTTTTATTCGAGTTTGGGGAAGAATATGTATTACCAAATCCAAGCCTTTCCTTCACTATTTCATCCCACATTTCTGTTTGTTTCTCGTACATGAATCTGCAGGTGTGCTTCACTTCTGAGCACCGCTCTTATGCTTCCATTTCCCTCCTTTACTTCTCACCTTAGCGTTGCACTTACCTTCTTTCGAACACCCTTAAGCTCTTCAGCCTTACTTCTCTGTTTTTCTCTATTCATGGCCATCTTACCCTTTTTACGAAAAACACGTAAAAAAATCATACAAAACCACCGAAAACCCGACCTCTGCCTTTTCTCCTCGAGATTCCCACTATTGTACGTCACACTTTGCAATTGCAACATTTAATGATTCCCTTAACACTTATCTCCCATTCCTTGCAATTGCGATATTGTGAAATCGCAAATCGCACTTCGCATTAGTTACCTTCTACCGTTAACACTCACCACTCATTCTTTATGATTGTGAAATTTCAAATCGCAACTCTTAGATTTTTCCATCGCCACATCATCCCGGTTGCACATCACATCCCGCGGAACTTACCACATCAAAAATCGCGTCCCATAGAACTTACCACATCGCAAATCACATCCCGTGAAACTTATCAAATTAGAAATCGTTTCTCGCAACCTTTATCGCAACGCAAATTACATTTCTCACATTTTAGTTTATTCCCATTAATCCTTACCACTATCCTTGTAAACTTGCGATATTGCAATTCACGACCCGCGATGTCACTCTTCGCACTTCGCACTTCGCACTGCGCACCATTTAGTTCATTATGTTAAGTCCTTACGGGCATCCATTTAAACTTGCAAAGTTGCGATTGTGACATCGTACATTGCACATCGCAACTTTTGTTGTCCATCGCATTCCGCCATTGCATTTATGATTTCTTCTCGCTCCGAAGTCATTTCTTGCATTATAATAAGTTTTCCTAAGGGTTTAACCTCCTATGTCTGCTCCAAATCCATTTCTCATGCTATCATAAATTTTTCTAAGGGTTTAACCCCCTCTTTCTGCTTCCAAACCTCATTTCATGTGTCAAACCCCCCATTAGCCCTCTTAGCCCTTTTTCTTCCCTCTAAGCTACAAATTAATTATTTTTAATTAAAATTAAGGCATGGATAGGAGTATGGTAGATAGATCATAGGATAGGTAGAGTGAATTTATCCATTTGGCCAAGTTAAGTGTGGTTTAGAATTAATTTCCTTTCTACTATTTTTTTTCTGCAAATTAAATTAGTTTCATTCTTGGAATTCCTTTCCAACAATTTAGTTCAGTTTATTTTCTTTCATTTCCTTCCGACAAGTTAATTTCCATTTTTTCTCATAATTTAAGAAATAACACCCTTTCATGAAGTAGAAGAGGATGACATGAACATAATGGATATGATGTGTATATAGCATTGTCACCTCAAAGTTTGTATGAACACCGGGTTGATAAAGTGATGTAGGGAAACCCCTGGGAGTTGCAAAATTCTTGGTGCAATACCAAGGCTCACCACTTTTTCGTGCCGTTTCCAGGGAGTTGTGTAGTAGATATTTTGATTTTGTTTTAGCATTATTTTCTTCTTTCCTTTCTTTTCATGTCAAGTCGGAAATATTGAAAAGTACAAAAAATATCTTATTTTCATGCCTCATAGGACTAGGAATACTCAAGACAAACATTACCTAAAACCCCCACATCACCTCCTAGCCACCCTTCAATCTTCTTTAATGGCAATGAGATTGAACCCCCTATAAGAGAGCCTTTTGAATATTTTGAGGATCCTATTGGGGAAGAAGAAGAAGACCTTGTTTCAACTAAGGGACTTGCTTCACCTATCTTAACCATGGCTGGGACCCAAAGAGCCTTTCCCATAAGAGAGGTAGATGGGGACACTAAGATGAAAAACATTGAACCCTCAGCTCTTCCACACTTCCATGGAATTACCTATGAGGACCCTGACACATTCATGTTTGAATTTGCTGTTGTATGTAGGACTTATGGCTACACCTCTGATGATCAGAAGTTGAAGTTATTCCCACTTATCCTTAAGGATGCAGCCTTGTGTTGGTTCATGGGTCTGCCTGGGGATAGCATCACTACCTGAGCACAAATGGAAGATACCTTCAACATCAAGTACAAAGACTAATGTAGGTCCAAGGAAACTAAGGATGAGATATTTAGGATGACTCTAGGGCCTGATGAATCCCTAGAGGATTATGAAGAGAGGTTTCAATTGAACTATAAGAGAGCTAACTATACTCTTGATACTGACTCTCTTAAACTTGTACTTATTCAAGGGATTAGTGAAGAGATTATAGAAACCTTGAATATGTTATCAGGAGGAGATATCTACCAACAACCCTATGAAACAATGAAAAATGTCTTTCGGAACTATTCTAGGGCATTTAGGAAGAAGGCAGAGCTAGTCAAAGTACATCGAATGCCCCCTCCTCTTCCACCTTCATAAAACATGAGATTGGAAACATGTTAGAGGACTTCAAGAGTGACATGATGCACACCTTTGCTTTGAAAATAGACACAATGTAGGTCAAAAGAAGCAAGAGGAACCAGAGAGAGCCCTGGCCATATTTTGTCCTCGATGTACCAGGAAACACCCAATAAATGAATTTCCACTGAATGTCATAGAGGTTTTCTTAATATTTGAAGAGAATCATGCCACAAACAAGTGTCCCTACTTACCTGGACTTAAAATTGTATATCAAGGTGGGGAAAAAATGCCAGAGCAACTCTGTTTCATCAACTAGAGAAGGCCTCAGGGCCCTCGGCCATATCAACAAGGTATGAAAGGTGCACCTCACTCTTACTGTTACAACAATTAGAGTGCACCCATGAAACCTTGGTACACCCCCACTCCTCCATCCTAGTGTACGCCTCCTACTTGGCCTTCCAACCCTTGATATCATGCTCAGCCAGTAAACCAACCATTTTAGCATTTTGTTCCACAACAACCTCAATGGAACAATCCATCCCAAGGGTGGAAGCCTCAACAAAATCAACTACTTGCTCTAGTGCCTCCACCCAAACCTCAACTTTAGCTTATTCATGTTGCTCCACCTAGGCTACCTATACCTCTAGAAACTAATTCGAACCCAAAAAAAAGATAGGAACAACAGGCTCCCAGTGGAGAAACATCCCATCCAGCTTATGCTGTGGAGATACAACAGGTTAATCTCGGGTCGGGAAGATTACTCCCAGACAACCATCCCCCATCTCCAGCTATAGAGGTTGAGGAGGAAAAGGAAGAAGATAAGACTCAAATCCAACAACCTCCTTTTCTCGAGTGCTTGATCCACCCTAGTCAGCACACCCCAGAGGAGACTGAACTCCTGGGAGAATTAGGAAATTTGTGTGTAAAGATGCCACTTCTCCAGGCCATTAAGGATGTCCCTATCTACAATAGGCTCATCAAAGAAAAGTACTTCAAGAAACCTAGAAGCAGGAAGAGAGATATCCCCACCATCAATGTGGTAGGACAACTGTTTGGAGTGATGCCAGGGAAGGTGATATTTCCAAAATACCTAGACCCTGGTAGTCTATTTTTTGATGTACATATAGATGGTGTCATAGTCTAACACTCAATGTGATATAGGGAGCCATCGATATCATGACCAAAGGAAACTATGTTGAAACTTAATCTCCTAAGGGACTTTACAGAGGAAACACAATAGGCAGCTGCAACTTGTGTTAAGGTGTTTCTTGAGAGAAGTGTGAATCGTGTTGGAAGCATTAATTTAACTTTTTATTTACAGAATTCTATATGTGGCTTTGATGAACCCAACTTGCATATACACGCTCATATACTAAAATAAACTAGTATATACTGATATAATTTTGCAGATTAGAAAAAAAATTCAGAAACAATATTTAACTCAGTTTACTAGTCATACATCTGTTAGATAATTAGTAAATATGTGCAGTAACAGTAGTATAAATCATCACACAAGAGCAACACACATGAACACCAATATTTAAGGTGGAAACCCAATTCGGGAGAAAACCACCGCTGATGTCATCTCTGTCTTAAATATTTATTATATGGAAAACTGTTTACAATATTGTACTGATACAGACTCATATCAGTATGCAAGCATCTACCTGCAGAAGGCTACAAACTTCTCTCATTTTCCAGCTACTACTGGAAGGGAGCTACAACCCCCTAATCTCGTTTACCAGCCACTACTAGAAGGGAGCTTCAACCCTCAGAACCATTACATACCACGTTTCATCAATTTTCATACTCGATCAAATAGCATCAACACAACTCTTCATAAACATCAACAACCATAAAATTTACCCAATAATTCAATCAGACCACTGTAACCAGAACTCATAAATAACCTAGAATTCAGAATAAATATGTAGATACAAACTCAACCCTGAACATTCATCAACTTAAAATGCATACGCTACTTTGCTTCACTGAATCTGCACGTATACGTGCTTTCCTTCACACCAACCTACGTATATATTTGTGAATACTATTTTTCAGAATGTAATCAGTCTCAGATCCAGATGTGAGGCTTTCAGTTAGATATCTTTAGAAATTCAGAACCCTTCATCAATTAGTCACCATCAACCATGTTTATTCTCTCATTGATAATATTTGTACACAATCAACTTAGTAGCATATACAGTATTGAAACAACCCAGTTCTACAAGAAGAATTCATTGACATATAGCATACAAATAGTAGGAATAACAGAAAAACCTTTGCAATAAGCTTCAGAAAACCCTAACTGCCATACACGCCTTTTCTAGATTTCTTCACTTGACTTCAGCAAACTTGCGCCGCATCATAGATCTAATCATCTCTTCAATGGATCACACAAGAGCATAGTCATTTCATATATAGAGATCCTGAACCATCATTGTATCCATGGGTGCATCATAGATTCATATCTATCAATTAAAACAAAGTTCATCCCATGAAAATATACCTTAGAGAAAATTATTCAATAACAACCCTTACTCATGCACCCTTTGCACTATGATCTTCTTCTCCTTATATAGATTTAGCCTTTACCAATACCATGAGTGAGAAACACACATCTGCTGATGGTATTATTGGATGGAGTCAAATAGACAATACATCGCTCAATACTATGGGCTAATACCATGGTAATGCCCATTGGTATCATAATTTTAGAGCACAAAAGGCATACACGACTTGGATCGTTCATATCCGCATGTATCCACAACTTCTCTTCACACAAACTACGTATATACTAATTCTGAAGGTATACACGGGTTTCCTTCATAAAAGTAGCGTATACATTGCATCCATATGCAGGTTTCCTTCGTCAAGACTGCGTATACATTGAGAAATAATTCTTGGTTCATTTCTCTGGCACTTATTGGAATTCCTTTCTCTGTCACATCTGAACTGACCTGTAGAAACATTATTTTTAAATCTTTAACCCATAGGTTTCTTATCATAGGAAACTCATCAAGTAGGTTTCCATCAAGGACAATTTCATCAAATAGGTTGCCATCAAGGACAACATATTGCAACATATTGCCAACAATCTCCCCCTTTGGACTTGATAGCAACCATGATGGTGTTTGATCATCACAATAGATAAATACATTAATCATAACCATTATTCAAACAGAAAAATACTCTTCTCCTTTGACATCAAGGGCAAAGGGCAGATCAAAACCAAAACAAGGTTTCTCTTCCCTTGTAGAAAGATGAGTTCTAAAGATCTGATGTGTACTCAAATTACCATGCTCCCCATGAGTTCATGCTGGATCTTTAGAAAATTTTTTCAATGAAATACATGACTCAACCGAGTATGAGATTTCCTGTCACCAAGGAATCATACTTACATCAATGATCCAACCAAGTGGAATTACAAATTTGACTCAACTTCCCAACCAAGCGGGTTTACAAATTTGAGAAATTCCTTACATGACTCAATATAGCAATTTTACATCATAGGTCTCAACATGACCTTTTCATCAAATTACAGATATGACTATTTATGACGAAAACCAAAGAATCTCAAACATGATATCATAACACAACAACCAATCAAAATTCCAACAATACATCCTTTTCCACAAGAAAAGTGCTCCCCCTTAGCTCATGCATCCTGAACACCTTCAACAACCAAATCATCAAAGCATCTTCATCAAGGAGATAAATATCAAAGAATTATACAGAAAGATGAATACTGGAACAATAACAGAGATTACCCAACAATACCACAACTATTCTGAAACGTTGACCCAAAGAAGTTATGTCAGCAAAACCTATATGTGGTTTTATGCATAGAAACTCCCGTATATATGCGATTTTCATTTATGAAACCCACATTTTGAATTTAATCTTCTGAATTAAGCAGATTTTATCAGAGAGGCAGAGACAACTCCCAAATTCTGTTTCAGATATTCGAATGCTTCCCTAGGAAGAGGTTTAGTAAATATATCAACAACTTGTTCTTTGGAGGGAACATACTCCAATTTAACCTTTTGTTCAAGAAATTGTTCACGTAGGAAGTGATACTTGATAGGAATGTTCCTGGTCTTGTAATGCATAATAGGATTCTTTGAGATACTAATGGCACTTATATTATCACACAAAATGAAGATGGGAGGTGAACATTTGATTTGAATGTCTTGTAAAGTCTGCATCATCCAAAGTAGTTGTGTGCAACATGATGTGGCAGCCACATATTCTGCTTTTGTCGTGGATAAGGCAATAGAAATCTGTTTCTTACTGAACCAAGATACCAATCGGGGCCCCATATAGAATGCACCACCACTAGTGCTTTTTCAATCATCAAAATTTGCAGCCCAATATGCATCTATGTAAGCATGAAGAGTGAGATCAACATTCTTTGGATACCATAGACCATAGCCTTGAGTCCCTTGTAGATATTTAAAAAAAAAATTTACAGCTTGAAGGTGAGACTCTTTTGGATTAGCTTGGAATCGACCAAAAATCCCAACTACATGCATAATGTCTGGTCTTGTCCCGGTTAGATAAAGCCAACTTCCAATCATGGATCTATATTTTGGTTGATTCACCATGGGAGAATCATCATGAGAACTAAGGTTACATCCAGTTACCATTGGCATACTCATAGGTTTGCAGTCTTCCAACCCATACTTCTTCAGAATTTTCTTAAGATATTTTGTTTGTGATAAAAATATGCCATCTGTTGCTTGTTGCACTTGTAAGCCAAAAAAAAATGTTAGTTCGCCAAGTAAAGACATTTCAAATTCTTGCTTCATAATAGAAGAAAATTTTTGACTCATGGACTCTTCATTACTCCCAAAAATGATATCATAAACATATACAACTACAATCAATAGTTTATATTTTTCAATTTTTGTGTATAAGTTGATGTCAGCAGATCCCTTTGAAAAACCTTGTTGATGAAGATATTTGTCAAGACGATAGTACCATGCCCTTGGAGCTTGTTTGAGACCATATAAAGCCTTTTTAAGTTTGGAAACAAGTTTTTTATCATTTCCCAAAATGAATTCTTCTAGTTGTTCTATATAAACTTCTTCTTCTAGATCACCATTGAGGAAGGTAGATTTAACATTCATTTGATAAACTTTGAATTGTTGAAATCTTGAAAAGGAAAGAAACATTATTATGGCTTCAAGTCTAGCTACAGAAGCAAATGTTTTTTCAAATTCTATACCTTCTTGTTGAGCATACCCTTTACAAACAAGTCTAGCTTTGTTTCTAATAACATCTCCATTTTCATTTAACTTGTTTTTGAATATCCATTTTGTTCCAATAATTTTTTTATCATGAGGTCTTGGAAGTAATTCTCAAGTGTGATTCTTTTCAATCTGATCAAGTTCTTCATTCATGGCTTGAATCCAAAATTCATTTTTTCTAGCTTGATTTACATTCTATGGTTCAATAGTGGATAAGAATGACAAATAGCTAGGGGATCCTACAAGAGTTCTTCTTGTTTGGACACCTGATCCCTTTTCTCCCAAAAATTTGAGATTCTGGATGATTCTTTTGTACATACCTGGATGGAACCTTTTTAGATAGATATTCTTCTACTACTTCATTGGGTTCACCTTTTATATTGTTGTTATTTGATGAGGAAAAATATACATCATCATCATCTTCAGTTGTTGTTGTTATTTCCTTTCTAGGAGCTGAGAGAGACTCATCAATTACAACATCAATACATTCAACAATCTTCCTAATTCTTTTATTGTAACACTTATATGCTTTAATTCTTGAAGAGTAGCAAAGAAATATTCCCTCATCTGCTCTTGGTTCAAATTTACCAAGTTTTTCATCATTGTTCTTGATAAAAAAAATTCTTCCAAAAACTCTAAAATGTTTTACAGTTGGAAGATTACCATACCAGAGCTCATAAGGAGTTTTATCACTGTTCACATAGACATGAGCCTTGTTAAGAATATTTATTGCGTTATGTGTTGTTTCTCCCCAAAATATATCAGGTGTTCTAGAATCATCAAGCATAGCATGAGCCATATGTTAAACTGTTCCATTCATTATTTTTTCCACGCCATTTTGTTGTGGGGTTCCAGCTACAGAAAACTGTCTGTTTATGCCATGTTGTTCACAGAAATCAAAGAATTCATTTGATATATATTCCCCTCCTCGGTCAGATCTAAGAGACTTGATATTTAGATCTAATTCATTTTCAAACAAGGCTTTGAAGATCTAAAAATTTTCAAATTCTTCATCTTTGTGTTTTAGTAACCCATTCCAACACATTTTAGAGAAGTCATCAATAAATAGAATATAGTATTTTTCTCCACAGGGTGAATTTTTCCTCATAGGTGCACATAAATCAGTATGTATGAGCTCAAGAGGATTACTTGCTAATCCTTCTTTGGCATTGAATTTCGCTCTGGTTTTCTTACCAAATTGGTAAGATTTGATATGGTACTTTTAGGCAGAGTGATGTTGGGAAGATCATGAACAACTTTGAGTCTGCTAGATTTGGTGATTTGAGAGAAGATCGAATGGCCCAATCTTCTGTGCCATAACCAATTTTTTGAGGATTTACCCAAGTAACGTTGTTCTTTGCAACCTTTCAATACATACTGATTGCTTAGTGTTCTAGTTCCTTTTATTACTGTTTTTCCTGTGTCAAGTTCACGTACCACACATTCTTTTGAACTAAAGACAACTTCATTTCCTTGATCACACATTTGACTCACACTTAGCAGGTTATGTTTTAATCCATCCACATACATAATATTGTTATCTTTTACCTTTTATTTTAAAAAAACAGAACCTTTTCCTTTAATGACATCAGGAGTATCATTTCCAAAGGTAAAATTCTTTTCTCTTTCTAGAGCATTGCATGAAAGGATTTTATTTCTATCGCCTGTCATGTGTTTTGAGCATCCTCTATCAATGTAAAATTGATTTTCTTCCCCTTCTGCAAACAAGGCTATGCCACATTTCTCAACCTATAAGTCCTTCTTTCTCCATACCTTGGAACTTGAAGGTATATTCTCTTTTGGCTGAAGTTTTCTCCTGCATTCAGATTCTCCATAACCAAAGTTATTGCAATAAGCACATTCAATTTCATTTTGAAGAGGGGAGAAGTTGTTATAAGTGTTATTCTTTATTCCAGTCTCATTTCTTTGCTTTCTTGCTTCTCTAGTCATGATGGTTTTGTTTGCAACACATTGAACAACTTTATGACCAAAATTATGACATGAGAAACATTGCCCATTAAAGAAGAAATTTCTGCGATCATGAAACCTTCTTTTTGTGTTTACCTGCTGATTGGTATTTCTCTGATTTATATTTCTGCTATTTTTATTTGTATTAAAGTGGTCATCCTTTACTTTTGAATTATCTTTGTTCTCTTGCTGTGTGGCAGCATGTTGTATGCTGGCTTTAGCTGCATTTAGATATCTTGGTGCTGAAGATTGAGAGGATTCTCTGATATATCCAAGACCTGTCTTTATAAGAGGAGAACGTTGTACCTTGATAATTTCATCTAAGGTTTCAGATCCTTTAGCAAATCTAAGATTCAAATTTTTCACTTTCTCAATTTCCTTTCTTAGACTTACTATTTCACATTCTAATTTCTCATTATGTTTCTCCTTTTCTACAAGATGATTTTTTAGAGTCTCTATGGAAATTTTGTTTTCTTCCAAACATATTTTGAGCTGATTTATTTCTTCAAGAAAATCATTTTCTTCTAGAGCATCCATAAAGGTATCCTTAGCCTCACTAGTTTTTTTTTTCAAAAGCCATGAGAATTCTAACATCTTGATCAGATTCTCCTTCTTCATTATTTGAATGCCCATCACTATCTTCATGAGTATAATAAATTTTTCTACTGATAAACCGATTCTTATTTCATTCTGCCACTTCCTTTCCTTTTTCATGATTTTCTTTATGGGGACATTTATCATCATAATGACCAAATCTTCCACAAGAAAAACATTTAAAAGGAAGCTTACCTCTGAACCTTCCAGTGCCAAGTTGTAGCTTCTTTACAAAATTTACTTCATCTTCTTTTGAAAAATACCCTGATCCTTCCTTTTCTTGTACTTCTTTTCATTTTGCAGCAGCTCTAAAGATAACTTATTTGACTTTAGATGAACCTCCTTTTCTCATTTCATAAGTAGTCAGAATACCATGATGTTGAACAATAGTAAGAGTTTGTAGATCCTGGCTCTCTTCAATAGAAAACACTTTTGACTGGAATTTGGGAGTTAAAGATATTAAAACATTTTCTACCAGAGTAGTGTCAGTTATGCTTTCACCCTTATTTCTCATACGATTTATAATATCATCTAGACATAAAAATAAACTGGAAATGCTTTCCTCATTATGCATCCTGAGATTTTCATATTGAATTATGAGCATTTCGAGTTTAGCACTTTCTACCTTGGTATCACCTTCATAGCTTAGAATGATTTTGTCCCATATCTCCTTTGATGTATTCAACTGCATGTATTTAAAAAATTATAATTTAGTCAGACTTCCTAACAATGCATTGACCGCCTTTGCATTGATTTCATAGTTCTTTCTTTCTACAGCATTTGTTGGAACTGATGATGGATATTGATAACTTCCTTCAACTATAACCCATACATTTGTTCTAAGAGATTGATGATCGGATCTTGTCCTTATCTTCTAGAAGATTAAATTGTTTCCATTGAAGAGAGGAGGCCTGATAGATGCTGTCCCATCTTGATTGCTCATCGTAGTTGATCTTCCTTCTAGCGATTAAGCTTCTTCAGAAGGACTTTCTCTCATACCAATTGTTGGGAAAAATACTTAGCAAGGGGGGGGGGGGGGGGTGAATCAGTATTTAGGGCTTACTGAAAAGACTTTAATTTTTTCTTTACATAATTCCATATGTGGCTTTGATAAACCCAACTTGCATATACACAGACATATACTAAAAGAAACTAGCGTATACTGATATAATTTTGCAGATTAGAAATTTTTTTTCAAGAACAATCTTTAACTTAGTTTACCATTCATGCATCTATTATATAATCAATAAATATGTGCAGTAACAGTAGTATAAATCATCACACAAGAGAAACACACATGAAAACCAATATTTAAGGTGGAAACCCAATTCGGGAGAAAACCACTGCTACTGTCATCTCTATCTTCAATATTTATTATATGGAAAAATGTTTACAATATTGTACTGATGTAGACTCATATCAGTACGCAGGTATCTACCTGTAGAAGGCTACAACCTTCTCTCATTTTCTATCTGCTATTGGAAGGGAGCTACAACCCCCTAATCTCATTTACCAGTCATTACAGGAAGGGAGATTCAACCCCTTGATCAGAACACCAACTTCTATTGGCAGCAAGATTCTACTTCCATACTAAAGGCTTCAAACCTCAAAACCACCGCATATCACGTTTCATCAATTTTCATACTGGATCAAACAACATCAACACAACTCTTCATAAACATCAACAACCATAACCTTTACCCAATAATTCATTCAGAACACTGTAACTAGAACTCAGAAATAACCTAGACTTTAGAATAAATATGCAGATACAAACTCAACCCTGAACATTCATCAACTTAAAATGCATACACTACTTTGCTTCACTGAATCCGTGTGTACACGCGCTTTCATTGACACCAAACTGCATATATCTCTGTCAATACTATTTTTCAGAATGTAATCAGTGTCAGATCTAGATGTGAGGCTTTCAATCAGATATCTTTAGAAATGAAGAATCCTTCATCGGTTAGTCACCATCAACCATGTTTATTCTCTCATTGATAAGATTTGTACATAATCAACTTAGCAGCATATAAAATATTCAAACAACACAGATCTAAAAGAATACTTCATTGACAGAAATTAGACAAATAGCAGGAATATCAGAAAAACCTTTTCAATAAGCTTCTGAAAACCCTAAATGTCATACCCGCCTTTTCGAGATTTCTTCACTTGACTTCAGCAAACTTGCACCAGGTCATAGATCTAATCATCTCTTCAATGCATCACACAAGAGCATAGTCATTTCAGATGTAGAGATCCTGGACCATCATTGTATCCATGGGTGCATCATAGATTCAGATGTATCAATTAAAATAGAGTTCATCCCATGCAGATATACCTTATAGAAAATTATTCAATAACAACCCTTACTCATGCACCTTTTGCACTATGATCTTCTTCTCCTTATATAGATTTAGCCTTTACCAATACCATGATTCAAAAGCACACAACTGCTGATGGTATTCTTGGATGGAATCAAATATACAATATAGTGCTCAATACTGTGGCCTAGTACCATGGTAATGCCCATTAGTATTATAATTTTAGAGCACAAAAGGCATACGCAACTTGGATCGTTCGTATCCGCGTGTATCTGCAACTTCTCTTCATACAAACTGCGTATATACTAATTCTGAAGGTATACGCGGGTTTCCTTCTTAAAGGTACCGTATATATCTCATCCATACGTGGGTTTCCTTCATCAAACTTGTGTATACATTGAGAAATATTTCCTATTTCATTTCTCTGGCTCTTAATGGAATTCATTTCTCTGTCACATCTAAACTAACTTGTAGAAACATCATTTATACATCTTTAACACATAGGTTTCTTATCATAGGGAACTCATCAAGTAGGTTTCCATCAAGGACAACATATTGTAACATATTACCAACAACTTCCAGATCAGTCCACAGTAACTCTGGAAGGAATTGTTGAGGATTTTATGGTTACCATTGAATCTTGGGAGTATCCTATAGATTTCCAGGTCTTGCAGCCAAAGACCAAGTTTAATGGTTATCCTCTCATCTTTGGGAGACATTGGTTAGCCACTATAGATGCTTATATTAGTTGTTGGGATGGAAACATGATTATCAAAAATGGGCCTTTCTCTAAATAGCTAGTGTTATATCCTCCATCCCAACCTTCCATTTATCATGATCTCCGTATATGGTTGGAGGATGAAGAAGATGATTTATATAACATTGCCCCTATGTGTACCATAGATGCTATCCTTAGAGGGGAGCAGCTTGATGAATATGCACTCATCAACCATGCCATTCAAAATTAGTCCTCCACTAACACTCCTCTCAAAACCCTAGTCAAATATTTGGAAAGCCAACCTTGGATTGAAGTGCAATAAGTTGAGATAACCTCTAAAAACACCAAGGTTGTCGAGGTTGGCCCATCCAGATCTCTAAAAATCAACCCAAACCTCTAAAATGAAGATGAGAAGCAGCTATGCTAGCTTTTGAAATAAAATCTTGAAGCATTTTCTTGGGATTACAAGGAAATGAAAGGGGTGCATCCTTTAGTATGTAGACATCACATTTACATCAAAGAAGGATGCAATCCTGTGAGACAACCCTTAAGAAGAATGAACCCGTCTCTAAAGGACATAGTCAAATAAGAGCTACAAAAACTATTTGATGCGGGGTTAATGTATCCTATATCTGATAGTGAGTGGGTATCTCCTCCTATCCTAGTCCCAAATAAGAATGGGAAGTGGCGAATTTGTGTTAATTATCGAGAACTTAACAAAGTCACCAAGAAAGACCATTTCCCTTTTCCATTTATAGACCAAGTCCTACATGGCCTTGTAGGGAAGAAGTTCTTTTCCTTCTTAGATGGGTTCATTGGGTACAATCAGATTGAAATCAGCCTCGAAGACCAGGATAAGACTACTTTCACCAGCCCTTGGGGTACCTTTTCTTATAGAGTCCTACCCTTTGGGTTATGCAATTCCCTAACCACCTTCCAGAGAGTTGTCCTGAGCATATTTTCTAAGTTATTCCATGGCTCTGTCGAAATTTACAGGGATGATTTCACACCATATGGTGATGAATTCGAGGAATCTCTCTCCAATTTGGGTAAATTACTAAGAAGGTGCATTGATATGCATCTCTCCTTGAGCCTAGAAAAGTGTGAATTCCTGAAGAAAGAAGGGGTTGTATTAGGACACTCCATATCCCAAGAAGGAATACAGTTAGACCCGAACAAAATCACTATCATCAAAAGGGTACCTGCTCCTCAAAAGCAGGAAGATTTCAGGAGTTTATTAGGCTTAGCTAGTTACTATAAAAGGTTCATAATATTTCAATAAGATGGCTTCACCATTATTTTGGTTATTGGCCAAAGATTCTGAGTTTATTTGGTCTGGTCCTTTTCAGGAGGCTTTTGAGCTCATTAAGAAGTAGTGGACTACTGCCCCCATCCTTCAAGGTCCAAGTTGGACTCTGTTTTCCACATCGACATTGATGCATCCGACAAAGGTATAGGGCCAGCATTAGGACAATTAGAGGAAAAAATACCTTACACCATTTATTTCATTAGCAATATTTTGTCCAAATCCATGTTGAATTATATTGTTACTGAGAAGGAGATGTGGGCAATTTTCCATGCATTGAACAAATTCAGGCATTATGTTACTGGATATCAGACCTTTGTTCACACTGACAATGCAACCATCAAGTATTTAATGAAAAAAACGGAATATAATGTTATAATAATTAGATGGTTGTTACTTTTGCAGCAATTTTATTTGACTGTTGTTGATAAACCTCAAAAGGAAAATGTTGTTGCAGATTTTTTATCCAGGTTAGTTCTCCCTGCAGGTGAAGAAGGAATGGTGGATGATCAGCTGCCGGATGAACACCTCTTTGCCCTATCAACATTCTCACCATGGTTTGCTGATATATCCAACTACTTGGTTGCTGGAAGACTCCCTCCTAATCTTTCATTCAGGGAGAGGAGTAGAATCATAAAAAAAAACACCCCTTTCACATGGATTGTGGGGGGGGGGGGGAGGGGGGAATCTCTTCAAGCTAGGCCCTGATCAAATCCTAAGAATATGTGTGAGGGAGGAAGAATTTTTTGATATCCTCTCTGAATTTCATGATAACCCATGTGGATTCCACTTTGCTACAAAGATAATTGCTTACAAAGTTTTGCAGGTGGGTTACTATTGGCCTATCCTTCAGCAAGATTCCAAAAGATACACTAGCAGGTGTGACCAATGCCAAAGGATGGGGAAACCCAAACAAAGGGAGTAAATGCCTTTACACCCTCAGGTGGCTCTTGATCCATTTGACAAGTGGGGAATGGACTTTTTTGGACCCATCAATCCACCATCCGGATAAAAGAAGTATATCATAGTCTGCACTGATTACCTGACAAAGTGGGCTAAAGAAAAAGAAGTGAAGGTAGCAACCGAAGAAAAACTAGCAGAATTTTTTAGGGAGAATGCATTTTACAAGTTTGGATATCCCAGAGAAATAGTCACTGATCAGGGATCAAAATTCACCTTTCACCTCATTGAGAATATTTTGGGGAAGCACAAGATTAAGAATATAACTTTTACTGCCTATCACCCTCAAGTGAATGGTCAAGTAGAAGTAACTAATAGAGATTTAGAGAGCATCCTCACCAAGGTTGTGAGTAGCAACAGAAAATATTGGGCAGATAGATTGGTAGAAGATACTTGGGCCTACAACACCTCTTGGAAGACAACAACAAGATTCACTCCTTATGAACTAGTCTATGATAAGAAATCTCTAATTTCAGTTGAGTTTGAATTAAATATAGATCTAGAAAATTCCTAAAAAGAGAGGTTTCTACAACTAAATGGATTGGATGAGTCCAAAATGCAAGCACTTATTCACACAGAGGTAGTTCAACTTCAAAGGAAGGTATGGCATGACAAGAAAATCAAAGAAAAGACCTTCCAAGAAGGATATTGGGCACTGTTGTATGATTCAAGGTTTAAAGACTTGAAAGGAAAGATGATGAAAATTTGGTTGGGGCCTTACACAGTGGATAAATTCTTTGATAATGGCAAAGTTCAAATCAGGACCATAGATGAGGAAGGGATCCCCTTGCTTGTCAATGGTCACAGACTTAAAATTTACAAGAAGCCTTTGTCAATGGTAGAATTCATAAATTAAATAAGAATAGAGGTGTATGTGATGGTAAACTCCATAGTTTCCCACACCTCCTGACAAAAAAGAAAAGAAAAAAGAATAAGGTTGTGGGTTGAAAGCCTCGGTGGAGGAAACTCACTTGCTAAAAAAAAAAGGGAAAAAAAAGAATAAAGATCCATGGGTGAAAACCTCTCTGAGGGGCCCAAGGAAATTTTTTGGGTTGCAAACCTCCATGGAGGCAACCCAATTTCTTTCAGAAAAGAAAAAAAGAGAAAAAGAGAAAAAGAACAAAACCAAAAAAATGCAACTACATCACTGTGTTTTTCTTGTTTGTTGTTTTGCAGGTTGTTAATGGTTTCTAGAAAACACAGAGAAGCATTCGACTTCTTTTGCCTTCTTCTATATTTCCTTCCATCCCATCATTCACTCCATTCATATTCATAACTTCCTCCATCACCTCCATACACCACACTCCTCCGTTACTGAGCACAATGTAGTAAGAGAAGCATCACACAAACAGACTGCTAGAAACATCAGGAAGTTCCTTCAAAAAAAAATTTGTTCATGGATTGCCTAGATGAAAAACAAGGGCAGTTGCATAACAGAATATAGGAGAACTATAATGCTACCCATGGCATCTCAAGCACCCCACGCAACATTCACAATAGAGAGAAACAACAGACAAATATTAGTAGCTCATTCAGGAAGCTTCTCCTTCAGCAAGTTGCTCACTTAGAGAACAAGAATATGGTGAAGAACGCAACATCTAAAAAGGCTTGTCTCAAAACTCCAGCTCCTGCAACTACCTTGGAAATAACAAGTAAACTCATGTATAAGCTCTCACCCCTTACCATGCATTCATAATAGCCAGAAATAATTAATTTGCAGACCTAGAGTTTGAGGGGCAGAAAGGTGGCTAGTTAACTCGGCCACCACCATGAGTTATGGCTGGAATAAAACTGGGAGCACACGCCACCTGGGTATGGAAAAGAAAAATTTTAAATCAGTGGAGTAGAGGATAACAAGGGGAGGAAAGCATGCAGTCCATACTGAATTAACAAGTAGGAGGAACCAATTGCCAGCGACAGAACTGGAGCTTAATGGAGCTATATTGGCAATCCAAATTTAGTTGTGCCATCTAATAAAAGGAGATGTCATTTCATCCAAACCAGTGAATTGAAAATATTTAGAGGGAGAGGACCGACAGAGCACACAACACTTGAAGAATAAGAAGAAGAAATAAAAAGAAAAAAAAGAAAGAAAGAATAAACCTGGGGTAGAACCAAAAGAAACAAGAAGAACCAGAAGAAGAGGAGGAAGAACCAGCAAAAACAAGAAGAACCAGAAGAAGAAGAGAGAGATACAAAGGACCAAAGCAAAGCATAAGAGATGGCCATAGAAGTCACAGAGATAGAAGAAAGTGGGCGAGACAGACTCACAACCCAACTTCACATCCCCTCACTACAAAACGATAACTACCATCATGGCTCCTTTGAGCGAAAAAAGAAAAAGGAAGACCTATAGGTATTCTGGAGTTGACAAGAATCAGAGAAAGCCATAAAATTCTCCCATAAGCCTGATCATCATTGAATAATCACCAAGGGGGGAGGAAAGAATCGAAAAAATATTTTTGAAGGAGAAAATGCAGAAGGCACAGGCAGAGAATGTAGCGCTAAAGGAGCAATTGCAGCAAAAAGAGGAGCAAGTAGCCACCATGGCAGACTTATGCATAGAATCCCTTCAACAGAAATTCCCCTCCGACTCAATGCTGTGTACCTCAAAGAATAATGGCTTCTATTTCAAATCAACACTCTAGCCTCCCATGGATCACTCCCTTTCCACGATTGTAGGCAATTCATGAAGTTCTACAAGCAAGCCAACATAGCTGACCAAGAAAACATGGCAAAGTTTTATATGCATAACTTTGTGTTGACTATTCTGGAGATTTGGGGCCCCAATCCTACAATGGGGGATATGTAGTTAATGGCTCTAGCATCTTGGATGGTGAATGAGGACAATAGAGCCAAAGATATATGGAAGGTCATTGCAAGAAGAAATAGAGAACGCTTATATCTCATACCATAATTGTTCAGGCTAAGAGGAGTCATCCTTAACCATCGAGAGATTGAAAAGGACCCTGCACTGGTTGAAAGCTACCTTCCGACTCAAAACCAAGTGATAGGCCACTTTGATGATGTGTCTAGGTAGATAGAAGAGGAGTGCATTATGGCCAGCTAGAGGAGATGGAACAACCTCCCACATAGCCTCACACTAGTAAATTTGGCGGAATTTCCGACGGCCAATTCATCGTTATTCCGACACATAGTCGTCGCAAGAGCGACAGTTCGAGGACGGGCAAAACGTGGTTTGTCGTTCCGTCACAATTTTGACGCACTTAAAAAGTGTCACACTACCGACACATTTTCTGTCGCTTCCAAACAGGCGTCGCTCTTCCGACGCTTGTAAACTGTCACACTTCAGACGAAATGCGGTCCGACATTTTGAACGTCGCTCTTCTGACATTTTTAAAATGTCGCAATTTCGACGAAATTTGGTTTGAAATTTTGAGCATCGCTCTTCCGACGTTTGTAAACTGTCGCAATTCTGACGAAATGTGGTTCGACGTTTTGGACGTCGCTCTTTCGATGTTTGTAAACTGTCGCAATTCCGACAAAATGTGGTCCGACGTTTTGAACGTCGCTCTTCCGACATTTGTAAACTGTCGCAATTCCGACGAAATGTGGTCCGACGTTTTTATACTGTCGCTCTTCCGATGTTTTTAAGCTGTCAGAATTCCGACGCTTACAAGGCATCAGTATACCGACGGCGGGTTCAATTTAAAAAAAAAAATTGAAACTTTAAAACAGGACAGTAAATCTCCAATATTTGTTATGAATTGTGGGCGTTCCAATGACCATGAAATATTAATATAATAAACCACCCCGCAGCGCTTCGACTATAAACAATCATTTTTTTTTCACAAGAGAAAAAACGTTGTTTTTGAATATATTATATGAAGTAAAACAGTCCATGAAGTCATTACATTTTCACATCTAAAGATTGGAACCCAAATATCCATCCAGAAAAATGGAAGTCCCACCCCAGACAATAATAGAAAAATACCCCATGTCACATACAGGGACATGATATAAAACCCAGTAATGGTCCACATGGAGATTATCGACAATCTGAGAAAGCATCCAAATATGCCCAAGGCATCTATAAGAAAGTGAAATAGCAGTATGTAGAATAATAAAGCAACAGATAGAGTACCGACCTCCATTGTTCCAAATACAAATGAAAGTACCCAAAATCCTTGAATAGAGAAAAACGCTAATCATGTGAGGAGTGTGATATGTCTAAAATATAAAATGACCATCAGACCATATCAATAAACCAGCAACATAGACCAGCATCGCTAGTTTTGAAGGCAGAGTGATAAACATTAATCAATTTTCTTTTCACAAGAGAAAAAATGATGTTTTGAATATATTATATGAAGTAAAACAATCCACGAAGTCATTACATTTTCACATCTGAAGATTGGAACCCAAATATCCATCCAGAAAAGTGGAAGTCCCACCCCAGACAATGATAGAAAAATACCCCATGTCACATACAGGGACATGATATAAAACCCAGTAACGGTCCACATGGAGATTATCTACAAATCCGAGAAAGCATCCAAATATGCCCGAGGCATCTATAAGAAAGTGAAATAGCAGTATGTAGAATAGTAAAGCAACAGATAGAGTACCAACGTCCATTGTTCCAAATACAAATTAAAGTCCCCAAAATCCTTGAACAGAGAAAAATGCTAATCATGTGAGGAGTGTGATATGTCCAAAATATAAAAAGTCCATGAGACCATATCAATAAACCAGCAACATAGACCAGCATAGCTAGTTTTGAAGGCAGAGTGATAAACATTAATCATTTTTTTTCACAAGAGAAAAAATGTTGTTTTGAATATATTATATGAAGTAAAACAGTCCATGAAGTCATTAAATTTTCACATCTGAAGATTGGAACCCAAATATCCATCCACAAAAGTGGAAGTCCCACCCCAGACAATGATAGAAAAATACCCCATGTCACATACAGGGACATGATATAAAACCCAGTAACGGTCCACATGGAGATTATCGACAATCTGAGAAAGCATCCAAATATGCCCGAGGTATCTATAAGAAAGTGAAATAGCAGTATGTAGAATAGTAAAGCAACAGATAGAGTACCAACATCCATTGTTCCAAATACAAATTAAAGTACCCAAAATCCTTGAACAGAGAAAAACGCTAATCATGTGAGGAGTGTGGTATTTCCAAAATATAAAAAGACCATCAGACCATATCAATAAACCAGCATCGCTAGTTTTGAAGGTAGAGTGATAACCTATCAACACATAAAATAGTATCATAAAGCGGATACAGGAAATGTGCAGAGACATGTACTGTTGATATACGCCTCACACAAAAAGAATCCATGATAGAGAAAAAATATGTATAATCCTAGGGTCGATTGTATGTTCTGGCTCGCTTGTTCCTGGAAATAAAAACCATCTGCAGAAACCCAGGCTCGCTTGTAAGATCAGGCTCACTTGATTCCAAAATTGGTAACCATCTGTTGCATCCGAGATGTAAGGTTTAGGCTCGCTTGTTTCCATTAGTAGCCCGCTACAGCATCCACCCTGTTCATAGAAAAAAGGTTCCTGTAGATATACAAAGAAAGAGTATAATACGTAGACCATATAAACATGGCTCTGTATTTCAAAAAACAGGTTTAAAATAGAAACAGGGCAACATTTTTTTTTCCAATTGTTATGAACATAATTCGACCGTGAAATATTAATATAATAAACCACCCCGCAGTGCTTCGACCATAAACAATCATATAAACATGGCTCTGTATTTCAAAAAAACAGGTTTAAAATAGAAACAGAGCAACATTTTTTTTTCTAAGTAAATTTAATCTATTAACAGTGGGAATAAAATTACATCGAAGTCAAAAACATTGCCCAGACTCATGGCAAATTTGTCATCAAAAAATCAAAAAATTAAGAAGACTGCCCTCATACGGGGAAACTAGTGTTGAACGTTTACATAATTCAAAAATATTACAGAGGTCCAACATAGTAATATAATCTAAAAGCAGCCCAATTAAGTGGGCCGCGAAGCAAGAAAAACAAATTAACCAAACTACTCCTCCGGCTCCTCGACGATTCGGCACCATCCTTCGGAAGGTCCAGGATCGCTAGGTGCTACCTCCACAGTCATGCCACCGCTCCCCTCCTGAAGGCCCGAATGCTGGCCGGTGTTTTCTGAGCTCAGACCCGCCAGACGGGTGCATTGTTCTTCCATTTGGGCCTCCTCACAGAAAACCCTAGTCATTGAAGCTGTGATTCGTGGGCGGTTCAGAGAGCAATTAAAGGAAAAAAGCACAGTGCGCGTCGTGGGAGAAGGTGAAGCGGTGGGGAAATGAGGAGTAGGGAAGCCCATATGGTGGCCAGATCCTAGAACTCGACCTCGCCCACTTCTAGTATTTTGATAGCGACCTGCGTGATAATCACTAGACTGGGAAGATGACTCAGTTAAGGGGCTGGAGGGAGTGCGTAGGGGTTGACCTCTAGTTCTCCCCCTGCGGAAACGCATCCTTTGACGCAGGCGAGGCATGGGTGCAGTCTCAGCAGTGGGCACAAGAGGAGATGAAGAAGAAGAATTCCAAGAAACAGAGGAAGACAAACAAGGACCAGACCGAGAGAAATGCAGATATGCAGCAAGGTCTAAGCAGCAGTTCAACTGTCCACTTCTCCTTCTCGTCACAATGAGTAGGCAGTGTAACCTAGCAATCGGCTCGTCTGAAAAACCATAGCGAAATGCCATTTTATCGACCCGACTGCAATGTAATCGAAGGACACCCATCATAATTAATCTCTGATCATTAATGAGAGCCCAAGGCCGGATCATATTGGAGCATGCGGAATCGCTAATAGGAGTGGAGGTTCGATCTTGAACAGTGTTAAAACTTAATGCGATTAGATGTGAAAACCTTGGAACTTAATTGAACAACGTTAAAACTTAATGCGATTGATATGAAATCGCCACATCCATGTCCCATCGCCTTAACTGCCATCGAATGCACCCGCATCCGGGAATAGGGCAACATTTGATTGAGGACACATGGCAGAAATTGATTGGAGCAGATCTTTGTTTGGGCCGCTCGCGCAATGGAAATCCGGACATGAAAAAGATTAAGGCGAATTTGATAAGAAAATCGCGTCACAACTCTCCCTCTGTACGCCAGCCCAACTTCGGACCTGAAAAATATTAGGGCGGAATTCAATTGGTTTTCGGGTCACAAAATTGGCTGACGTCAACAGGCTATTTTGGAATGCGAATTTGGTTTGAATTATGGTTTATCGCCGTTTGAAGTCCGGCGGGCTCGACTTAAGAAAAATTTTGTTTGATGCCATCTTATACAATTTGTGTTGGTTTTCTTTGATAATACACATATTTATGATAAATCATGGGAATGCCACACTAAACATGTGGAAAAGTTATATAAATTATTGAGAACAATCATTTTTATGTAAAAATATCCAAATGTGCTTTTGGGAAATTAGAATTCGAGTATTTGGTTCATATTGTTTTAAAGGAAGTAGTGAAGTTGGAGCCTCAAAAGATGCAAGCTATTACAAAATGACCTATTCCTAAGAAAATCAAGGTTCTTAGAATATTTTTTAGACTTACATGATATTATTGATAATTTGTTAAAAATTATGCATGCATTTCAAGTCCACTCACATATCTCTTGAAGAAAATATCATTTATATGGAATGATGAGGCTACTTTGGCATTCTCTCTTTTAATGGATGCCATGTCTTCTAAACCAACATCGGTTGCACCTACTTTTGGTAAAACATTCATAGTAAAGTGTGAGGCACTAGGACAAGGAATTTACGTAACATTAACACAATAAGGGATATCATTGGCTTTTAAAAGCAAGGAATTCAAAGAAAATATTTGGTGAAATCTACGTATGAAAAATAAATGGAAGCAATATTACATGCAATAAAAAATGGGGATAGTATATCATTGGGAGGTACTTTAAATTAAAGATATACCATGATAGCATAAATTATTTTTTGAAGCTATGATTTTCATTCGAAGATTAACAAAAATGAGGAGAAAAAATGCAAAGTTTTAATTTTGAGATAATCTGCAAAAAGGGTAAGGAAAATTTAGTACATTATGCTCTTTCTAAAATAGAAAAGGCCTCAAATTTATATCCAATTACATTTTCTATTCCTATGTGGCTAGAAGAAGCTTTCCATAATGGAAAAATGACAATAGTACTAAACAAAAACTAAAATTTATAAAGGATGGGATGAACTCTATGGAGCATTGGGAGTGAAAGAGAGATATACTTTGGTGCAAATGTAGAATATTTTTATGCACGCAAGCATATTTGAATAAACAAATATTAAGGGAGTCACATGTCTTTCTGATGGTAGGACGCAAGGTTCCTTAGAACATCTCAAAGGATCAAAAAATATATTTTTGGAAGGAATGAAGAAAGATATTCAAAATTTTGTAAGAGAAGGTCAGGCTTGCATAATAAATAAAAGAGAGATAGTAAAATCTCTAGGGTTACTTCAACCATTCCACATACATATTCAAAGACTAGAAGATATATCAATAGACTTTATTACAGGGTTATTGAAATATAAAGGTAAGTATTACATTTTTGTGGTCATTTATATAGACAAATTTTGTAGATTTTTTTGTAGAGCTCAAAGTACATAAACAACAAGCCAAGTGGCAGAAGTGTCTGTGAAAGAAATTCATAGTCTTCATGGTTTTCCTAAAGTAATAGTAACAAGAAACTTTTGGAAATAATTATTTAATATCAGTGGAGAAACACTAGCTGCCATGAGTTCTACATATCAAACACAATCAAATGGTCAAACAAAAATAGTTAACAAATGTTTTTAAGGTTATCTACAATGTTACTCTTTAGAAAAGCAATCTTAATGGATGAAGTGGGTTCATCAAGGAAGAATGTTAATATGATACTACCTATCACACATCTACTAAAATTTCCCCATTTAACGCCCTTTATGGATATCCAACTCCTAGTATCTCATACTTTTTGCAAGATAAGTCCAAAGTATAGGAAACAGAGTCACATATGGAAAATACTAAAGAAACTTTGAAAATTATTATGGAAAACCTTCAAATGACATGAAACATGATAAAACAACAAGAGGAACAACATTGAAGTGAAAGATAATTTGAGGAGGGTAATTGGGTATTTTTTAGATTATAGCATTATAAGCAATCTTCATCCAAGAAAAAGAAGAATAAAGAATTAGCTCAAAAATGTTATGGCCCTAAATAATTATTCATAGGATTGCACAAGTGGTATAGAAGTTATATTTTCCTTCTTCTTGCATTCATAAGGTTTTTCATGTATCTTTCCTAAAAAAGGTTTTGGGAAAAAATATGCCAATGTAAATAGAACTTCCAAAATTAGATGAATAATGAAAGTTGATTCTTGAACCACAAAAAGTTATAGATAAACATTTTGTATCTCTTTGACATATAACCATTATGAAGTACCTAATCAAGTGGAAGAATATTCCTCTAGAAGAAGGTACATGGTAAAATGATCAATTCGTGATGAAATACCCACGGCTAAACGGTTCGTTTGAAGTTTTGACAAAGGTTTTGTTATATGTTTTATATAACGCATGGAGGAATAGTTTTATTGTTTGTTAAGGTCCCACAAAGTGATAAAATTTGAATGGCAGGTCCGAATTTCAATTAGAAGGGCATATATCTATGTCGCCCTTCCATAATGAAAAGCTTTTTAAAAAAAAAAATTTCAATTGACCACAATAAATTATTTTTACATTTCGTTTTCAGAAAGACAAAACCATCAATCTTTATATTAATAAAAGACTGTTTTATATACAACAATGAAGAAGGATCCATCTTTCATTGCTTAAATATCTCAATGGCAATGTCAACATAAGTCTTGAGGACACTATTATAATAATTTGGATAAATACCACCGGGATATAGGAGATTATTATGTGTCAGATTGTGTAATGCAATTTTGACTTTGTCTCACAAGAAGCAGTAGCATGGAGGTCTGGATTTTTCTTATAGAACTTTATTATTATTATTTGAAACGTTGTTTATATATATGAAGACAACAATGAAATTATGAGCATGGTGGACAATTATTCAAGCTCATGATGCCAAACCATGATTATGTAAGTTTGGAATTTAACATTCTTACATGTTAAAGACAAATAGTCAAAATCACTGACAACTTAGTATGCCATAATTAATAATCATTCCCTATTCACTATTGTTAATAGGTTTATGTCACACAATGATCTCTCTTCTCTGGCATTTACTTGTATTGAATATCACTATTCTAGGAATAAGGAGTTATTTTCTCCAAAAATAACCCTAGCCAAACATTGACAATGCATCAAGGATATATTTCTATGCTTCATAAGTACATATGTTCTACTTCTAAATCATGTCTTGGAAGTGGTTGTTTTTCTGGAAATTATTCACCAGTTGGTTTCATACCAAAGTCTTTTTCACATTTTCAACATCCAATACATGAAAAATATAATGGTTTAAAACAACATAAATATTTGAAATTTTGCAAGAATTGTCTGGCACACTTTGAATATGAATTTTGAAGTCAAGTGCATGATGCCGTATAGGATCAAGTGTCATTTTGAATACCAAATGTTTCACAAGAAACTTCTCAACATGCTACCCTGCAGTAAGGATTAAATGACAATATTGCATCAACTATTTCCATAATAAAAGTGCACCTCGGCCAGAAGACTAAACAACTACAAATGTTGTAGAACTAACAAGACCACACAATCAAATGTATTCCACAAGACCAATACTGTATGAAAAATGAAAAGGAGTTTGCAACCAAAAATACCTTAGGCAACTAATTCAATTAGATACACCAAACCATCAGCAAAAAGGAAAACCAACCTACTCAAAAGGCAAGCGTTTACCTCCTTTGACAAAATTTTGAGTTCCGAAACAAGGGCCTTTATTGTGTTGTCAATGCCCCTAGTAATTTGAACGGGGTTTGCACCTGCTGCAACAACCTAAACAAAAAAGGTTTCATTTCAAATTATTTTCCACAAATTTAAGATACAACCATTGTCAGTTTTGTATTTCCTAACAACCTCATAAATTTTGACAAAAGAACCAAATTTTTTTATTACCTGATAGCAATTTTTTCACTCAAAAACTATCTTAGACTCAATAAGCCCAACCCAAAACTAAAAAACCAAACACCATAAGACCCTACAAAAATGAATAGATGATCTTAATCCAGTACTATCGACAAAAAGTTACCTTTACACCCTCACTTATTAAACCTTGTGTTGTTGAATTTTAACTTCAACTGCTGCAGCAGAAGGACGGATGCAGCAGCAACATTTTTTTTGGAGGTTGCTTGCACGCCATCCAGAAATTTAATTCAGCATTTAAAATTCCTGCAAGTTTTTTTTGTAGACAGCCGCAGCCATATTTCTGTACAGGATTTTATTTAAACACAACAACCAGCATTAACACAATTCACCAACCAGAAATTAAACAAACAGAAATTTACCCCCTAGTTTTGTAAATTCCAAAGGAGGACATGTGGAGCATTATTATTGGATCGCATGAAATTGAAGGGAATCTGAAAACCTGAAAACCGGACCCGAATTTTTTATAATGCACATTGCATTGAGAATTCACGTTACAAATTAGGCAGACGTCAGCATCCCATTTTGGAACACAAATTTGGTTTGAAATTCAATCTATTCAGACTTTTGAAGTCTTACGGAAAGGGTTCTTTAATGTTTTGATAGTTTAATTTTATGTATGCTTTAATATATACATATGTTTTAAACATATGTTATATATATATATCATATGCGAAATGAAAGGTGGGCCATAGAATTTAGTTTTAATTTTATTTTTTTTAAAAGAGGGTTTATTATAATATGTTTTATATGTTACGTTATATAAAAATAAAAAGGACAAAAAAGCTTGGTATTTTTTTTTTATAGACAGTACGTAAATTTTTTATTACACAGCAGTGTGTAAAAAGTGAAAGACTGAGTGTAACTTTTTAAGTGTGTATGCACAGCAGTGCGAAAAGGAAAAACACAGCAGAGTGTCTTAGAGACAAAGTATGTTTGTTTTGAACAGACAGTGAGTTGGTTTTATGCACTGCGTTTTGTAGCAGTCATAATTTTGTAATCCCTCTCAGTGAGGAAGTAGTGTAATAGTTTTTTTGAGTTATTGAAGGGAATCGAATTTTTTTTTCAAAGTATTGAAACTCTGTCTCCTGTCAAAGAAATTTTTATTTTCTCTGTGTTAGAGGAAGGGAGATTTATTCTCCATTCATTGTTCTGGAATTTTTCAATATTCCAACATGTGCAAGAACAACATATGTTGTGGTTCCATCCCCAGCTAAATCATTTGTCTTTGCCGCAACTTGCCTTACCAACTTGGCCCCAATATTTTCAACTGGGTCCTCTAATTCAACCAATAAAAAGGCCAAAACCATAACATTGAGATACATTTCATTACAATATCAATAACAATAAAATTTGACTCAGCCATAACCTTTTCCTTTTATTGTTGTGAAAATATTTATGCATTACTCTAATGTGGCTAGTCCATAGGCCAAGTAGACCACTGGGTAACAAATATGTTTCCTTTCACCTTTGAGTTTTCAAATTATGCCTACCAAATCTAATACATTTAAGAGGGGGAACTAATACAACGTTAAAAAGAAAACCAGAGCACACATCTACAAATTACCTCCTTAGCTACTGTCACACCATAATTAAATATTTTCGGAGAACCATGCTTGCTCTCCAAGACAACATTTTTCCCTTCGCCCCAAGGGTGACTCCAACAAGATGAGCAAGTTTGTTCACACCGCCTGCAAGACAAATTGACAATGCTTTCAGTAAGTGTGCAATTGAATGACATACCATATGCCAAAACAACCCTCCATGAAAAATTAAAATAACACATTAAAATCGAATATAAGTGGATAAGGAAAGATCCACCACAGTGAAGTTTCACGTGTAGGTGACCTTCCTTTAAACATAATTTTTTCTCTGACCTGCAATTTTTTTGTCACTGAGCCATCCTTGTTGAAGTAAAACTCCTTTTCCATAGCTCTTGTATTAACTACCCTCTCTCTGTCGCGTAATCTCAGAGTCCCTATTATGCTTGAGCGATTAAAGGAAATGGGTGAAAAAACTGAAAGAGAAGACAATTGTCTGCCATAATTATCAAACATTGCACCCAAGTTTTTCCCCTTTCCATTGTTACCCAATGAGGTAGATGTGGCAATTGTTATCATACTGCCCAAAGCAGAGGCCATCTTCTCTTATCCTGAATATAGAATTACAAGATCTTCATATTAGTATGAACCTTAAAAAACATGACTACCATTGCTAAAAACCACTTTTAAGTTGTAACAGGAAAACTAAACAACTATCTCAACTTTTGGAAACTTCTGGAGCATTAAGAGAGAAACAACCAAAGAGAAATACAACCAAAATCCTCATTTTAGTGAGACCAAACTATATATTTTCATTAAGATAATAGAAATAAATCATGACTATATTAAGGCCAGCACAAAACAATCTTTAACCAGTGTCTCTCACGGCCTTCAGGTTGCCATGCTAGAGGTTGCATATTTTTAATTTAAATTATTGACCTCTTGTGCCCATCTATGAATGCATCCAATGGGATATCTACATCAAATGTTCCTTTATATCCCCAAAAACAAATTCCCTACTACAAGAGCACCAGTATTGATGGATCCCCCGACACCATCCCACCCACTAGAAACGGTGAAAAAGGAAACCCGAGAAAACTTCTGAAATATCTCAAGATGACTATTTGGGTGGTTCTTATGAATTAACCAACCATTCATAACATGCTCATCAATCCAAACCATGAGTAGTATGTGAAGATATTCAAGCAGGCACTGAATCGGATTTCCGAAGCTATGTTAGAGAAACCCTAAACTCTCACTGAAAATAGGTGAAATGTGGCACCACTCAGAGATTGACATGTGCCAATTGGTACAAGTGGTAGAAAATTGGCATGCTAAAACAACGAGGTGATGCAGGAATGACATGAGGGAGAAAATATCAGAAAAGCCCCAAATCTGGAGAACTAAATCTCATCACCAACCTGAGATTGACAAATTTACATGATGTAACCTATGAAATCGTAAATGGAGAAATCATAGTAACAATAAAGTAACCTATGTAAAAATAAATTTGAATTCATCTTGGGAGTGGTAATGGGAGAAATCATAGTGAAAAATAGGAAACATGCAGAGTTGCTTACAATCAAATAGATGAAAAAACACATATAAAAAACCTAGATAATAATCATGAACAAGCTTAATATTGAATTATGAACTGTAAAGGAACTTACAAAATGTGACATTACGAACCTGGTCAAGCGCACAAGCAAAAATATCTTGGACATGACCCTGGTTGACAAGTTGTATTTCTCATGATGCAAGAGGATTTGTACCTGCACTGCCAAGTCAATCAAAATCCATCATTATCTATACAATAAATACAAGTAATTGATGTAGTATTTTTTACTCTAAGATGCATTCTTATGATAATGTTAGAACATATGTTCAAAATGTCAAAACATACCTGAATAAGCTCCTCTTCGTTTCAAGAAAAATTTATTAGAGTCGCATGAACTTGGAACAAGCCTCCCACAATCTGAAAGAGTAGCAACTAATTCAACAGTGACTTTTTTGTTGCTATGCTGGATCGAGGGAGGTTTGCTCCAAGATTAAATCGCTCCAATAAATTATTCTCTACTAAACAGGGCCAACCACGTGAAGGTGGAAGCTCTTATGGCCCCTCCCTCCCCCCTCACATCACTCTCAATTCCCAATACCCAATCTATATTTCATTTTTTACTTTCATGAGCATAAAAAAAAATATTCAATAACTAATAAAAAAACAATTCAACAAAAAGTACGCAAGGAAACATTGCAATTAATGCTTGACATAAAAATAGTATGATAAATGAGTTTTTTATATAGCGCAAAAAACGTTCCAAGTATGGTAACGTTTGTCTTATAATAATACAATATTTTACATTATCAAAATTTATTTTTCTTCTTCCTATTTATAAAGCTCCTAATTACATCATCAATATCATCGTGCTCTGCTCCTGTTTCGTGCCTTTCGACCCGCACTACTGACCTAGTTGCGTAGTCACGACGTCTGGTCTCATCCAGTGACGGGGCATCGCCTACAAAAACATATAATATTAAATTTTAATTGTCATTTTTTAAATATCATTGAACTAGTTCGGTAATATTAATAAAAAAAATTGCAATGAGATTATTTACCTGGTGCACCAGTTGTCGCCGCTGACCTAGTTGCGTAGTCACGATGTCTGGTCTCATCAAGTGACGGGGCATCGCCTACAAAAACAGATAATATTAAATTTTAATTGTCAGTTTTTAAATATCATTGAACTAGTTCGGTAATATTAATAATAAAAATTGCAATGAGATTATTTACCTGGTGCACCAGTTGTCGTCGTTGGGACTGTTGCCCTGTCTTCCTCTCTGTTGGTAAGATCCTCAAGGGAAACATTCTCTGTCATTTAAACAAAAAACGTTATAAGGACAACCATCAAGGTATAATTAGAAAAAATTATAAGTGGAAATTAATTACCGTCACGGCCCTCACTGATAGTAGCATTGTCGGCCTGGTCCCCACTACAATGATCAGGTTGCACGTGAGGAGCATCTACATCTGGCTCTAAAATTGGGTTATTTGCCTCGTCGGTAGTGCTGCTCCCCTGATTTAAACAAATTTGTTAGACATTAAATTTATGGACGAAAACAAACATATTGAAAGGTTAATTTTTTACCTTATCAGGCATTCTGGATCTTGGGACCTGCCCCAAGCTTCTGCGACGTTCAACTACGGCTTGATAGCCGAAATGGAAAGCGATATTTTATCTTCCTCTGTAGTTTATGTTCCGAAGTCATCACCCTACATTACATATGACTGTGTATTTTTAATCATATTTGATAGGATTACAAAAATGTTGGAAGGCGATACAATTAATTATAAGATGTTTAGCTACTTAATTACAATTCTTGCAGCTAATTTCAAGTAGTCGCCCTGGCCTAGCTTGTGATGGCCCTTTTTTTCAATCCTAGCTTTGGTTTCCTTTGAGGTGTTAGGCAACCTAGCATCAAAATATTGAATTTATATATGACGTAGCACACTTTTATTTTAGACATAGAGAAAATTAAAGCTATTGAATTAAAATTGTAATTTACCTTGCGGGTCTAGTTGGCATTTTTCCTTCTTTCTTTGCCCTTTTCTCTTTTCCGTCATGGATGAGTGCTCTCCACTCACTCTCTGAAACTGCGAGAGGACGCTCATATCTAGGGTTAAATTGCAATTGTGTCCTATAGGTGTCCCTGGTATATTTCAAATATTTGTCGGCTACCTGAGCCACCGCTTTTCTGTCAAATGTGCCGACCCCAAAAAGGGCTTCTAGATAATCTAGAAGTTCTTTTTTCAGGTTGGAATTCTGGGAATTCCACCCTGTACGTATGGTTGGGCCAAAAATTACCAACGCATGGCTCTCCAGAATCCTGTAGAACTCATTGTTTACTACACAGAATAAAACCAAAAGAAAAAGAAGATATTATCATTAATTTAAAAATAAAAATCATGATAAATATGTTTTAGATAAAGTACATGAAATAGTTAAAATATTAAAATTTACATGGGAGTTGTACATGCTTTATAGGGACACCCTCATCGTTCACCAACAACGTGCCATTAATGGTCCCTGTGGAGCTGACACGTGTAGCTCCAGGAAACGCAATAATGTAGTTGGCCATATCAGCCTCATCATTGCCAACACGTTCAGTGGTTGGCTGGGTGTCTGCTTGGGCTAGGTGTGTTTCTTGGCTGGCACCTAAATGAGTAGAAGGTGTATGAGAGGGTTTATAGGCAATCTCTTGCCCTTGTGTCCCACTACCACCAACACCGGGTTCAGAAAGTGCCAGAAAACACTACATACAAAAGAATTTTTTGTTAGTTTAGTCAATGTAAAAATTAAAAATCAAACTATCACAATTCATCTCATGTAGAACAAAAAAAATATCCTTTTGACTTTTTATTATTACCTGATATGTTTCTAGCTGGCTCATAAGTTGTTTTATCCTCTCTTCTGTTTCAGGTGTTTGAGGCGCGTCTATCAAAGTATTAAATTCTGACCTTGCATCTCGTGCCTTTTTTCGCAACAAGAGCACTGGAGACAGGGATGAAGAAAGCTCTTCCTCAAAGAGGGAATCATCAGGCGTACCATGGCTAGGTGTCTGCATATTTGAACAAAATTAATATTATTTCAATTATGCAAATAACTAAAATACCTGAAGATAGAGCAATGCTGGCACTTTACATGTTCTTCCGCTGGCCTCTTTCCGCGATCATCCCGTCTCGGGGTTGTTCCTGCACTGCTCTGATCAGTCTGCCACATTGAAATAAAATTATAAATGTAAAAACTTGAAAACACTATCTAACTTGAAAACACAAAATGAAAACTGAAATAATTTCTAATAAGACACCGGAAGACAGAGTTAGAGTTTCAAATATGCCTTGCATTGAATTCAGTCCTGGAAACATGTCATTGCACATTAAGGCACCCAAACAAGAGAGGAGTTGACAATGAAGGCCTTATTGAATATATTTTTGGAGCAACTTCTAGTAAAATTGTTGTGAAGACCTTATGGACATTTTTGGAGCAACATTGTTGAAGCTGATGGTATAGCATTGTTGGAGACGATCTTGAAGGGCCTTGAAGTGAAGCTTTTGGAGCAACTATTGAAAAATCCTTAGAGCATTTAAGTAAGGCACTTTCTATCTTCCATCACCTTTTTATTTTCAATATCCTTTAAACAATTTTTTTGATATTTAATGTTTGAAATCACGTTATAATTCCTTGATTATATGTGTTTGGGGACTTTCCCTTTGAAATTACCCAAAAATACCCTGGCAATTTTATCTTCAAGATGCATGTCTGACCCTATTGTTCAATATTTTGATTGATAGTAGTAAACATAGAGAGTTAAGGGGCTCTTGAATTGGTTTGGTTGGGCCATTAGATCCCTAACATCTACTAGGGAGAACCCCCCTTGAGTTGGAGGAGAGCTAGCCCGAAGTGAAAAGAGGTTGGTGACGTGACAATGGGGCTATTGAATTACACATGGTATCACACTTTAGCTTTAGGACTTTATCTTGAGAAGTGTGAGATTTTGCTATATCAATTCTCAAATTGTTTACAACACTATTGTTAAGAACTAATAAGAAGTGATGTTGAGGGGTTTTGGGTATAAGAAACAATACCATTTAAAAACTAGGGTTCTCAGTCCTTGGCATTCCTTCACCTGGGCCTAGGGGCACACTAGAATAATTTCACACTAAACCATGCAAACTTAAAAGTAACTTAACATATCCATAAAGTACTAATAATCATAATTCCTAATTTCCTATTGTACGATATGATGAAAATTATTCAAACATGAAGCAATGAAGACATGCAATGTCTGAATTTCAAGATTGATGAACCAATACAAGAAGTTAGAAACTACAACTTTGATTCAATACTTTGTGTCCTAACTCGAGGAAGGAATCTAGTTTGTAGTACAAAAAATGCATCGTGTATTATCAATTCTTAATTGACAACAACTAAAGGTCATCTACCTCATCAATTCCTTCCCATTTTGTGTTTTTATGTTATATTCCTTATAAAAGTGTCAAATTTCTTTCAAAGTAAGCAACCACTGAATAAAATAAAAAATAGTTGAGATATGATTAAGAAATGGTCATTTATTTCTTGAAAGGATCTTCACAATTTATTTGGTTGTTTTTCATCTCAAGAAACAAGAAATGACCTAAGAAACTATCGTGATGTAATATAAGAAACAACACGGTGCAATGGCCATTTTCAAAGCCAAATGATGTCCATTGAGGACATGGCCTTTATTTGGTTCCTATTTCATAGGAGTTTCGGGTAGAAATGGAACTTTGTTGCACCATTTCCAGTAGTAAAAAGGGAAAACGTTCTTTTTCCATGGGAAATAATTTACCTTTCCTTTTTCAAGATAATCTAAATCACAAAAAATATGAACTATACTGCACACATTCTTGGATAATGTGAAAATGGAAAAGGAATACCCTACACAAGTGATGCACGCATGTACATTTGAACACTAATAGATTTTTGTAGTTGAAATGCAATGCTTGTTTTCATTTAAATGTAGGGTTTTTAAAGCAGGGAGAAACAATGGCTGCCAAATTAATAAGCGTTTCTTTGGGAAAAATTTAAATCCTGTATTGGTTGATGAAGATAATATAGGGTATTGAATCTTGATTCTTGACATCTAGAGAGAACACTACAGCCTAACACAATCCAATGAAATTGACCAAAAAAACCCAAATAGAGTCAACCCTACTATAGGAGGAAGGGCCTGCAGTAAGAACTTACCATTTTGCAAGAGCTGAGGGCGAATGCTGTTCTGCAAGAGCTGAGGGAGAATGTTGTTTTGTAAGAGCTGAGGGTGAACGCTGAGGGCGAATGTAGGGTGAATGATGTTCTGCAAGAGCTGAGGGAGAACACTGAGGGCGAATGCAAGGCGAATTTTGTTCTGCAAGAGCTCAGGGCGAATGCTGAGGGAAAATGCTGTTCTGCAAGAGCTCAGGGCGAATGCTGAGGGTGAATGCTGTTTTGCAAGAGCTCAGGGTGAATTTTGAGGGTGAATGATATTCTGCAAGAGCTCAGGGTGAATGCTGAGGGCGAATGCTGTTCTGCAAGAGTTGAAGGCGAATGATGAGGGTGAATGCGGTTCTGCAAGAGCTGAGGGCGAATGCTGAGGGAAAATGTTGTTCTGCAAGAGCTGAGGGTGAATGCTGTTCTGCAAGAGCTGAGGGTGAACGCTGAGGGAGAATGCTGTTCTGCAAGAGCTCAGGGAAAATGCTGAGGGCGAATGTTGTTCTACAAGAGCTCAGGGCGAATGCTGAGGGCGAATGCTGTTATGCAAGAGCTGAGGGAGAATACTAAGGGCGAATGTTGTTTTGCAAGAGCTGAGGACGAATGCTGAGGGAAAATGTTGTTCTTCAAGAGCCGAGGGTGAATGCTGAGGGCGAACGTTGTTCTGCAAGAGCGGAGGGTGAATGCGCGCGTGATATCAGACGTTAATGTAGCTATTGCGACGAATATAAGTTTCGTATTTTGAATAAAATAATTTTTATGTAGATCGCATATAAGTTTCATATTTTTATGTAGCGTGCATATAAGTGTCATTATACCGACGGCGGACAAACCGTCGCTATTGCGACGGATACCTGCAAACGTCGCAATTGTGACACTTAGACATTGTGTCGCACATGCGACGTTTGGAGGCAGTCGTCGCAATAGCAACGCTTTGGGGCATAGTGTCGCAATTGCGACGTCTTCCTCCAAACGTCGCAATTGCGACACTTTGTCTAAGTGTCAGTATTGCGACACTTTTCTATAAACGTCGATATAGTGACGGTTTTGGGCAGGATTGAAAAAATTTGGGGAAATTTCCGACATTTGGTCAAAAGCATCGGAACCAAGTGTCGGAATTTCCCCCAAATGTACTAGTGTCAATAATAGGGAGTATCATACTCTAGAAATACTGAGCGGTGCATTAGAAGGGGAACCATTATAGAAGAGGGCCATGTAGGCCAAAAGGATCTGATGGTTGGGACTAAAGCTCAACCCACCTTTTCTGTTGGGGCTGACCGATGAAGAGGACACAGATGCACAAGATAGAGAATGGGAGAATGCAGAAAAGAATGATGGATTTTACCCCCTTGGGGAAACTCCCACACTTCTTCCTCAGGAAATCAGGGGGGTTGTCAAAGATTTGAAGGAAATGAAGGAGGAGGATTAGTTACTCAGAGGATGAGGAACCATTCAGTAGGGGGGTGATGATGAGATCCATCATTATACATATTTGGAGGGGTTAATAGTCACATTTTTTCCTTCTCAGATCTCTTTTTCTTGCATTTTCATTATTATTTGGGTTTATGATGCTAGTATAGGTGGTGATTAAGACTTACATACTTTGAGTGCCTAATATAAGGTTGAGTGTAGAAAATCATGATTTATTAAGCATTTTTATAAATTTTTTATCACAAAGACTTGGAGAAAAAAACAAAGAGAAATTATAGGAGGATTGTCCACCCTCAAAGGTAGTCGAAGGATCCCAAAGGATTCTCTCCATCAATTCAAATTCGAGAGGCAGCCAAGAAAATAAAAGAAGAGAGCACTCAATCTTGGTTTACTTGGAGTCCAGTGGACTCAATCACCATTTTCTAGGGAGTTGTTGGTAGCTGCCATGTAGAATAAATAGAGCAAAGCTAGAGCTAGGAATAGTTAGTCTATCCTAGTTTCGCTTCCATTCAGAATTATTGTTGTGAATTATTGAAGTTTTTATTTTATTCAGGGATCGAAACTTTCAGAGATGTATGCAGTTATTCTTTTATGAAATGAGTAGACTGATTTCATTTGATTCATTTAAGTACAGAGGGCTAGGCTCATGGGTTAGGGCCTAATCCATGTGCCTCAGCCTCTTTGTTGTTATTATATTTTCCTTTCTATAATTTAGCTAGTTTTTCCTTTGTCATTTAAGTTAGATATGCTTTTGATAAGTTTCATTGCTATTTATTTTTTGTGCTGTTGTAGTTTTAATCTCTTATGCATAGTGAAATAGAGGAAAAACTCCAAAACTGTGGTCAAGTCTCCCCCTTCCCAACTCTGCCAATATAGTTCGAGTAGGGGCAGACCTTCCCACAGGCCAAAATTGCTTTCTGTTCAAGTTCGGGGAATAATTTTTATTACCAAGTCCAATCCTTTCCTTCACTCTTTCATCCCTCATTTCTGTTTGTTTCCCGAACATGAATCTGTAGGTGTGCTTCATTTCTAAGCACTGATCTTGTGCTTTCATTTCCCTCCTTTACTTCTCACCTTAGCACTACACTTACCTTCTTTGAGCACCCTTAAGCTCTTCAGCCTTTCTTCTCTGTTTTTCTCCATTCATGGCTGCCTTACCCTTTTTACGAAAAACACATAAAAAGGCCATACAGAACCACTGAAAACCTGACCTCTTCCTTTGCTCCTCGAAACTGCCGCCGCCGTATGTCGCACTTCACAATCGCAACATTTAATGATTACCTTAACACTTATCGCCCATTCCTTGCGAATGCGATATTGCAAAATTGCAAACTGCACTTTGCACCGGTTGCCTTCCACCGTTAATACTCACCGCTCATTCTTTGCGATTGTGAAATCACAAATCACAACTCAAAGCTTTTTCCTTCACCACGTCATCTCGATCACACATCGCATCCCGCAAAACTTACCACATCGCAAATCACATCCCGCAGAACTTAGCACATTAAAAATTTCATCCCGTAGAACTTATCACATCACAAATCGCCGCTCGAAACCTTTATCGCATCACAAATTGCATTTCAAACATTTTAGTTTATTCATGTTAATCCTTACAACTATCCTTGTAAACTTTCAATATTGTGATTCGCGACCCGCCACGTCATTCTTTGCACTTTGCACTGCACACCATTTAGTTCATTCCGTTAATACCTTACTGCCATCCATTTAAACTTGTGAAGTTGTGATTGCGACATTGCACATCGCAACTTTTGTTTTCCGTCGCATTCCGCTATCGTATTTCCGAGTTATTTTCACTTCGAAGTAATTTCTTGGGTTATAATAAGGTTTCCTAAGGGTTTAACCTCCTCTGTCTGCTCCAAATATATTTCTCACACTATCATAAATTTTTCTAAGGGTTTAACTCCCGCTTTCCGCTTCCAAACCTCATTTGATGTGTTAAACCCCCCATTAGCCCTCTTAGCCCTTTTTTTCCCTCTAAGCTGCAAATTAATTCGTTTTAACTAAAATTAAGGCATGGACAATTTAGTTTCATGGATAGGAGTATGGTATATAGATCTTACGATAGGTAGAGTGCATTTAGCCGTTTGGACAAGCTAAATGTTTTTTAGAATTAATTTCCTTGATGCTATCTGTTTTCGGAAAATTAAATTATTTTCATTCTTGGCATTCCTTTCCAGAAATTTAGTTTAATTTCCTTTCTGTCATTTCCTTCAAGAAATTTACTTTCCAATTTTTCTCATAATTTAAGGAATAGTACCCTTTCGTGAAGCAGAAGAGGATGACATGAACATAATGCATCTGCTATGTATATAACACTGTCACCTCAAAGTTTGTACGAACCCTGTGTTGATAAAGTAAAGTAGGGCGGCCCCTGGGAGTTGCAGCATTCTTGGTGCAATACCAGGGCTCACCAGTGTCCATACGAAAAATTCACCACATAGCAAGAAGTTCTATAGTTACATAGTCAATGATATGTTTAAGTCCAATTCCCTTGTAGAAAGTTCCCTTCTAGATATGTATGCCAAATTCGGAAACATAGAGGCAACACAACATGTTTTTGATGATATTTCTGAAGGAGAAAGAGACATTGTGTCATGGACTGCGATTATAGCTGGGTATACTCAGAATGGTCACTATGAATATGCTTTGGAACTCTTTCAAAAAATGAAATTCAATAGGGTTATGGCTAATTCTATCACTATTGCAAGTGTTCTACCAGCATGTGGCATCTAGGAGCTCTGCAACTGGGTAAGGGGATACAGGGCTACAATTTTAAGAGGCAATTTCGATAAAGTGATTTTGTGGGAAATGCACTAATTGACATGTATTCGAAATGTGGAAATGTAGATAATGCATACAGAGTGTTTTGTAAAATTCCTCAAAGAAACACTACATCACGGAATTCGATGATTGCCGGACATGGAGTGCATGGACTGTATTATCTACAAGGGCACTTCCCACAAGGGCATGGACTATGATGATAGCTGGGTATACTCAGAATGGTCACTATGAATAGGCTTTGGAACTCTTTTGGAAAATACAAGTCAATAGGGTTATGGCCAATTCTTTCCCTATTGCAAGTATTCTCCGAAGATTTGCTCATATAGGATCTCTGCAATTGGGTAATGAGATACAGGGCTACAATGTTAAGAGGAAATTTTGGCCAAGTGTTTTTTGTGGGAAATGCACTAATTGACATGTATGCCAAATGTGGAAATGTAGATTATGCATACAGAGTGTTCTATAAAATGCGTCAAAGAAACCTTGTATCATGGAATTTGATGATTCCCGGATATGGAGTGCATGGATTGTATCATATAAAAGGGCACATCCCACAAGGGCATGGACTACGATGATATATGGGTATAATCAGAATGGTCATTGTGAAGAGGCTTTGGAACTCTTTCGGAAAATGCAAGTCAATAGGGTTATGGCCATTTCTATCACTATTACAAGTGTTCTCCCAACATGTGCCCATCTAAGAGCTCTACAACTGGGTAAGGAGATACAGGGCTACAATTTAAGAGGAAATTTTAGCCAAGTGTTTTTGTGGGAAATTCCCTAATTGACATGTATGCCAAATGTGGAAATGGAGATTATGCATATAGAGTGTTTTGTAAAATGCCTCAAAGAAGCACTATATCATGGAATTCGATGATTGTTGGATATAGAGTGTATGGATACGGTAAGGATGCACTAAAAATGTTTTACCGAATGCAAAAAATTGGCATGAAGCCTAATGGCGTCACTTTTCTTGCAATTCTATCTGCTTGCAGCCATACAAGCCTTGTGGATGAAGGTCAGAAATACTTCTATAGCATGCATCAAGATTATTGAATCACACCAAAGGTGGAGCATTATGCTTTCATGGTTGACTTTCTTCGTCGAATAGGACTTCTTTATGAGGTGTGGGAGTTCATAAAAAACATGCCATTAGAGGCTCATGCTCATGTTTGGGTTGCCTTGCTTGCTTCTTGTAGGATTCATTGCAACATAGATATAGGAGAATGTGTGGCACAGTGCTTTTTTGAGTTAGAGCCCAAGAATGATGTTTAGGCTTTCAATACATCATTTTTTGTACATGAACATAATAATTATATATTTTTACTTCAAACATATATCTTTAACACTGTGAAATTGTTAACCTAAACATCGAAGATTGTCTTAAAAAAAAACCTATTTTTTGAAGACAAAAATTGCAAGCAGCATGCACATGGTTGTCATTTTTCAACTATGGTTGGACTTGATCATGCAATAATGGTTGTTGTTTTATGAATCATTAAGTTCATAAAGGATTTTTTTGAAGCACTATCTTAATATTTGCATAATATCTTTCTGATTTCACTGCTTTTGTCAAGTTCACATGGATTAATGGGTATTCTTGGACATTATCTAATCAATTTAATTAGCTATGAATATTTAGGTCAAATATTTAATTATTTTTTCCCCTTGCTCATCATGCACATGGTTTCAATCATCTTTGGAAAAAGCTTACGATAACGTCTCTTCACATTGAGTAATGGCAGTTCCCTAGATGAAATCACATTCAATTGATATACATAACTGCATGCCCCATTCTTCAGAATAAAGAGAAAATTAGTAAGACAAATGAGAAGTTATGTAATGAAAAATGTATTGAGTATGATTCTATCTTGATACAAAAAAATGTAGCCTCTCCACAACTTCCTCCCCAAATCCCAAACAAGGACACTGAAAAAGTAAATAATTTCCAAAAACCTAGCAAAACACATGCACTATTCAGATCATGCCTTATGGGAGGAGAAGTGAATTATAAGCATTGCACAAAGGGTGATGCTCTGTCAAATTCCTTGCCTTCTGGAAGCTCTATTCATGAGAGGTCGAGATGTAAAGGAAAAGTTGGAGAACCGACATTCATTTTCTAGACAACTAGAGGGAAATCTTTAGGAAAATCATCTAAATCTTTAAAAAAAAGAAAGGGTTGTTCTTAGTGAAGATATTTTTTTGAAATCACCCAAAAATGCCTCGGTTGGGTCCCTACAAATTAGTAAATATGTAGGAATGTTCCAAGGTTATTTGGGAAATTTTGTGGCTGTATCATCCTCCTTCAAGAGAGAATAGGTTATTTTTCATGAAAATTCTATGCCAGTGCTGGAACCACATGGTATGTCATGCCTCATATGATGATTGAGACAATAACAATTGTTGCAGGAAATCCTGTGAATTTTTGAACTTCATCTTCAATCAAGGGAGAATTGTCTATTGCTCGCAAATATAATAATTCAGGAGTGCACTAATCATACAGTAGGCATGAACCCAAAGCAATTGGTGAAGGCATCAAAGTGTGTGATGGTGCTGCAAAAAACAACCTGGAAATATCACCCTCGTCTATAGTTCCTCCTTTGGAAGCAATAGAACCACATGGAAGGTTTGGGCCTCAAGAAATTAATAATACCACATCTGTGCTTAATGACGCTACATGAAATCTTGTAAAGGTGGAAACCTCCTCCACACATAAATTGAAGTCTAGTTTCAGTGAATTTTGTACTTCAGAGGTATTGGAACCACATAGTGGATACATACCTCAAAACATCATTAAGACAAAATAAATGTTTAAAACTACTTCATGAAACCATGTATCATTGCCATCTCTCTCGATCAAGAGATCATGGATTTTTTTGGAAGGAGATTCTTATTTGGAAGACTTGGAATTGAATGGAGGGCCTAAGTCTCAAATTTTCAGTGAGACTACCAGAATGCTTCACAATGATGCTCAAAAGACTCTAACAATGTTGTCTTTCTCCATTAAGAAAGGTCCAACCCTATTGGAAAGTATTACACACTTGGAGTACTTCAAAAATATGATAAGATGAAGCAACAAATAGCAATCAAGACTGTACTACCCTTCAAAACTATTACAAGAAAATCCCATATTAGTGTCGACCCTCTCTCCCATGAAATAAGAAACTCCATTGTGTGAATATCCTAAAAAAATAATGGGTAATTGCAAACCCAAGATTCAAGTCAATGATATCACTTCAATAACAATAAAAAATACTCCATAAAATTTCTTGATATCATATTTAATTTATACCAGTAAAGGAAAGGCTTTTCTTGAGGAAGATCTAGAGAAAGTGCACAATTATAGCTCTCTTCATGAATTTCCTACCAACAAGACAATTTTCATAGTTATTAAGGAAAATACTCAAACTTTTCCTATGCTTCTGATCACCCCACATCCACATCCTACCTAATCTAACTTATTGGTTGCATAACTTAAGATTCCCCACCACATCCAATAATGGACTATGAACATAATATTATCTGATGATTAGATTGGAATGGCCTACTTTATTCTTATTATACGGTAATTTAACTTTTGTTTTTTTTCATAGATAATGTGCAGGCACCCAATGTAATTCACACCACAAGTATTTTCTTTCTGGAACCAATTCAAGATTTGGTGGCGCTTCAGCAATGCTCAAAAGTGTAATGATAACTACTTTTTGTATATGTATAAGATCATTTATTACATTCTATAAATGGAAATCAGTATCTGTAGAAACCTTGCTGAAATGTAACAAGGATCTCTAGCCATTCAAGCATTCCCTTTCACTCATTCCAAGCATTTGAGGCCATTCTGGTATCATGGGATTATTTTTTCTTTGAATTTAATACCGTTTAGACACTTACTCTCGCTAGTTCTTATCACCAAGCTAGTTGTTCTAACCAGTGAGACAAGGCTACTAGACTCCACTTACCATTAAACTTGCTATCCACTCGCATAATAGAAGGAGGTAGAGCTAATAGCATAAGAGGGATATGCACAAGAAAGATCACCCCATACAGTCGAGTGGGTTCTTACCTCACCCCCTTCGGGCCCTTCTCATTCAAAGGTTTCATGCAATAAATTGTAGGACTTGAAAAGAAAGGTTTTCAATTTCAAATGAGAGTGTTTATCAGGCAGGAATTTTTCCAGTTACCATCCTTCATAAGCTTCAAATATTTTACTTAATGTAATCTTGGTTAATTATTAACTAGATTCTTATATTCAAAGCATGGACTCTTAAAATTTATGGTAGCTATCTACCATTATCAAAGTGTTTTTGTATGCCAAAAACCTTGCAACATCTTTCTATGTCTTCCTTTTCAGGGGATTTTGTGGCTAAATTTGTTTCATATTGAGAAATTCGACTGAATTTAATTATGGGTATTTTGTAGATAGAGTATAAAGGGTGTATCCCATAGAATACAAGACCGTTTTTTTTGGAAAACACACTGGAAAAATAAACTGTGTTGTATAGATCCTTAAGTAAAAATCATTTTTTATGAATAAATCTCCATTGTGGGTTTGTAGCAAGGGATAACAAAGATTACTGACATTAAGATGATATTGTAATTTTGGATGCACAAGTGGGCATTTGGATCATATAACTATAGCATTGGCATACTGCCTAGTTTTCAGCAACAGACAAGTAGTGGTGGTAGTTAATAGAAGTGTACATCAGTGTTGGATCAACTTTGTATAATGTTGAATCAACCTCAGCCACCCCTGCTACTCAATTCCTGCTTCTCAACTCAATGTTCCATTACTTTGACCAACAGAGTACAGGCACATATATTGTGGTTTTGTGATCCCTACACAACACAAGTCCTAGCAAATCTAAGGTACATTATTATTTTATTTTCAACCAATTTTTTTATTATAATTTTTATTGCCAGCAACCCCTTTGCCATCCATTGGTGAAAAATCATGAAAGATTCTATGCAACATAGCCTATCTTTTTAGAGTGTGGCTTATGCACAAGGCACATTGGTTCTTTCTTCAAAGGAACACGTCATTGTATTCTACCTCACACATACCCAAACATGCTTAAAATTTCAACTTATTCACAAAATTTGAAACAAACCCAACCACAATATTCCTTCAAAAGGAAAAATAGAGAAATATGATCCAAGCACTTCAAATTTCTTAGGGAAAATGTATTTTTAACATCTGACCAGAGATCTGCATGCAGACAATAATTTAGAAATTGCAAACAACTATTTTGTTCCTATGATTTGCAAGAAATGGTACACCACCAAAGAACCAATAAATACCCTCTTAGTATAAAGTAGTTAATTGTTTTCCTACTATTCGAGTCATTTATCTGGAATCTACTTGCGATAAAAGAATCTTGGTATCGTACTATTGTCAAGCATTTATAAATTTGTGCCAACATCTACATATGTTTTGTTTTTCATTTTATGGAAGAAAATTACTCAGCTTGTATTGGATCTGGATCCTACAGGGATACACTGCCTGTTGTTGGATCGGTGTCCAATGTAGGTTGCAAAATGTGTTTCCATTTTATGTATTGTTTCTCTTAATATTAATTGCTAGTTTTCCTACTTTTGTATATCCTTTTAGGTAACGATTTTTATTTTTTTTTACTGGTCCTTAACTGGGGTGAAAAGATAGAACATTTGGTTGAAAAAACAGAGAACCTTCGATTTCAGGTTTGATCTCAAATCAAGCTAGAAATTTAATGGGAGGGAAATATTCCATTATATATGTGTGTATTCTGTATTTGGTGTATTCTATATTGTATTATGAAATTTTGGAACTAGAAAGTTTCCATTATCAACCTCAACTACTACTTTCTTCCCTTATCAAGAGAAAGACATTAATGCCTTTCAATGTAACTTCATACTTACTAGAATTTGATGCAACATGGCTAGTAACTCAGAGCTTGATACATTTGGAACCTTCTGGAGAGCATTGTTGACCTATACTATTGCAAGATGAAAATGCTCATATCTACAACAAGAGAAAAAATGGAATTGGTCTTATTCACCACTACTTGTCTTCTTGAATTTGTGGTTTGTCTTGATGTGCAGCTACTCTGATCAACAGATGCAAGACACAGACCTTGTGGTTTTGTGATCCATATGCCTCCCTACAAATGCAACTAGCATTACCTTTTATTCTCAACCACCTTTCCCAATGTTAGAAGCATTTTCCATCCCTTGGTGAAAACCCACATCAGGAGATTATCAATGAAAGCATGTTTTCTTATGGATCTAGCAATAGTTTATTCTTTCATGGGTCATCTTCTATACAAGCCATCAATCATTTCTTCTAAGGGATGCATTATTTTTTACTCTTACCTACAACTTACCCAATTGTGTTGAAGCCTGCACCCTTAAAAATTTAACGTAGCTATCTACCATTCTCAAAGTGTTGGTGCATGCCAGGAATCTTGCAACATCTTTCTATGTCTCCCTTTTGAGGGGATTTTGTGGTTGAATTTGTTTCATATTGGGAAAGTGCACTGAATTGCATTCTGGGTATGTTGTATATAGTATACAAAGGATGTATCCCTTAGAATATAGGAAACTTTACACGTATTACTTGTTTGCAAAATTAAAGCTCCATTTAATTCTATGACATGACCAATAAGAGTTACAAGAGCTTATGATTTGTAACACGCCGAAGATGAAACTTGTTTGAGCTGCTAAATTGGATGGATCATGAAAACTGGCCATATGAGGAGAATATGAATTGGAGTTTTATGAGCACCATGGAGTTAAATTTCTCTTCTTGTGATATAGATCTAATTTGATCTCAATTATTCTGTAGTGTAGTATTTTTTTACCTTTGTGGGTATTTTACTTGAGTTCATCTTTTAATGGAATGAAATCTCATTTGTGTAGCTTGTAAGTTGTAGCTTCCTACAAACCCTTATGGCCTTTTCTGGTGATGGAAGGAGATATGGAAGAACGAGAACTCAAGAAAATCCATATATTTCTCTCACTGGCATTGAAGAATAAATTTTTGACTTGGGAAGCAGTTCAAAGGAGAGGTAGATAGGGCCCATCTGTATGTTTTTTGTACAAACATGCTGAAGAAAAATGTGTACTATTTACTTATCAATTTTCCATATGAACAAAGATTGTGGAAGGAAGGCGAATCAATTACTCATCAAATAAATGTGTGGACCAACGATACAATAGAGGTCTGCCTGAGAAATTAGTTTGGGAATCCTTCTTTGAACGAATTGAGAACTTTTCCATGCATATTGTGTTGGGTGATCTAGTTGGATGGAATCTCAACTCTATTTAAAGGGAAGTTTATCTTGCCTAATAAATTTTTGTTCAAGGGTAAGTGTTATGGTTTCTATGATTTGAAATAAGTTAAAATTTCTCAAGAGATTGTCATTCTAGCCATAGATAAATTTGTCGGGTTTTTTAGATGGCACTTGGAAGTTGGAACAAAGACACCAATAATAACAGTGTGGGAAGAATGATTTTCCTTTATGATTATCGCTAGATAAAGTATAAAGGAATTCCAGGGCATGGTATATGTAATTTAGCAAAGTTTCTAGCTTTGAAATCACTCATAAAGTGTGCTACAGAAAGAGAAGTAAAGGTCCTACAAGTTTATGAAGACTCAACCTTGGTTATCAATTTGATACAAAGCAACAGACAACTTCAAGATATTGATATCAGGCCTGTAGATGATCAATTGAAGGAGATATTACAACTTTTCAAAGTCATTTATTTTACTCTTCCTTTTGGATAATTGAATCAAGAAGTAGATCAGTTGTTAAAAGAGGCTCAATGTTTGCCAACAGGTCTCTATCTCCTTCAATGTAATGAAGGACATTGTTTCTTCATTGTTTGTTTCAGCACTCTACAACTACTTATCTTGCTTGTTTTGTGCTTATATAGTTTGGGACCACTACAGGCCTAGTAGCTCAAGTTGTAGCATTATTTTTGGACTCTGGAGGCCATTAAAAGCCTCATTGTGGCATTTTTTTTGGACTCTAGAATCCATTTAGAGCCTCATTGGTTAGGTATTTTGTCGATGATATCATTGATATGTATTTCACTTGGTTCCATTTTGATATATGCACCTTTACATGGTATATAGATGAGAAGACTCTCCATATTTTGTCTGTAATGGTTTGGAATCATGGTTTATAATCTTAAAAATATTTTTTTTTCATTAAAAATTAATTATTTTATGTATTTTTTCCAATTCCAGTTTATTAAACCTAGTTCAATCATCATTTGATCCATTTTTGGTTGGAATCATGGTTAGATAGGTGACAAGTTCTGATTTTTAAAACTATGCTCATAGTGGATAAGATATAGAAAGATAAAAGTACTACTTGGTATTTACCTCTCCCAAAAGGTAACAAAACCATTGAAGGGGGAACAAAGAAAGCTTTAAATCAAATCTTCAATGATGAAAAGTAAACACACATGCTTAATTTTTCTAGTCCTTAACACATATTTCTGAAGAAAATTTTCATTCTCTAAGATGAGTCCATAAACAAATTATTTTATAAGGAACACCTCTTGGGGAAGCCCAAATTATTCTTCCCCATATTCGTAGATGACATCTCTAGTGAACCTGTTAGTGTAGACTAGTGCAACTCACCTAGGTGGATTTGAACTGGACACCTAGTAGCACTAAACTAGTATAATGGCCAAAAACTTTGGCAATAACTGGTTGAGATAACCTCTTAGAATGATTTTTTGTACCATTTGTGGAACATATAAGAAGTTTCACTCTTAGTGTAGAAAGTGTCCTAAAAAAAATAATTCTTGGGCTGATATCTTCTTAATAAGTCAAATTTTCTTACAGTATGTTTATTTTGGAAAACATGTGCTTCTTTTGTCAACATTCTTGCATATTATGTTTTATTTCATAGTACTTTTCTTGAATGTGGAATTGTGTATCATGTAATTTTCAATGTAAAGGAAGAGTATGAACATGTTGGGTGTTTGAATTTTGTTTTGTAGCTTGAGAAGACCATTTGGCTCATTGCACTAGGAACAATTTGGACTAAGCATGTAGATGATTGGTTCCCTCAAGTTTCTGCTAGTCATATAGGAACAAGTTATGTTATCTCAACTGCAAAATGAAGAGGTAATGGAAAACAACCTTAGAAAAACAATGCTCCATAGTGATGGTTACTCCAAAGGATGCTAGAGCTTTGAATATTGTTTATTGGTGTAAAGGTGGAAGGTTCTCCACCCAAGTAATTTAGTTACCTTGTGCAATAAAATATCAAGCTGGATGATGAGTTGTGTGATTTGTTGTTCATTTATTAATACATTATAATTGACATTAATAATATTATATCATCTTATATCACTCTAATGACACCACAATTTGTTTCGTTCTAGATGGATTAAGGAGAATACCTGGAATTTTTATGTAGAAGGTTGAGATATCCCTAGAAGAAGTAGACACTATGCTTGGAGGGAAGCTGCTGGAAGTTCTAGGACTGGGTCACTGCTTACACTTCAAATTTGTCTGTATTTCTTTTGTATTTAGTTTCTCTAAAGAATTTTACATATACATGCAAATGCTTAAAGAATTTAAGATATGAAATTATTTCATTTATAACCTGTTGAACACATTTATAGGTTAGATATCTTTATTCTTATATCAAATGGAAATATATTGTATACCCATAAGATCATTGTCCTGATTGTAAGGTTGTGGAAAAAGAGGGTGTTTATTTTAGGAATGCTACCTTTGTTGGGAAAATATATGAAGGTGGTGAGGCTAAGCATTTATTGGACGCTGGAAACTTGTAAGACATTCCTATCTCTGTTGTCAGACATGGTAGAGAAAATGAAGAGACTGAAGGTACTGTATTCCATGTTTGCTTCGATATGTTTAGATATATTTGTTCCCTTCCATTATACTGTGGTGTTTGTGTGATGTGCTAAAGCTTTTTTTTAATTTGTTGATTAATAAATAATGTTTGGCTTGAAGCAAGTTTGTGTTAGAAATGTTTATGGTTTGAAGCAAATTTTTGTTAGCAAAGGGTATGTGAAGAAGGAAGTGACCAGGTGAAATCCTGTGTTATTGAATACAACAACAGTATATATGTTGGCCTACTTGTTAGCCCGAGTATTTCCTAAAAATAGTTTGATTCCCATCAGTCACGAGGATTATTCCTCCTTCAAGTGCTTCAGGAAGTTAATCAATGTAGAGGACACCATCATAGAATCCATGAGTAGCTGCAAGTATAAAAAATTATGCTCCTGCTTATGGTTTAATCTAAAGAAACACCCTTGCTTAACCACTCATCCAAGCCCCAGTTGACTTGATTTTGTATCTCAGTATACATTCAATGCACTTTAACTAAATATTCCTCTTCTATTTTTCCTATAATCTGTGAAATTTATGGTATAGCATTTGGAAGTCAGAGGATAATATAATAAAAGTAACTAGAACCTGCCCATGTGACATCTTGCTAGGGCGACTAATACTATCTATTCATAAAAATTTTCCCAAGACTTGCAGCTACCCAATTTAGAAGGCCCACTAGGGACGAGCCTACTAAGGCAATTACGAATATCGTTTTAGAAAAAATTGTCCAAGACTTGTAACGACCCAGATGAAATAACTCACTGGAGACAAACATGCTTAGGGGAATTTTAACCTTGGTAGGGGAATAACAGCACCTCTATTTTACCAACCAACCAAACCCCATTCAAATTGTCTTTGAATCTGTGTGTGTATGTGTTTTCCTTTTCAAACATTTTCTCTCTTTCTGCTTCTTGTGTGTGCTCTTGGAAAAGTTGACACAAGGTCAAACCCATTGGAATCATCCATGCAAATGTTGTAAAATCCTCATAGCCAAGAAAAAAATGTACTAGATTCATAGAAGTAGGAGATATATCTTCTCCATGTCTATCTTTTACGTGCACATATGGTCATAGATTCAATTTTTTTTTTGTTATCGCATTCACTACTACAATATAAAGTCAAATGCTGAAAGAGTCTGGCTATGGAAACTAGATCATTTATCACCTAAGCAACTCAATTTTTTTGTTTTTGTTTTGTTTCCTAGACTAATTGAAGTTCCTACAGGGATCAAGACAACAATGAGTGGTATTGTTGCATTTCAAGGCTATACAACACCCCTTGAAGACAAGTACTGTGTATAGGAATAAAATAGTTAATCACCTAGACAAATTAATTCACTAAGATACTAAGTTTTTTTAATCTCCTACAGAATGCATGATGGTTTTTTGCATTAGGTAAATAGTATGCTGTCATTTTTTGTTTTACATCACAATGAAAATGGTCATTAAATTTATGAAAGCGTTCAAATTTATGCCACTTTCTAATATCAGTTTTCTAAATCAAGCCATATTCTTGCAGAATATGTTCCCAATTTTTTTTTTAACTACTGAAAAATAGAGGCAGCATTATTAATGGGAAATAAATAATCATTTTGCAAGCCCTTAAAAGAATTTTTAAGGTCTACTCCCATTTTCCCTCGCCAGTCATTGTTTTAGTCAAGGATAAACATATTCAGAAATTTATAAATTTTCTCTAGGTAAGTGGGTTCTTTTAGTGGTCATCATAACTATAAACTATAGATCTATCACTCAAAACCTTTACAGATGATAGGTAATCTTCTCTATCTATGGAAGGGAAGCTCTGCATTAAATAGGAAGGTATTCTTCTAGTCCTATAATATGCTAGAGCTTTAAATATAGTAATATATTGATACAAGGGACATTTAGAGATAAGTAGTGTAGAAATTGTGCCCCAAAAGTCATAGAAATAACTTCCCCTTGTTGATTTTTTCTTTGACATGTACATTACTTTGTAGTGGGCTAACACCGCATATTCCATATTGGTGTAGGATACAAATCTTCATAGCACGAATATACATTTAGCTGTTTTAATTTATTTATTGGAGCATATGCATATTTTACACATAATAGTTAACTTAGTTCATATAGATTACAATCTCAAAATTTTTCTTAGACTTATTATAGAATGGAATAAATGTATTCTACTTGTATGTTTGGTACTTCCCAACACTTAATTTACACCTCCATCTGATTTTCACTTCCATAACCATTAGGTAGGGACTTGAAACTTCAATGTTATTTTTCTTGTTTAGTAAAATATTTGCCAAAACTTTACAAAGTTTTATAATTTCTCTAACGTTGTATAATTTATAATTTATAAAGTTTCAAGGTTTAATTTTTTAAAGTCTAGTTCTTTAAAGGGTGCTAGCTCAATGGAAGAGCACTTGCTTTACAAGTAGGAGGTTAGTGGTTTGATTCCATCGTGCCCTGATATTCATATGGAATGGTGACGAAAGCTTTTTTAACCATCACCAATGAGCTTATGGTGACATTTTTCGACCCTTACCAATGAGCTTATGGTGAAATGTTTTGACCCTCACCAAAAATTAAATGGTGAGGGTCAACGAACGTCGCCATATATATGCACCAATAGTGATGACCATGAAAGGTCCATCACAAAAAATTGTTGTTGTTAATATGAAATGGTGGCAGTCGCTATTCTTCATTATAATAAATTTTTGTGACGGACCTTGAATGTCACCACAACACAGACTTTCGGCGATGCCACCTTTGGTGATGTTCAGTTTTTTGGTGACGAAGGCTATTTTTCGTCACCATTGCTCATATGAAATGATGACGGTCACTATCCGTCATTATAAATCATTATTGGTGATAGACCTTAAATGTCACCACAACACCTATACTTTTGGCGATGCCAACTTTGGTGACATTCAAGTCTTGGTGACAGAGGATCTTTTGACCGTCACCAATAAGCTTATGGTGACATTTTTTGCCCCTCACCAAAGTTTTTTTTTCTTGTAGTATATATATATATATATTAAGTTCAATGTGAATAGTTATTTTGTAGTAATTTGACGAATGATAAGTCTGCACTTACTCTTTGTCATGCACCTATTTCTATTCATTTAAAGAAGATCCCCTTCTCTTTTGTCTTCATCCATTTCATTGTCCCAAATTGTCACACCTTGTGTTTTTTCAATCTGCTTGATGCACTCACTGGCATAATAGAAAGACTCATACGATATATACCCCTCTGCCATAGACGCCTTGGTTCTTTCCCTTTGTAAAAAAAAACCCTTCAATTTCTTTATATGCCTCTCTAAGAAGAACATCCAACTAAAAGAAACCACCCCAACTAATTCAACCTCATCTACTAGGAGAATTAGAAGATGAACCTACAAGCCCATGAAAATCATCGACAATTCCTTCTCAAACATAAAATAATGTCAACTATTTGTTGACACTACCATGGAATGCTAACCATATGAATATCCATTGATGTGATCCAACATACAAATGAAAATAATTAAGATATGGAACATCGTAGGTCTTGGGGGAATTCATGGTTTGCACACTGATCCACTAGCAAAGGATAATGATACTACACAGTAAATGGTACATTATACAAAAAAATAATTATAAAATATCCATTACATAAAAAACAAAAAATATATTGACATATGTACTCTTAGAAGGTTCAAATGGTCATGTGATTTCAACCTCGACACAAAATATTCCATAGTGAAGTAGTGACATAGTGAAGATCCATGTAAATAAGGCACCCTCACACTCATTATAAGTTCCTTTGCCAAAGAAATATCAACTTCCTTTAAAATCCATGGGACATATCCTTCTTTTAAAGACCAATAGTTACCAACCCCTCCTCTAGTTTCTTGTCTTTTCCAATGCTTATTTTTATTTTCGGAAGAAATAATATCTATCCTAACAACCAATATGTCACTTTATTTCGATGATATGTGCCTCCATAAATAATATGAGACATTTTTAATTATATGCACGAGATCTAGTAAGTGGGAAATGTTAATATGATCCCAATATGGGAGGTCATAAAATACATATTTCCTTTTCATCCCAATGGGAAATTTCTCAACATAAGCATCGAACAATTTTGGATCATCGAACATCGGCTCCCCATTTGAATGAAACATTTATGAAAAATCCTTCTCCTTCTCTCTCTCATATGCTCTAATTAATTCAGGTGGTGTCATTATTATAGGCCTTTGGGTTCTCTCTGGTTTACCATTGAAAGAGGATGTTACTCTTTTGTAAAGATTTTCTTATGTGAGGAATACCTTGGAGCAGTCATACACTCACTTTCACAAGTGTTCAAAAAACATAGCCTTCAGAGAAGGTCCAAAACATTTACATCCATGATACCCTTTTGTTACAAGACCTGAAAAATGATTGTGTACAGGTTGACACGTTAGCGACCATGATGATTTTAACAATTGCAGTGAATTAAATTAATATGTAAAACAATATTTTTATGTATATAAATAAATCAGTAAAAATGTAATTTACCATACCAAACTCCTAAGCCTGGATAATCATGTATGGTGTAAGAATATATGCCATACAATGTAAAACTACTCTCTATTACGATGGGTCTTGATACATTGTACACATGCATCCCTTCCCATAATTCCTTCCATTAATCTACCAATGGTTGTAAGTAGACATCCATATTGTTCACTTGTCTTTTATAAGGGACTATTATAGCCAAAATAAGAATTTAATTCTTCACAGAAAACCATGGTGGGATGTTGTTATTGATCACTACTACAGGCCAAACAAAATAGTTGGTGTTTTGGAGGGAATATGAGTTGATGTCATCCATGTATATTCTAAGTCATAGACTTCGTAATTCATCCTTGAATTTTTCAGACCATGTATCCTCTATATCCTTCATGGCTGTTGAATTTGTTCAGATTCACATAACTCCTAACTAACGTTTGTGAGAGGCATGCCATCCCTGCAACATATAAAATTATTTTCAATGAAAGAGTCTTTGGATCCTTGTGATTATAGGCATGTGCCTCAATATGATATAAGGAGGGACATGTTATTTACTTGTTTCTTTTTAATTACGGTACCTATCATGCCCACATTTTTGACATATTTCTTTGTTTTCATATTCTAGTCTATATAGAATACAATCATTCAGACATGCATGATTTGATATGTACTCAGCACCCAATATTTTAAACAATTTCTTTGCATAATCACAGTTACCCGACAAGACATTATCAATCAGAAAAGCCTTATCTTTTAATAAATTGTAGTTGGTGGGGAATATAATTATACAATTTCAACATTTAAAGTTTGTAAAGATGACCATTTTTAATCTTTCTTATGTGACAATGTTTCTCAAAATATAATAGACTTGATCAATCATGTAGTTGAATTACGTCAATATTTCTAAAAAAGATGCATTTGACATGCCAACATTTGCTTTAAAGTTGTACAACAACATCATTGTTCCCAACTGAGTATAATTTGACTTGTCTCCAGGTCCAAAGAGAGGGGTGGTGGAAGCATATTTTAGGATTTTTAATAAGGTATTAGAGATATGAGCATCATCCCCTAACTCATTGTTATGTAATGAATCTAACAAAACTTCCTGCATGGAAATTTTATCCCATAATTAATCATTCATACCTAACTCTATTTGATTTCTTCAATTTCCAAATTATGATGAAGAACTACTATTGTTGTAGTCATTCATAATTTGGTGAATCTGGACATAGTGGGAATTGAATAGGTGGTTAATTCAACCATTCGTTGTATGCTTCCTCTCTGAGTCTTTCTATTATTATAGCCTTCTCTTGAGTTGAAATTGTAGTCGGGTGCATTGGAAGATGGTAGGTGGGTAACTCATCATCACTAGAATCCTAATTTCAAATAATATTTAACGCCATTAGTAAAATATCAATGATATTAGTAAGTACATCAATGCAATTGATTTGTTAAAATTACATTATACTAAACAATTATTACCATCATTGATCTATGATTGTGGCTAGAAGATGCCATGTTTGAATTGGAAGGGCGAAGGGGGTGTCCATTTTCATCTACCAACTACTTGCGATATGTTGCTCCTGATAAGAGCTTCTGAATTTTTTGTAATGGAGGATATTTTCTCCACATTAACTCAATTCTAAATTAGGATCCTGCAAATTTGGATACCGTTTTATTAAAATTGACATGGATTAAAAAAATAAATTCTTTTTGATAATCAAAACATAGATAAAATGTAAACTTAGTGGAGATGGAAAGGGAGAACTATGTGAAGGACATTGCTCAACAATACGAAACAAGGTGGAATTTGAAGAATCGATCATTTGATATTATCAAGGATTTTTCCTTGCATTTGAGAAAAATTAGAAATAAAATTTGGTGTGCATGTCTAAAATTAATCTCGAGAACCATATAACGAAAATCTAAATTTAAATATATTTCTCAAACCATTTTTCAAGAATAACTCACCTTTAAGTAGAAAATGTATACTGTGAACTACTATAATTCATGTGGTTGTGTCCTAAAGGATAATTTGAGATTAATATACCATTTTCTGTTAAAATAAAATTTCATATAGCTTTAAAATGCTATTAGTGTGCTTATCAAAACAAAGTGCACCGATGCATTTAAAAACTACCAGCACTGGGGTGTTCAAATAATACTTGCACCGGTTTCTGGAATTCTGAAAAATATATGTTATCATATCGGTGCTCTTGTAAAAAAACACACCGATGCATTTAAAAAATACCAACACCACTACACACTTCTTTCTGGATTTTAGAATATAAAAATGAATTCAATGAACTTGGTGCTCTTCTTACAATAGTGGGACTGATTCCTTTAAATAGAAACCACACAGTTGAGTTAAAAAAGCAATCGCAACGTTTCAGGATTTCGATTTTTTTTTATCATGTCGGTGCATTGAAAACATTTGGCAGCACGAAAATGTTGGTGTGCTTTCCTTATAAACACATGAGTGCGCTTAACTATCAAACACACTGATGTTATGATAAATTGAAAAAAAAAAAACATGACTATTTTTTTTTAAATAAAAAAAAGTGTGACGATTGATTTTTCAAAATATAATTTCTTCACGCATTTTAAATAGTAAAAAGTTATTCACTATTTAATTATTTTACCCAGAATTTCTATGGAGTGATTTGCAACGGAGACATAACAGGAACACTATGCAACTACAAAATAATATGGAGCAGCAGAACTATTCATAAGATTAGAATCTAAAAAGTATGGTGATTCACTCAAAACCCTACCGAGTAATATTTTTAAATTTTATTATTTATTTTACTAATAAAAAGATTACAATTTCTATTAGGGTTTAATTAAAAGAGAGATCATTTGCAATAGAGACATGCTCGGAGCACTTTGCAGTTTTGGAGTTATAGAAATATCATAATTTGAAGGGTATGGTAATTCACTCAAAACCCTGGATAACAAAAATTTTAAATTTTACTGTTGAAATTTTTACAATTTCTATTAGATTTATTGACAATTCAGAAAAAATAAGAAGTTAAAAACCTTGTATAATTAAAAAATTACTATATATTTTACTAGTAAATTTTTTTATAATATCTGTCCTCATTTAAATTTAATTATAATTCAGGAAAAAAAAAAATCAGTACTTACCTTAAACAGTTGGTTTTTCCTGCAAAAATTTATCTTAGGGCATAACTTCCTCTACCACTTCACAATTAGGGTTTTTAGTTTTAGGCATTTTGGATTTAATGGGTATGTGTACTTACTATATATAGGGTGTTTGGCATGTAAATTAGGGAATCACTTATTGAATTACATCCAAACCTTGTCGAACCTTTATGTTTTCTTAAGAAATTAATATATGTTCCGTGATGCACCCTCAATAATATAACACACCGATGTTCCTTGTGTAATACAACAGATTGGTATATTATAACACTTTCAATTCTATACATTTCGCTAATCGTTGCTCCCAATGTAATATAACGCACCAACATGCCTCTTCCAAATAGCACCATTAAATCATACGGTGCATTTAGCATTACAAATCACATCATCACAATTTAAAATTATTTTAAAATTTTAATTTTCCATGATTGTGTCGAACAATTAAATGCCCCACATGTTAAATGGGATTAACAAGCTAGTGAATTTATTCAGGAAAACACACCAGTAACCAGAGTTATTTTTGTTGAAAAGTATTTGAATTATTTGTAAAATATATTTAATTTATTTTGTATTGAATGGTACAAGTTACATATTGATAAAATATGTCTCATAAGGTGACAAGTAATAAAAATATCGATGGACACAATGATAACACATCAAATAAATCAGAGAAGGTAAGTTCTTTGTAAACTATTTACATTATTAATATGTTTGAACTATATGTAAGTTTAACTAATATGTATTGGTTGGTGTTTGTCATGCAAGGCTTCAAAATGAAGAAGGTCAATAATATTATCTCTAATATAAGTGCAAAAGAGTTTAAAATCCCGATAGAAAAAAGTGTAGAAGGATGAATCAGGTGATAGAGTTTTTTTTTTTAATTTTCATTAATAATATACTTAAGAATATTAGATAACATGTTTCAAATAATCTATTAATTCATATATGTTTAATGTTCAACAGGGAGCAACAATAAAGGAAAATATCAATGTTGTTCTAAGAAAAAAATATTATATAACATGTAAATGACGATGAATTGGTCCTTAGGTCATCTAGAGCGGTTTTGGATGTTAATGAAAGGGGGATTTTTTTTAACAAAAATATAAGGCATCTAGTGGAATGAATGTATAGACGTACTTTCTACTTACAATATAAAAATCAAGCCAATTATTCTAAGAAACAAATTATATCTAAAATACAAGAAGCATTTCTAGAGAAATGGACAATGAGACATTTGAGACATGCCATAGAAAAAATAGAAAACAACAAAAAATAATCATTCAAAAGGTAATATTCCTATGTAAAATGTTTTTCTAGAATTATATATACATATTGTTACAAACCATTCATTTATTAATATCGATTTTGTTATATTTAGTTTTCATATATCAATTATAAAGTAGTTTATGGTTTTTTTCAGGAATATTATGAAAATCGCAAATGATCATCCAGTTGATATGCGAAACATGCCAGTAGGAATGTCCAAAAAAATTTACAAGGAGATGGTAAAAGAAATGGACATCACAAGAGGATCCATCTCAACAACAACTTCCTTCAAATGTATGTGATCATGGCTGACTTTGTACATATAAAAAAATAATTGCATTAAATATTAATTTTTAAGTATTTTCTACAGAAAAGAAAACAAAATGGAACTCATTCAGCATATAAGACAAGACGATTAGGAAGAAAACTGTTTATTTCAAAGTTTGTGAGTAATTGCTAATATTTCCTGATAACAACTTAAGGTTTTATTTTTTTTTATACTTTAAGTTATTTTAAACAACCATCCTTGAATGTATTCAAATAGGTGCTAACATGCAAAGGAGAGTCATCAGGAGAATTGATTGACGTTGGGTTAAATAAGGGTTATGAGTATACATTGGCATATAAAAAATTAATTGTGAAATTTGTATGTATCTATGTTGTTTTAAGTCTATGAGTTTATAATTAATAGAGACAATTCATTTATATTAAATCTATAATTTATAATGGGGTTTAAAACATGGATGAAACAAAGTACAGGACTATGCCAACATAGGAATTGTTGCAAGAAGGCATCAAACTTGGTTTCGAAACCATGTGCATAGTTTATGAGTCACTTCTTGATGTGGTAAATTTATATTCAATTTACATTGATTTATATTATTTATTTCAATTTTCATTATTCTCAACAACGTAGATGCACTCATTACACTTTATTTTTATGTTTACAAATGGAACAAGATTAAGAAGAAAAACAAAAAAGACATAGTCAAGAAAACATTCCTCCAAATAACCCAAGTCATGTAAGTAGCTCGAGCACTGACAATAGTTCCAACCAAGAATGATGGTCTGTTTGGATATCAATGCAACATGTTGTATTTTTTGAAATAATTGTCTGTCAAAATCAGACGTTTTGTTCCATGTAATGTACATAGTGTCCCAATTGAAAGACATGGGGTTACAAATAAAAATCCCATTTTGTATGACAAAGAGGCTCTTATTGATATAAAGTAAAATTCATTTTCATTTATTATATTGTGTTATCCAATGTTGTTGTGAAATGTTACAACACAGATTAAATATATGCATGATTAAATATTATAATGAAGAGATGTGAAATATAATAATATAAAAAATTAATCCAAACATCATATACAAATGTTGTAATCAAGTTTTCATTTATATGAATACTATTATAGGATATATGTCGATTTTTTAGTGAATAACGGATTTAAAAAATAACAATAATTTCACTGTCATAGGTAGATGTTTGCAACAAAGAGAAAATGTCATACAAAAAAATAGTGTGTTCATAACATAAAAAAGCATGGGTGCATTATGTTATATAAAAACACCATGACGGCATCTTTTTTCATTCCCAATGAATTTTCTAAAAAATGAATAACCAGGTGTTTATTTCTTAAAGAAATGGTATTATTCGCAATTAATGCCCTGGTGCATTGTAATTCTTAACGCACTAGTGCTTTCATAGAACTAAACCCCTCGGTCCTACAAAATATTATTTCCAGCCTTGGTGCATTACTAAAATTAACAAACCTGGTCCTTTTATACCACTAACATATCAATGAGTTTAGGAAAAAAATACGCATCAGCAATGTGAGTTTAAACATAACCATTGAGACTGAAATTATATTTGTGTGTCATGATGTTTTTCCTTAAAAGAATGCATTGGGGTGTTTTTTGATATACAAGCACTAGGTAAGTATACGTTTAAAGCATTAATGTTATTTTCATTCAATGCCTCGATGATTTTAGTTATGTATGTAGCCTAGTTCTTTTACATATGTAGTGCATCGGTGCTACTTGTTCCATGAAGCATGCAGGAAAAAAAAACATCCGCTAAAACCTCTGCCTACCGATATTTTTTCAGTTGTGATGAAGTTATGTTATAATCTCTTTTAAAACATTCACTATCTGAAATAAATGTTTTAGTGAATGATTTTTTGACAATTATTTCCAATTTTATAAAGATAAAAACCTCCATTACAACCTCTGCTATAAGGTCTTTCCCTTGTAGTGTTCCAAAAATAGAAATTTGTGCTAGAATTAAAGAAACTGGAGGGAACTAGTGTTGGCGTTCCAAGTGGAATAGGAAGGTGACCACCAATATCCACCTGGATCATGAGTTCTGGGTATGCTTAAGATAAAGAGAATTCTAGGAGAAACTTGTTACTAGGTCCTCATTGACCTACATGAAGGCCTAGACCCTCTACATATAATCCTCTAGTAGTAGATACAATTGTTAAAACTAATGCCATAATATCCACCTTGACTCACCCTCATGTAGCATGACACCTTAGTAGCATCATCACCTTGGGAGAAACTAGTAGGTGGCATTTTGGGAGGGGTTGGTTTGTTGGATTTTTCAGTAATGATTCAACAAGACAAGCCATATGGAGGTTCATGTCAATCTTGTAGATGTACTAGCTACACCAATATTTTTATTGGCCAATAGAGGGTGATAGACAATAAAGTTTTATGGAAGAAGTTATTATATTAGTCAGATCTATGTTCGTAATTATATACATATTGAGGCTATGTGTTTTATTGATATATATAATTATATGATGTGTGCAGTATTTGCCCATGATAACACTCCTCCAACCCTAACATATGCATAAGTGCTATTTTCTTCCACTAATACAACAATGGAAGTTGCTTGTTCATTTGGTGTAAAATAAACATATGTACGATGAATTAAAATGACCCTTAATTGCAAAATTTTTAATATGTTTTTAATCCATTGTATGAATTATTTTATTTTGGGTATAATTTTGGTATTCCTTTAATGTTTTTGTAGATTGTAGTAACATGAGGCAAGAACCCATACCACATAGGATAGACATATCATCCACTTCCCAGGTATCCTTTGACAACTTAAATTATTTTTATATTTTAATTTTGTTATTTTAATTTTTAAATGATATGTTGATGAGATATTGTACTAATGGGAAAATGACCCAATGTACATAAAGCTTTTTAACATTTTCCACCATCCACTACTAACCCATCATTTATCCCTCACTATAATCATATTTCCGCACATTTTGGGATTAACATTACCTCCAATAGGGTAATTGCATCATTGTTACAAACCATGGACGCTAATTTTTTCCTATACCACCATTTTCACCATGGCATCCACCCAAAGATGCTACATATGTAGACCATCTAGTAATTCCCTCATTGCTGCTACCACTGTTTCATTCTTGATGGTTTTTACACGTATCCCTAATCTACCCCCCTTTCTATCATTCCATAATTACATTTCGGTGGATGTGATAATACATTTTGTGTCTGAGTAGCTTGTGTAACTCACTACTCTAACTACTACCAAATATATATAATTTCTTGAGACATTCACAATGAGATAATTTCATAGTGCATTTTTTATTTATTGTGAATGGAATTTATTTTAATAGTTTTTGTTTAAATTGCATTATTTGACTATTTAATTTCTATAAGTTTTTATAATAGAGAGGTTGTCATTGTAGTGGATATAACACCCTCATGAATGATTGTATCATGTGTTGCAAGTTTTCTTGGATTTAATTGAAAGTATTTGTTTATATGTGTGATAATTAATCGTGAAAAAAATATTATGAGAATTTGATTTCTTTGTGTAGTACAAAGGGAGATAAATCATGTCTGAAAAGAAAAAAAAAACTTGAGCTCCTTATTCTAGTAAGATGAGAAAGACTAGCTTTCAAGATGCAAATGATCATGGTGAGGGTGGCAGTGATCAGAGAGTGACTGATGAGAGAGATTTTGTATAGAGGAAATAATATGCAATACTTCCATGTTTGGGTATGAGATGTCGCTTGTATATTAGAAACATGTTATTATATAGGGAATTGTAGGCCATACTTCCATGTATATGGTTGAGGTGTCATTTTCTTAAAAAAATTATAATTGAGACAATTTTGAGTATGAGTATGTAGATTTTTTGTAGCATCGGGAGGTATTCCCGCATGCCAAAAGGCCTCCCAAGCCAGTTAAGGAAAATGATGAAAATTAAAAAATATAATTATGATTTTTTTGGCCTCATGTAGGCTCAAAGTGCTCAAATTTTCCCCACCATGAATGAGTGTGAGTGTTAGGAAAAATTCATCCATTTAACAAGTATAAATACACAAGTTGACTTCCCAATTTTGACCAATTTTGGATAAACACATTCCCTCTTATATTATTATACACATGTGTGAATTCAAGAGGAATATTTGAAGTTTAAAGAAGCTATACAAGATTCCATTTTATCGAGTTTTTACCTACATTATTTGAATAGGAATCTGGTTTCATCTGACCATAGGAAAAGTGGTAAGTTTTACTACATAAATGTCAGACTTTGACCACAGATCTTTGATTTGAGACTGAATTTGACCATATGCCTTTGACTAGACATATGAACTTGACAACAAAATAAATGTTTTTTATAATTTACCAATGTCGACTTCTACATTTTAACTAGTTTTACCAGCGTTGATTGGATGGTATTGGAAAATATTTGACTAGTATATTGAACTTGGATTTTGGAAAATATTACTAGAACATTGTTATAATTATAAATATTTTTGAAGAAAAAATTCTCTGAAAAGAAAAGATGTTGGATTTTCTTCTAAGTTTTGGTGTCCCAACGACAATTTTTTTGTCTCTATTTTTCTTGGCTATATCTAAATGATCCTATTGTTTTCACTACAGTATTCTTGGTATTTTCTATGTATACTTTCTCAATGATATAAGTAATACAAGATAATTTGGTTTAACATCATTAGGAAGTAATTATCATATTAGAAAATTGGATTAGATTGTACAACCTTGTAAAAATATTCAACATGGTATGAAAGCTTTGCTAAAAGGGTAGCCAATGAAGTCATCCCGATAGACAAGTTTTCAAGAAACTTAATTGGTTTCAGTGTCTCTTTAATAAAATTGCACCAAGTATTAGAGTTTAAAAAAGGTTGGATGGTTCCATCAATAGCATATCTTGGAATACCAGGATCCTCCTTATCTTGGAAGAAAATGAACTTCCAGATCATGTAGAGAAAGTCATTCTAGAGCCAGAGGGAGGTAAATAAAAATCCAAATATAAGAAGAATGAATCCAAGGCAAAGAGAATATTGGTAAATTCCATAAAATATCACATGATCCCTCATTTCATGGGATTAAAGACTGTTCATGAAGTATATGATGTTTTGTTAAAATTGCATGCAAGAAACAATACCAACAAGAAGTTAGCCTTGAAAAATCATCTTTATAATATCACAATGACTATATTAAATTTTATTGTCTCATATCTTATGAAAATACCCCCAACCAAATATGAGGTTGTAGATATTGGAGATAACATTGATGATTCATAACTTGTTACAATTACTCCACTACCAAAAAAAATGACATTGGTGAGGGTCATGCTTGTGATGGACCTTTAAGGTCCTTCACCAATGTCACATATGGTGATGATCCTTAAAAAAACATCATTGTAAGTGTATATAGTGATTGTCCTTTAAGGTCTATCACCAAAGCCATTTTCAATGACACTTTTGGTTGGGGTCCTTAAAGGCCCATCACTAATTATCTCTTTGGTGACACTTCTAGTGGCGAACTTTTAATTACCCTCGCCAATGCTCTTTTTGTTGCTTTTGGTGATGGTAAAAAAAATCTCGTCATCATTGATCATTCCAATGAGTTTTTGATGACACTATGTGTCTGTTAATATATTTTTTGTCAAAATATGACAATTTAAGACCATTATTGTGGAGTCTTTTTGTAGTGTACCTAGAGGGGATAATATAGGGTACAGAGGGAGGTACCCAAGGGAATAATATGATGTAATAATATAAGAATGATAAATAAATGGGCCATAGTTAATAAATAAAGTGGTTAACCCACATTATGTAAGGGACCACATGTAGCTAGGGAATAAAGTGATAAGCCCATTGTATTGGATGTATGGTATTGAGAGACCCATGGTAACTACCCATGGTATTGCATATATGAAACCTATATAGAGGCTATAGACTCTCCATTGAGAGTTGTCAAGGATTATCCACATTATTTATTAACTATGGCACATTTATTTATCATTCTTATATTATTACATCATATTATTCCCTTGGGTACCTCCCTCTGTACCCTATATTATCCCATCTAGGTACACTACACTTTTTTATAATATGTCCAAGGCCATAATGGTTAGAGTCAGTCAATTTTTAAAGAAGTAATTAGTGTTTATCATTTTCCTCAAGTAATGACTAGTCAAATAGAGTTTTCCTGTGAGTCATCGCATGATTCATACCTATTAAGTTTATTATATATAAAATTACCTTTAGATAAAGTTCCACTAGTGTGTGTAGGAAATATTTTATTTAATACATAATCAAGCTCTATCAATTCTATTAATGAGAAAGACCTAACGCTCCTCAACAATGTGGGCACACCTTAAATTAATGCTTTGACACACACTAAAATTTCTTAGCACATCACATGTCTTGGAATATCTTTGTACCTAGAACATCTTGTCATGAAAATAACGCCCAAGCACATGGTGGCATTGCTAGAACAACATAGAACTATCCTAGCATATGTTAGCATGCATGTAGTCCCTAACATGCCCTGTAACAACTTGGTTGAATGCATTGACATACATTAGCACTTGGCACATAGTGCCACTCAGCATGTATTGGGACCTATTATTAGTGTGGTTAGCATGCCCCTTTTGAAAAAGATAAAGTCCTGACTTATTAAACCTCTTATTAGTTCTTCCTTTTGTAGCCTTGACACTTCTTGACACATATTGACATACCCTGGCACCTTACACATCCTTAGCACCTGACATGTATTGACATATCTTTACACTATTTGGCACATATTAATAGCACACCCTGGAACTCACAAGCACAATTTATGACTTCTTGATATGCCTTGATATTCCCTAGCATGCCTTACCAATGCTTTGCATACCTTGTCACTCCCTCCTTGGCATGACAACTAGCACTCATTAACACTAGTCCTTGGCACACGTTCCTCATATTCATTATCTTCCATGAATTTTGACCTAGTGCTCCCTTATTGCTTTGTCCTATTACTCCTTAACATGCACCAACATACATTAGCACTCTCTAACACACCTTAGCACTCTTCAACATGCCCTTCCACTTCATAACATGCATAACACTCTCTCACACATATTAGCACTTGGAACGTGTTGGCGCTTGGAAAGTCTTAGTATGTATGGAATATGTTGATATGCCTTGGTATGATTTGGCATGGTTTAATATTAAATTTATTTGGGATCAATTGTTGGAAAGTAGATGAGAAGCAACAAAGGAAGACTTGGCACTTAGAATGCACTAAGAATTTTCACATGGCACCTATTGGAGCCCAGTGTTGGTGTGCCTGACATGACCCTCTTGGAAAAGGTAAATTGATGACTTATTAACCCTATTATATGTTAATTTCCTTGTAGTTTAACTTGTTTCTCCCTTTTGTTGCCTTGACAGTCCTTGGCACGCATTGACACACCCTTGTGCATCTTGGCACACCTGATCACTTGGCACATATTAGCATGTTTATCATGCCCTCACACTATCTGGAACATATTAGCATTCCCTAGCACGCCTTGGAACTCATGTTCTCACAACTAGCCCTTACATTTTTTCACGACTTGGGAATACAATCAAGTCCTTGGCTACTACAATTCATGAGAAAATATTGGTCTGCTTAAACTACAAAAACTTGACCAATTTCACCCACTACAAGTATATTGTGCCTTGTTCACCTAAGAACTACCTATAACTCATCTTATGTCACTCATGTCCAAGCTCAACTTGTCCCACTTAACTAGTTACCAAGATAAGGATCACATGATCTAGCCATGGCCATAAAACAACTAAGCAACATACCTTAAATAGGAAATATTTCACATGTATGTTTAGTTCATATAAATAGTATAACATTAACTAGGAGTTTGCAAGAACCACAAGATGCACAAGGAACACAAGATATAAGCCGACACAAGACGAGTGCCCCAAAACTCATACACAATAATGTACAATATGCAATTATCTAAAATAGTTTAAAACATGAGCATGTAGCCAAAGTATGCCACATCTCATATATAAAAAAAAAAACTAAAGGAAAAAAAATGCTGTTCCTAGCACAAAGTGATCTCCCTTTGTCTAAAACTTCTATGTCAAGCCCCATATAACAATCATAGGCTTGCCTCCCATAAATCCTATTATGAAATTCTCCTAACACACTTCATCCTTAGCACACATTCACTAACACTCCCTGGCACACACCCATATTCATTCCTTTCCATGCATTTTGACCTAGTTATCCCTTGATATTCCCTGATACACCCTAACACTCTTCAACATGCATTGAAATTTTCCTACATGTGTTAGCATTCCTTTTCTTTCCTAATTTGCTTGCCCTAACCCTCCCTAGCTATCATGCCCTCACAACTACCCTTACTTAATTTGCAAATTGGGAACCCAACCAAGCCCTTGCTTGACTACAAGAGCTTGACCAAGTTACGGTTACTACAACTAGAGTATGTTGTTGAATTGTGTAGCTTGGAAGGTACCCCACAAGCCTAGTGAGATGGGTTTGTGTGAATTTGGTGACAAAATGCGTGGTGAGAAAAGAGACAAGCAAAGGGATTTTGGACCCAAGATGTGGTTTAAAATCTAAATGATAATTAAAAAGGAAAATAAATATTTGCTAATGTCTAAGTGCATAAAATCCGTAAGTTCTAGAGGGTTTGTAAGATGTAGTCCTAAAGTAGGTTGAGTAAGAGGGCCGAGTAAGGGTTGCTAAATGGAGGCCATGATCGTCCTCCAAGAGCAAGATCATCATGTGAGGGTTCACAATAATCTTGCATGTACCTTAATGGTCGGTTCGAGCTAGGAAGTATGATGGAATATTGTTGTTTCTCTTCTGGAAGAGCGAGCATAAGAGAGGTTTCTCATGAGAATATGGGCATGTGATTTCAATGGTGTCTTTGTGTGAAAGTCACATCAAATTCTGAAATGTTGAAATTTGCAACAAGAAACAATGAAATTGGAAACCAAAAAGAACACAAAAAAAATGCACCCACACTGGTGAGGAATTTTGATGCACCAGGAGTGAGGAATGTGGGGCATCTAATTTATTTTTCCTTAAATAAATTCGAAAATAAATTGTAATTTCATCTCATAACAACTTATGTCATTTAAATAAGTCATGATGATTGAGTTAGCTCAATAAATTCAAGTTGAGGGTCTAAGATGAGGAATGTAGAGGGATTCTAATATTTTTGGGGTCCAGTTCTAGTTGATGCATTAGTGGGGTGGAGGTGTGAATTAGTTAACTCAATTAAATGAGTTAAAATCAGTATAACTAGCTCTAACTGAGTGATGAGCTAGTGAGAGGTAGGCGAGTGAATTAAATTAGATTTAATTTGAAATGAGTGATCAATCAGATAACTAAGCTTTATCTATTAATAGCTGCATGCATGTTAGTTCCGAGGAAGACCCAGTTGAGATACAGGTTAAAGGGAACATAACTATTAGTTGTATTTATACAAAATTTCCCATGTGAAATTATAAATTCATTGGGATTCCATGTTGGATTGTGCAATCAAGGAAGACTGATTTTCCTAATTAATAGGGAGTTGATTCCCTAGGAATTGCATGAGCAAGGCAGGTTGAAGGAAGTCTGATAATTGGCTAAGTACTAGATTGAGTTTGCCTAGATCAGTGGGAGACAATTGGTAGAGTGCTGGATAATCTCATGAGAGATTAAGAATTATATTGTTTCATGATTCCTTGTGATCCATGTGGATATCAGTGGCCACCCACTTATTCCATTTGGACCTGCAACATCAATTCTTGCAGCTTTTCACTTCTACTAGCTTACTATTTTTAGCAAGTTTTTCGGTCCTGCACACTCGAAGCTGATTTGGGGCATTAATGATCCAAGTGGATATCGGTGGCCACCCACCTATTCCATTTGGACCCGCAACATCAATTCTTACAGCTTTTCACTTCCAGCATCTTATTTTTTTTTGCAGGTTTTCAGGTCCTGCATGCCCAAAGCCAATTTGGGGCATTAATGATCCATGTGGATATAAGTGGCCACCCACCTATTCCATTTGAACCCCCATCATCAGTTATTTCCATTTTAAAGTTGCAAAACAACTTACTATATTTATTAGTTTTTTCGGGTGCTGAACTTTCGGAGTCGTTTGAGGCCCTAAACGACGTTTTTTGGGAAAACCAGGACCAACATGGGTCCATGGATGATCCAAGTGGATATTGGTGGTCACCCACCTATTCCACTTGGGGCCCCACCATTGTCTCTTTCAGTTTTTCAGTTTCAGCACAACTTACTATATTTAGCAGTTTTTCGGGTCCTGAACTTCCGGAGCCATTTTGAGGCCCTAAACGACGATTTTTCGGGAAAACTGGGAGAAACATGGGCCCATGGACTGATGTTTCTTGCTCAAAATTTGTAGTCCTCAGATAAATATTTCTAACAAGGTATGGTTCGCATCAAATGGAGATCGTATGCCAAAGTTACGTCCCCGGGAAGTTGAAACACCAATTTACCCAAACGGGGCCCATAGTTTCGGCGCTTCATCTCCTAGGGTTAGGGCTTTGGATGTTTACGGTTTTACATTATTTATAAATAATAAATAGGCCCTCGAGCCTCATTTCAACTTAGTTCAGAGGCCTGTAGCTGCCACATCTCTTCTCAGAGATAGCGACCAGCGCCCTAGCTAGTTTACTTCCATTTTGTCTGTAAGCAAATTTTAGTTCTTTGATATTAATGAAATGAAGTGATATTTCTACTGCATCTTTGTATTTATGGTTATATCTTTATTCTGTTTCATTCCTGCATAAATCCGGATCAGTGGTATCAAAGCGGTCTGCTTTTTCTCGATCCTTCTTTGCATGTCCCCAACGAGGTTGGGGTATAAGGAGTTAGGGCTTGATCTGGTAGAACCTTTGCAAGATCAGCCTCGCAAACCCCGATGGAAACCCATGGGGGATGAAAATAAATATGAGGGAGTAAGATATCCTATCAAAATATTGCTCGAGGAGGCCCTCAAAAAACAAAGGAACGCGATGATGGATAACTTTGCCCAGATCCTTCAACGACTGCCCATCGGCGGTGCATCTGCATCTAGCAGCCACTCTGGGTGTGTGACTCCTTTTAAGGTACAAGTATATTTTTACATTCCCATATTTTAGGTTCAAATAGATGCAGATTATATAGATATATGGTTGAATCTATTAGAAGGATATTTCTCGGTTCATGACTTTTCTGACCGGGAGAAGATTATTTTTGCACTCCTCAAGCTACCCCCAATGTCAAGGACTGGTGGGAAACCTACTATGAGAAAAAGGATGATACAAAACCCTCTCTGTTCTCAGCCTTACCCACTTGGAATTCTTTCTGAGACGCCATCAAGGAAAAATACTATCCCGTGGGGAGCTATGACGATAAGTACATATAGTGGACCATGCTGCGACAACAAAGGGATCAAGATGTGCATGAGCTGACGAATTTGTTCCATACCCTGCGCACAAAGTTGGGTATCAAATATTCAGAGAAACATTTGGTGCTAAAGTATCGCAGTTGTCTGCATAGATACATTCAGGAGGAAATGGAGTTCCTCGACATATCTTCGCTTGGTACGGCTTACCGGTATGCTGCCAAGATTGAGCAGAAATTCAAATAGAAGAAGTGAGACTTTGGATCTACGAATCAAAAATAAGGGAAAGGTGTTCCCAAACCGTAGAACAAAGGACAGAGCCAAGGTGTGGTGGCTCAAGAAAAATTGTCGAAGCCACAAGAAAAGAACAACACCGCAAAGCCAAATAAGGACACGACAAAGTGGTGTGAGTTCCATAAGAGCTCCACTCACAACACAAGTGAGTGTCGGGCCAAGCGGTCACTGGTGGCGAAGATGAGGGCTTCTGAGTCAGATGCATGCTTCGACTCTGAATCAGAACCTGACAAGGGGAATGACAAAGGGAAACAGATTATTGATGCGGAGCCCAACGCCACTGTTTCCACTACGAAGATCTAGAAGGAGGAAACGGAAGATCCAAAGGAGGAGGAACGTCTCTTCCACTCCAAGATGTGGGTAAAGGGCTTCTCGCTATAGTTCATTGTCGACAATGGGAGCCAAAGGAACCTCATTTTAGCAGATGCCGTGAAGCGGTTAGGCTTACCGACCACAGCTCAACCACATGCATACACCATCCGGTGGCTTCACCAAGGACAAGGTCTCTGCGTCAGCCAGCAATGTCGCCTTCCCTACAGCATCAATCCCTTCATGGATGAGGTATTATGTGACATTGCTCCTATTGAAGTTTCTGATGTATTATTAGGACAACCATAGTTGTGGAAGTGTCATGTTGTGTATGATTCTCGGCCTCGCACTGTTATTGTTACTTTGGGAAATAAGTTTTACAGGATACCAGAGGTACCACCTCCTGCCGCTATCTCTTTGGTTACTGCAAAAAAATGCAGTACGCCCATTTCCCAAACAAGGAAATTCATTTTCCTAATGATCTGCCCCCAGGGCAAGAAGAAGACTATGGCCACGACCTCCAAACAGGGCTCCTCTGCACGACGACAACAAATGGACAAGGTTGTGGAGGAGTACGGGGACATCTTCACCTCACCCACATGGATTCCTCTGCACTGTCAAGTCAAGCACCCGATTGATCTGACCCTAGGTGTGCTGCTACCCAATGGTCCGATCTATCGATGCTCTATTTTGGAGAAAGATGAAATCAAGAGGGAGATTCAGGAGCTGCTGCAGAAAGGTCACATCCGACCAAGTTCATCACCCTGTGGGAGCCTGATCGTGTTGGTACATAAGAAGGATGGGACGTGGAGACTCTGTATTGACTATCGGGCGTTGAACAAGATCACTGTCTGCAATAGTTACCCAATCCCATGGATTGATGACCTTCTGGACCAACTTAAAGGGGCGAAATATTTCAGCAAGATCGACTTGAAGTCTAGGTATAACCAGGTACCAATTGAACCCTCCAATGTGTGGAAGAATACCTTCAAAGCCAAGGAAGGAATTTTTGAGTGGATGGTCATGCCTTTCGGGTTGATGAATGCTCCTGCAACATTCATGAGGATGATGGATGGCATCTTGCGGCCATTCACCAACTCATTTGTAGTGGTGTACTTGGATGACATTCTGATATTTAGCTAGACTTGGGAAGAGCACCTCCACCACATCCGACAAGTCCTCCAAACACTACGGCAACACAAATTGTGTGCCAATTTGGAGAAGTGCACCTTTGGCATGAACTAGGTTCAATATCTGGGATACATTATTGATGAAAGGGGGGTCCATGTGGATCCCACCAAGATCCAAGTCATTCTGGATTGGCCAGCCCCAAACACTAGAACAGAGCTTCGCAGCTTTCTGGGTCTTGCTAATTTCTACCGAAGGTTCGTGTTGGGATTCTCTCATATCACCTAGCCCTTGAGTCAAGTCACCAAGGGAGGAGCGAGGGAAAAATTATTTTTGTCGAAATCTCAATAGAAGACATTCACAGAATTGAAAAATCACTTTTGTTCTGCCCCAGTGCTCACATTACCATACTTACAACAACCATTTGACATCGAGACAGATGTCTCTGACTATGCTATTGGGGCAGTTCTTACTCAACAGGGACATTCAGTGGCATGTCACAGTGAGACATTGTCTGACACAGTTCGCAAGTATCCCACTTATGAAAAAGAAATTTATTCCATTGTGCAAGCTTGTCAACAATGGAAGAATTACATTTTGGGGAAGGAAACAATCATCCACACAGACCACCAGCCCCTGCAGTTCCTATAGACGCAAGGGAAGTTTCAGAATGATCGCCATCAAAAGTGGTCCACATATCTGCAACAGTTTCATTTGAACATCAAGTACAAGAAGGGTAGCACCAATAATGTTGCAGACTACCTCAGTCGACCAACGATTGTGGTGCTCACCACCATTCTCAACTCTTGTGGGAATGAGACTTCTGACTGGCCGCTTCTCTACGAAAGCGACCCAGAATTCAGAAAAACATACAAGGTACTCTTGGGGGGTACATAAGTTCCAAATTTTCACCTCCAAGATGCACTCTTGTGTCACCTGGGACACCTTTGTGTTCCTTCAAGAGAGCGTGCCAAGATAATATGGGAAGCAGACTACAGTCGAGTCGCTGGGAATTTCGGGGTCCAGAAAATAGTAGCAGTACTGCAAAGGTATTTCTATTGGCCAAACCTTCGAAAGGATGTCAGGAAGCACATCAGATCTTGCACTTCTTGTGCCATTGCCAAACTGACCATCTAGAAGCAAGGCCTATATACTTCTCTACATACCCCTAGTCGACCTTGGGAATCCATCTCCATGGATTACATGTCGGGCTTGCCTTCTACTAAGCATGGAAATGACTTTGTTTTCGTGGTCCTCGAAGATAGCCATTATGGTGGCCTGCAAGAAGAATATCACAGCAGAAGCCACTGCTAAACTCTTTTTCGGATGAGTGTGGGTGCACTTTAGGATCCCACAGTCTATAATTTTAGATCGGGATAGCAGGTTCCTCAGCACATTTTGGTCCAGCCTCTGGTCAATGCTGGACACCAAGCTCACCAATTCCACAGCTTTCCATCCCCAAACAAATGGCCATACAAAGGTCATCAACAGAATGATTGTACACATTCTGCTCATGTACAATTCAAAGCATCCATGCACATGGGATGAGAGCCTCCCCTATGTACAACATAGTTATAAACGGGCTCTCCATAGCTCAATCGGCCATAACCCCTTTCAGGTGGGCTTGGGTTTCCAGCCACTATGTCCCATTGACATAGCCATGCCATTTGCGGCTACTCAAGGCGATTCGGCTCATGTCCAGTCTGAAGTTGACAAAGAAAATAGCTTCATCGAGCGCATTCAACACATCCACCAATAGGTTCATGACATATTGGACAGAGCCAATGCTAAGTACAAGCAACTCCATGATCAACATTGGGTGCCACACAACTTCCAGGTCGGTGACAAAGTGTGGCTACATTTGCAGAAGGAGTGCCTCACTGGACCCCACTGCAAGCTTCGCCTGCTCTGATACGGGCCATACACCATCACCAAGGCTATAGAGAACAATGCCTTCGAGCTTAGTATTCCACCATTCCTTGGTCTGCACCCAGTATTCAATGTGAACTGCCTTCGTCCTTACTTCCCACCTCTACTGGACACCTCTGACATTGTAGAACAACTCACACCAACAGAGTTAAACCCAGACTGGATGGAACAGGCCACCACAGATTGTATCATGGACATGAAAATCAAGAACACTCACCAACAGAATATCCAACTGTATTGGGTTGTCAAAGCTGGCCAACTCCTACACCAAGGAAACTGGTTCACCAGGGACCAAGTTTAGCAGAAGTTTCCTCATCTCTTGGAGGAAATTAACGTAATGGGGAGCATTTCTTCCTAAGGGGGGAGGAATGATCCAGGTGGATATTGGTGGTCACCCGCCTATTCCACTTGCGGCCCCACCATTGTATCTTTCAGTTTTTCAGTTTTGGCACAACTTACTATTTTTAGCATTTTTTCGGGTCATGAACTTCTGGAGCCATCTTGAGGCCCTAAACGATGTTTTTTGGGAAAACCGAGAGCAACATTGGTCCATAGACCGATGTTTCTCACTCAAAATTTGTAGTCCTCGGATAGATATTTCCAAGGAGGTATGGTTTGCATCAAACGGAGATCGTATGCCAAAGTTACGTCCCCAGGAAGTTGAAACACCAATTTACCCAAACAGGGCCCATATTTTTGGCGCTTCATCTCCTAGGGTTAGGGTTTTGGATGTTTAGGGTTTTCCATTGTTTCTAAATAATAAATAGGCCCCTTAGCCTATTGTAACTCATTTTGAGCTCTAGGCCACCATCTCTTTCCCGTAGATAGCTACCAGTGCCCTAGCTAGTTTATTTCCATTCTGTCTGTAAGAAAATTTCAGTTCTTTGATATTAATGAAATGAAGTGATATTTCCGCTGCATCTTTGTATTTATGGTTATATGTTTATTCTGTTTCATTCCTGCATAAATCTAGATCAATGGACCGATGTTTCTCACACCAAAATTTGCAGTCCTCGAATAGATCTTTCTAACGAGCTATTGAGTGTGTCAAATGGAGATTAGATGCGAAAGTTACATCCCAAGGAAGTTGAAACACCAATTTACCCAAACGGGGCCCACGGTTTTGGCGCTTCATCTCTTACAGTTAGGTTTTTGGATGTTTTTGGTTTTACATTATTTCTAAACAATAAAAATGCCTTCAAGCCTAATTGTAACACAGTTCAGGGGGCTGGTATCCATCACATCTCTTCTCAGGGATACGCTACCAGTACCCTAGCTCATCTATTTCCATTATGTTTGTAATAGGCCTTCGAGCCTCAATGTAGCAGAGTTTAGAGGCCTGCGTACGCCACATATCTTCTCAGAGATACACTACCAGCGCCCTAGCTTACTTCCATTATGTTTGTAAGCTTATTTCAGTCATTCTTTTATTAATAAAATGAAGCATTATTCCCGCTGCATCTCTGTGTTTATGGGTATATGTGTATTTTGTGGCATTCCTGTGTAAAATCCGAATCAGTGGTATCAGAGCGGGTCTGATATTTCTCTTTTTTTCTTTGCATGTCCCCAACACGGTTAGGGTATAATGATTTTGGGCTCGATTCGGTTGCACCCTCCCAAGATCAGCCTCGCAAACCCCGATGATCCCCAATGGTGGAAGGAAAGAAAGACGAGGGAGTAGAATATCTGATCAAAATATTGTTCGAGGAGGCCCTCAAGAAATATAGGAACGTGATGATGGATAACTTTTCCCATATCCTTCAACGGCTGCTCACTGGTGGCACATCTACAGCCAGCACGTGCGCCAATAGGTCTCCAACATCCTGGACAAATCTAATACCAAGTTCAGCAGAATCCCCCCACGTGGAGGAACTTAATGCAATGGAGACCATTTATTCCTAAGGAGGGAGGAATGATCCAGGTGAATATTGGTGGCCACCCAATTATTCCATTTGGACTCGCAACATCAATTCTTGCAGCTTTTCACTTCCAGCAGCTTACTATTTTTAGCAGGTTTTCGGATCCTGTACGCCCGAAGCCGATTTTGGGCATTAATGATCTAGGTGGATATCGGTGGCCACCCACCTATTTCATTTGAACCCCCACAATCAGTTCTTTCCATTTTCAAGTTGTAGCACAACTTACTATATTTATCAGTTTTTTCGGGTGCTAAACTTCCAGAGCCATTTTGAGGCCCTAAACGATGTTTATTGGGAAACCCGGGAGCAACATGGGTCCATAGAATGATGTTTCTCACACCAAAAGTTGTATTCCTCAGACATATTTTTCTAATGAGCTATTGAGTGTGTAAAATGGAGATTAGTTGCCAAAGTTACGTCCCAGGGAAGTTGAAACACTAATTTACCCAAACGAGGCCCATAATTTTGGCGCTTCATCTCCTAGGGTTAGGTTTTTGGACATTTCTGGTTTTACATTATTTATCAACAATAAAAAGGCCTTCAAGCCTCATTGTAACACAGTTCAGGGGGATGGTAGCCATCACATCTCTTCTCAGGGATACACTGCTAGTACCCTAGCTCATCTATTTCCATTATGTTTGTAATAGGCCTTCGAGCCTCAATGTAGCACAGTTCAGAGGCTCGCGTACACCAGATCTCTTCTCAGAGATACACTGCCAGTGCCCTAGCTTGCTTCCATTATTTTTGTAAGCTTATTTCAGTCTAGTAAATGAAGCATTATTCCCGCTGAATCTTTGTGTTTATGGGTATATGTGTATTCTGTGGCGTTCTTGTATAAAATATGGATCACCTTGATTTAATACAAAATAGAAATAAAGGAATTTTGAGTGGTTGCTTTCCCCAGATACATATTGTGTTGTGAAATTGATATTTTATTTCTCTTACTTATGTGTGATTGTGTGATCATGTTTTGTTTCCACAAATCATAGGAAGGATTTAATATATTCTTTTGGTAAATTACATGATGAGATTAAATCTCGTTGGTTAGATTTTCTACATGGTATCAGAGAAGGAATTTTCTGGGTGGTGTGTTTTCAGAGAATATATGAATATTTTGGTGCAAAAAAAATAAATCATATTTGGATTCCTTTTGAAACACTGCCCAAATGGAGAAAAAAAAATCGGTTGAATCGGAGCTCAGATGAGGGATATATCGTCGATTTAAAATCATATATTTTTAGAAACTTTTGTAATGGCGAGATAATTAAAATATGTGCGATTCAAGAAAATATATGCACTTGAGGTACAAAATGCATGCAAATATTTGAGGAGCAAAGAAGAGGTTAGAGACATCGTGGTTGAGAGGGAGCACAAATTACCTCTCAACATGCATCCTCTAAAGCAATCTCGGAAGGTTGTGGAGAAGCCACAATTGGAGAAGCAGAGAGTAGACCAAGCAGAAGCATCCACTCAAGTAGATACCTCCATGAGGGGAAAATTTTGAGCCACATGGGTAGAGGGAGCACATAAATCCATACCTCCAGGTGAAAGGTGGGGTGATGTGTAGACATAATCCTAAGATAAGAAATTTGGGGAGGGTCCATTAAGATGGTGTGTCTCATGGATCGAACTTGGAAGCGTCCACTCAAGTAGAGACCTCCATGAGGGGGAAATTTTGAGCCAGATAGGTAGAGGGAGCACATGAAGCCATACCTCTAGGTGAAAGGTGGGGTGATGTGTAGATATAATCCCAAGTCAAGAAATTTGGGTAGGGTCCATTGAGATGGCATGTCTCATGGATCGAACCTAGTTACAATGAGTCCATAGTACATCAGTAGCAGGAAGGATCAGTTAGATTGATGCGGTCAGATGTTAAGAAGACATAAATCAGAGTGACACATGTCAAATACTGGAGCGCACATCATAGTTGGAAATAGTGAAAAGGGCATAGATACAAATGTCAGCAACAACATAGAGAGTCCTATAGACAGGTGCAGTAGGTAGCAGTAGTCAGAAGACTTTGATGACATATGCATTATACTGATTTAGTTGTTTAGAGGCTATTAAGTTTCAAGATTTGCAGGTGCAAACAATACTAGAGAAGTGTTGCATGAAGAATTATGAAGTTACCAAATTATGATAGATTGAATTCCTTTCTTGTTGAGAGGCAGTATTGAAATTTGCAACAAGAAACAGTGAAATTGGTAAGCAGAAAGAAAAAAAAAATGCACCCACACTTGTAAGGAATTTTGATGTAGCAGGAGTGAGGAATGTGAGGCGTCTAATTTATTTTTCCCTTAAATAAATTGGACAATACATTATAATTTCATCTCATAACAACATGTGTCAGTTAACTAAGTCATGATGACTGAGTTAGCTCAAGAAATTCGAGTTGAGGTGATCAAGGTGGATATTGGTGGCCACCCACCTATTCCACTTGGTGTCTCCTTTAGTTTTTAATTTTTCTTAATTATATCATAGTTTACTATTTTTCTGGGTTTTCAGGACCTGAACTTCTGGTGACGTTTTGAGGACCCAAAATAATTTTTTTGTGCATGAAAGGTTTGGCGATTTCATAGAAGTTGTATTAGAAATTGTAGTCCTCGGAGAGATATTTCTAACGAGGTATCATGTGCATCAAATAGAGATAATATGACCAAGTTACGACCCAGGGAAGTTGTCTTCCCAACTCACCACAACGGGGCCCATAAACTCTTTGTGTTACATCTCCTCGAGTTAGGGTTTTCTCTTATTTTTCAATAATAAAAATTCCATTGAGACTTATTGTAACACAGTTTAGAGGCATGTAGTTGCCACATCTCTTATCAAAGATAAGTACCATCGCTCGAGCTAGTTTGTTTTCCATTCTGATGTAAGAATTTTTTAGTATTTGATATTAGGGTAAAACCGCGAAGGTGGGTTACACTTTTGTGAGAATAAAGGGCAGAAAAGTCATTTTTCCCAACAGTTCAGCCAAAATTTTATAGAAGTTTTGTTGAACTGTTTTAGAGTTCGGCCAAAATTTCGAAATTAGTTCAGCCGAACTAATTCTTCCGTTTACATTGACGACGTATTGATGACGTGGGAAAACATATTTTTGGTCAGAGATGGGAAAACTGGCAACCAAAGTTCGACTGAAATTTTAAAATAATTAGGCTAGACTTTTGTTTATAAATATACCAGCCTACAAACCTTAACAGGTTTCGGGCTTATTATCATTGTCGCAACTTTGTATGTCATATTTGCTATTTTCTGGGCTTATTACCGTTGTTGCAACTGTGTATGACATGTTTGTTTTTTGCTGTTGTAGGGTCTTGGTGTTGAGCAGGGGGTGAGGAGGTGAGAAATTTGTTGGTGTTCTACGTTTTATCAGCTTTATTTTTTTATGATTTTTTTTATTGTTGTTATGCTATTTTAATTTTATTGCTCTATTCCCCGGATGCGGGTGTTCCAATGCCGAATTAATGTGATGGGTTGGCGGGCTGCTACACTCGGCCGCCATCTTCCTACTGGGTACGACGTGTTAAATGGCATAATGCCCAACGCAAACCACCATTTATCATCCCCTCATTCCAAAGCTGTTCGCCCTGCAAACTCTGGTTCTCGCTCGACTCCGGCTGTTGTGAGACATTCCTCCGCATGCTTGAGCGGGATTCACACCATGATGGCAGTTACGTTTTCTGATAGGTTTCGCTTGGGAAGGACGGCTTGGGAGCATGCTGTGGTTTGGCGCGCTGTGGGTGACATTCACACGCAACATTTTTTTAACCACCTGCTCTCGGCTCCCATTCTGTATCATTCTGTTGTCAAAAATTGCAGAGTTTGCAGGGAGGAAAGCGTCGACCAGCGCTTGATGCGTTTAATGAGAAGAGAGGTTCGTGGTTTGTTTAGCGCCTGGTGGAGTGTCGAGCAGTTGTTGCACTTGTTTCCTCTTCAGGGCTACCTTGCGCGGGTTCTCTCTGTGGTTTGGGAGGTTTTCAGGCATCCGCTTCATCTCAGCATGCCCAGGATTCGTCATCGTATGAGGAGCTGAAGGGGTAGCTCGCGGAGCCACCCTTCCCATGCCCCTGCCAATCCTTCTCCTGACTCGTCATCCTTTGGGGAAGGCTCGAGCCATTATCCCCGCACTCGTTCTGGTTGGGGGCGCTCTCATGGCTATAGTTTGTTTTGGGGTCCTCACATGCACTGGCCTCCAGCTTCCTATGCCCCAACCACTGGCACAACTCGGTTCACTTTCGACAGCAGTCTCAACCGACCTCGCATTACTGCCATTCTTTCGGTGGTCTTCCTTGAAGATAGCGTTCCTGGTGATGTCTCGCTTCCTACTGCTCCTGCGGCGACTGTTTTTGCTCTGGACACTCAGTTTTCTGCTTTCAATCTCGATGATCGCAACTTCCAGGCTCCGCCTCCGCCTCGCCCTGCAGAACCAGTCTTGGATGAGGAAATGCTTTCCGCCGATCATGTAACCCAAGCGACTCATGACGAACCTGCTTCGGCTATGCACGCCACCGGCTGGTGCAGAATCGAGGAGGAGCCCCCGGAAGATTAGATGGGTTTGTTGCCTGGTCACTTCTATGTCTCTGTTTCTCAAACCTTTGGGTTTTTTCTGCTTTGGAAGTTTTGCTGTGTTTCTGGCCCTCCTTTGTATCTTTGGGGCCAAAGTATCCTTTAGAAAACTATGGTTATGTTCCCCTGCGTGGGCATCGACAGTTTACCACACTGTTTTTTCTGAATTTTCTGCCTCTTGGGCAGCTGTTTCTGACTACGGTCTTGATGTAATTTTACCCGCCTGTTAATAGATAATTTTACTTAGAAAAAAAAAAAATTTATTGCTCTATTTTTGTTTACAGGTAATTTGTAACATGCGTCCTTCGTGAAGTCTTCGACGATCTCCTGTTTGTATTCTCGTTGCGGCCTTGGCATTTTCGATGATCTCCTGCCTCTTCTTCTCTCTACAACCTCATCTCCGAATTTCCAGGTTGGTAGACGAAAATCCTCCTCTATTTTTAGATACAAAGATCTATTGAACCAAGATAATAATCTAAATTTATAATCTTCTAAATTTCTATTTCTTATCTACTACATCTCTCTATACAAATAAATTTCATAAATATTAAATTAATTTTAACACATAAATCCCCCTCCGTCACACTTAGATTATTTCCAGAACATCCATAAAATATCTCTCCATACCTAACATCTTAAATATATAAACAAATTATTTTCAATATTAATAGTTATACCAAATGTTTATAGCCACTGCGTAGCCTGGTTGGGGAGAGAAATTAATATTGAAAGTGAGGGCTGGGTAAATTATTTAATATGAAGTATCATGTTTCTTTGTCAATCGATTGCGCCAATCTGTTATTGATTGTTTTTCTTTTTCATGATCATTGACGAGTAATGCTTCCAAATACTTGCACACACCCAAAATTTAAAAACAACTAGAAAAAAAATGAAACTCAAGAAAAGGTTGTAGTTCAACATCCATATATGTAGCAACTGACCAGAATGACATCCATTCTTTTTGACATTTTCCACAGCCCCACAGGATAAATGTTATGGAAAATTAGTTTTATCTCTTATGGGGCCTTGGATATAGGGTTGCACTTCTGGTCATCTATACACAGACCTTAACAATTCATGATAATCTATTTGTGATTGATATGTACATATGTTAACAAAAAGTGCCTTTGGACCTAAAAATCCTGGCACATACTTCAACAAGGATTAGGGCTTGATGGAAGAACTTCAAAATTTTCCAAAAATTGAGAATACAGATAAATAAATTTAATTCATTCTTTTTGCAGTTCAACATCTAGATATGTAGCAACTGACCCGAATGACATCCATTCTTTTTTGTATTTTCCACAGCCCTACAGGATAAATGTTCTGGAGAAAATAGTTTTATTTCTTATGGGGCCTTGGATATAGGGTTTCAATTCTGCTCAGCCATACACAAACCTTAACATTTCATGTTAATTTATTTGTGCTTGATATGTATTTAATCCTAATGTTATATGAAACACAACTAAAATGTTGTGAGAAAAAAATACCAACATTAATATATAAACAACAGCTAGTATTCTTCAAAAGAGAGTTCAAAAAATAGAAAAGAGAGTTCAAAATCTAGATATGTAGCAAGTAACCAGAATGAAATCTATTATTTTTGACATTTTCCACAGCCCCACGGGATAAATGTTCTGGAAAATTATTTTTATTTCTTATGGGGCCTTGGATATAGGGTTGCACTTCTGCTCAACCATGCACAAACATTAACAGTTCATGATAATTTATTTGTGCTTGATATGTATTGAATCCTAATGTTATATGAAACACAACTAAAATGTTGTGAGAAACAAAGACCAACATTAATATATAAACAAAAACTAGTATGCTCAAATGCCAATACTAGGAAACAAAAGAAGCATTAGGCATTTCTCAATATTTCCCAAATTTGCTATTGCATTTCAAGCTTATTGCTAATTTTCTGGACTGGTATAGATTATTATACATACGAGAAGATCAATCAGCTCACGATGGATTAAGAAGATCAGATATTCCAATAATTCATCATGCATGTTGTGCATTTCTTCTAAATTGTCCTTTACAATATTGGTCCAAGATATAGATCTAGTTCTAGTACCTTTTCTATACAATTTTATTTTTAGAAATGTATTAGTGCAGCAAATGTACCTACCCAAACAATTCTATTTGATTGTTGTTAGTTGTATGCAATATCCTCAAATGTTTGCATAGATTATACCTTCAAAATATACCACAAATTTTGAAATATTCCACCCTCCAATTGTTGCGAAGGAAATATTTCTTAGCATTGTCTCTTGTGTTAAGAATAAAGGGAATAAAGTGTGACTTTATATCTCATGTTGTAGCTTGAGTACCTTCTTTCTTAATTGTAGCTTCACTGGTCTTTGCTTCCTATTGTAATATTTAAATTTTTCTTGTAATATTTAAATCAGCCCAATGTATTTTTATTAATGTACCTAAATTTACACCTTCCATGATGCTTCTAATCTTGTAAAATGTTAAAAGTGGAGTTTTTTATGATGTAATGGATATTAATAATCCAGATTATGTATAGTGATATGATGATAGTGTAGGTTGATGTTCAAGTTGTAAAATTCTTGTACATATCAAGGATGAATGATAGTGCAAGTCAAAAATGACATTATTATAAATTATTAAACAATTTGATAGGTGCTAAATCATACTTCTTATTAAGGACATATAACTAATTTGCAACTTGAAAATTCTTTCTTAATTTTCTTGGCCTATTTATAGATGTCAAATTAAAGGTTTCTAGATGTAATTTCTCCCATAAACTTCAAGGAAAACTAAATGGCAAACTAAATTCTAAGGCAAACCCTGTACATGTCATTTCTCCCACAAGCTCATAAAGATGTGACTTTTGACATAACTTCATCAACCACTACCACTAGTTGTTTTAGTAAGTGCATAAAATAATTTTTTAAACCATGCACATGTCATTTCTCCCATAAACTCATAAAGGTGTGGCTTTTGACATAACTTAATCAACCACTACCAGTAGTTGTTTAAGTAAGTGCGAACCACTACCACTTTAAGTCAAATCGTGTACATGTGTAATTTCTCTCATACATGTGTCGTTTCTATTTCATTTCTCTATCATTTCTCCCATAAACTATAAGGAAATGTCATTTCTCCCATATACTATAAGGAAAAATTTAAGGAAAACTATGTACATGTCATTTCTATCTTAAACTCTAGGCAAGGCAAACTATAAGGCATGTCATTTCTAGATCTGATTTCTCCCATAAACTTTAAGGAAAACCATGGACATGCCATTTCTCCCACAAAATAAAAGCTTTCTCCCACAAATTCAATGCAAGATTCAAGGCATAAAAACTAAACTTAAAGTGGCTAAACTTCCATAGGATTTTAGTCTATCTTTTGAGTGTTAACTTCTACAAGTTCTAAAGGAAGATTCTGTAAAGGACCAAGTAGCCTCTCGATCTTATCTTTTCTGAAAGGTGACATATCTAGTAAATGCCCCTACAGTCAATATCTGGAACATATATAAATATAAATTCTTCATTTTAATATCCATAAACCACTACCACTTTAAGGAAAATAGTGTACATGTGTCATTTCTCCCATACATGTGTCATTTCTCCCATAAACTCTTAGGCAAACTTTAAAGCATGTGTCATTTCTCAAGGCTTTCTCCCATTAACTTTAAATCATGTGTCATTTCTCAAGGCCTTCTCCCATTAATTCAAGGAAAAATTTAAGGCCTAAAAACTGATCCTAAAGTAGATGAACTTCAATAGGATAGGATCCCCGAAACTCAAGGCTTTCTCCCATTAATTCAAGGAAAAATTTAAGGTGTAAATACTAAACCTAAATTTGCTGAACTTTCATAGGATTTTAGTCTGTCTTTTGAGTGTTAACTTCTACAATTTCTAAAGGAAGAGTCTGTAAAGGGCTAGGTAGCCTCTGGACCTCATATTTTCTGAAAGGTGACATATCTAGTAAATGTCCCTATAGTCAATCTCTGGAAAAAAATCTAAATAGAAGTTATTCATTTCAATATCCATAAACCACTACCACTTTAAGGAAAACTGTGTACATGTGTCATTTCTCCCATACATATGTCATTTCTCCCATAAACACTTAGGAAAACTTTAAAGCATATGCCATTTCTCACGGTTCTCCCATTAATTCAAGGCAAAATTTAAGGCCTAAAAAGTGAACCTAAAGTAGCTGAACGTCCATAGGATAGAAAATCAAGGCTTTCTCCCATTAATTCGAGGAAAAATTTAAGGCCTAAAAACTGAACCTAAAGTAGCTGAAATTCCATAGGATAGGATCCCCCAAACTCAAGGCTTTCCCCCATTAATTCAAGGCAAACTTTAAGGCCTAAAAACTGAACCTAAAGTGGCTGAACTTCCATAGTATTTTAGTTTGTTTGTTGAATCTTAACTTCTACAAGTTCTAAAGGAGTCTGTAAAGGGCCAGGTAGCCTCTGGATCTCATCCTTTCTTAAGGCATGCCATTTCTAGATGTGATTTCTGCCATAAAATTTAAGGCAAAATTTAAGGAAAACCATGCACGAACCATGTACACATGTCATAAATACTCTAATCAATGCAATCTTTAATGCATCTCATTTCTAGATGTGAATTCTACCATAAGCTATAAGTCAAAATTTAATAAAAACCATGCACATGTCATTTATCTCATGCACATGTGTCATTTCTCCCATGCATTTGCAATAAATGTTAATTTAATATATTTTATTGAATTTATTTTTTTTCAGAGATAAAAAAAACCCACTAAATATGGTTGAAAATTTCAAATTATGCGTAGATGTTTCTTGCTATCTCAATCCAAGGAAAGCAGTGACTACATATGTGCTTTGCAATATTACGACTAGCAAGGTCCTCCAAAGGGAAATGAATATACCGGGAAGAACAAAAAACAACGAGGCATATTATATTGCATTGATAGAAGGCTTGGGAATAGATAGGGAGTATGGATCAAATGGAATTGTAGTTTTCACCAATTTCGAAATTGTGTGCAACTAGATGAAAGGCATGTACCAAGTTAAGGAGGAGAGGCTAAAACAACTGCATGGAAAAGAAAACAATTTTGTTAGCCAATTTCAAATGTTTAGTATAAGACATAGTAAAAATGTTAATAAGATGTCTATTGATCTATTGTGTGGGGAAATGCCAACTCAGGATTCATCTACCAAAGATGAATTAATAGATGAATTAGAATTATATGGGGTAATGCCCATGCAAGAATCATCTCTCAAACATGAATTAGTTTTGAGACGCTCTTCTTCAAAAATTCAAGATTCATCTCTCAAAGATGAATTAGTGTTGAGATGCTCTCCTTCAAAATTTATTGATGGACAATGTAACATATCATGTATATGTGTGTGTTTTGTACTTATAAATGCATATTTTTTAATGACCATGTGTTTTTTCGATTATATACCAAGTGTGCTCCCACCGTGTAAAGCGCAACTTGGTTAACTTCACATTTGCAACAAGTGGTGAAATTCACATTTTTATAAAATTAAAATGTGAGAACTTCAACAGTTTTTTGTTTAAATGGAGTTTCACGCTTCTTTTTTAATGACAATGTGTTTTTTTTAAATTATATGCCTTGTGTGCTCCCACCATGTTTTCAATTATTTACCAAAGGTGATCCCAATATGTAAAGCACAATTTGCCAGACTTAGCATTTTTATAAAAATTTTGTTTAAATTGAGTTTCACACATCAATTAGTGCTTTGAAAGTTGCGTTTTACATAATTTGTGTACACTAAATTACATTAATTTTATGAAATTTATTTTAAATAGTAATTTAAAAAAATAATTGTAAATGTCCACTGTAGATATATCTACATATATATATCATGGAGGATGAAAGGTGAATATCAACAGATCCCATATCTCTACGAGAGAGGGGGATTAGGGATCGAGGGATGTTCATGGTACATTTAAATATAATCTTAAATCTCCATACATATACATACATGTGTGTACATATAGAATTGATTTTTTTTATCAATTTTATGAGTTAAATTAGTTGTTAATAAGTTTCATTTTTTATTTTTTAGGAGGTAGGAGGACAAGGGTGTCTACTCCATCAATGGAGCACGGCCATGGTTCACACAATCATGGTATGGTTCATGCAATTTAATCAATAAATATGTACATGTATTTATATGTATGAATGTATTTTTGAATTGATTATAAATTTGTGTTTTTTTATGAAGCTTCCCTCTCGTCTCGTGAGGTTGGTGGTGGTACACATTCCCTTGGAAGCCATCAATAGGTGCTAGAAAATTGCGCGAAGGTGGTGATATGTATTCCCCCAAAGGCCAATCAACGGATGGTCATGTTGGTTCTCAACCAATTGGTGGTATTTCTGGTTCTCAACAGGGTCATTCTAGTTCTCAACAGTCTCAGGGTGGGCAAGATGCTAGCCAACCATATCGAGGTGGCCAAAAATTTTAATATTATTTTCATTCAATTTGTACAAATTTGTTTACATGTGTTTTTTTTAATATAAAAATTTTTATATATTGATACAGAGGCTAAAAATTTTGCTCGAAAAGGACGTAGGAAAAAACACATCATTTAAGAAGAAGGTTGTACACCAACCACGACTTATCCATCTGACATTTCCAACATACCTTAGGAATCAAACATGCAGCAATGCACCTTACAAAGGTGTCAACATATTCATGCAAAATTGAAGAGAGATCTCATGGGTTTGACTCTCCCTGCTGAGAGTCGACAAATCTTGGAAATAGTTACTCACTCTTTAAGCCAACTAGTAGACGTATACCTAAAGTTTGGGCCAACCACTAATAATTTTTTATAAGTTATGAGAAACATAAAGGAAACAGTGATGGGTCCTGATACATGGGAGGTTGTCAAACAAATATTTACAATAGAAATGGCCAAGTCTATGTTTAATTTCAAAGAAGGGCTGAAAATAAAGATGCTAAAGGTACAATATTTCAAGAACCCTCATATAGCTCGCTATTTGTATGATAGACACCTTGCGGCCTATGGAAAACTCCCATGGAATGACGAGGTTCCACTTTATTTTGCAAAATTATTTTATGCATAATTATTTTTGCAAATGAAACCTAATTACAATGACCTTCCCTCTGAATTTTTTGGGTTTTGGGAAATGTTGATTGTATCATTGTAGGGGCGCTAGGCATGATGTTGGTTTTCCTCGCCTTGAGATACCATTGGTTAGTTGACCTCTTCGTGTCGAAAATTTGCAGTCAGATATGGATGCCACTTCTCAAATTAGTCGAGAAGCAAGGAATGCCATCATTGACAATGTTCACAGTGGATTGGGTGGAGTCGATGTTTTTCTAAATCGAGAAAAAGCACGTGAGAATGAACGTGCTAATTTTATGCATTATACAAATGAAGAGACTGACAACATGAGTGTTGAAGATCTTAGAACATATGCAAATAATTTTTGCAATGGTTGGCAGGATCTAATTTTTCATTAGCAAGAGGGCATGGGAACAATATGTGTTAGTGGTTAGGGTGATTATTTTTGCACATTTAAAATTTGTAATAAATACATATATACATACATTTATTTTTATACATTAATGTTACAAAAATGTATCATTATATGTTAACACCATTTGTAGTTGTCACACTTGATGAATGAAGAAAATGTTAATATCATGGTTGGAGCCTCTGGTTCAAACAATCAAGATTGGTTTCACCATCAATCACACAATCAAGATGGTTCTCACCATCAAGATATGTTGGAAAATGTTAGTGTTTTTTAAGTGAACATGATGATGTACAATTATTTTTTATCTATTATCATATATATCAAAACATGATAAAATATTCAAAATAAATAATTGTGCACACATGTACATGTATATATATAATAAAATGTTTTAACAGATTCCGGTTCAGTCTGATGTTTTTGGGATGCAATACCTTTTTCTTCCTTGGGAGATGTGCCAAATCCACCATCACAAGTGTGAACAATTTTTCATTTTTAAATATGCTCTTAAGTTATATATTCCAGCTCAAAAAGTTCCATTAAAAAATGAGATATCTAGATCTTGAGTTATTTTAAATTTTTTAAATTTTAGGTCTTTGGAGATTTTCTTTCCGAGTCACTCTTAGGAGATGTACCAAATCCACCAACAGAAGTATTCAATTTTTCACTTAAATATATATGTTTTTACGTTATAACTTATAAATTGAAGTTCAAAATTTTTATTACAAATTGAGATCTAGATCTTGAGTTATTTTAAATTTTTTGAATTTTAGGTTTTTAGAGATTTTATTTTGGAGCCTGTCTTAGGAAATGTACCAAATCCACCAAGACAAGTATTCAAATTTTCACTTAAATATATGTTTTTAAGTTATAAATTATAAATTGAAGTTCAAAAGTTTTATTATAAATTAAGATCTAGATCTCGAGTTATTTTATACTTTTAAATTTTTTGAATTTTGGGTTCCTAGAGAGGATTTCTTTTCCCCATAGACTCTAGCGATGGAGAGTATGATGTAGATAGGAACATCCACACCATTTCAACCATTTGAAAAAGTTGTCTAACTTTTTTTTTTAATATTATAGAAAATAAGTTTATATATGCATTTTCATTTGAAATTTTTTAACATATATATATATGATGATGATGATGATGATGATGATGATGATGATGGTGGTGGTTAACGTCCACTGAGACCAATATTTGGTCTATCGGATCTAAAGAAAAGAGTTATTTAGTTTGATTTAAGATTTTATTCCTATGCTCAAAAAGCTTGGAGAGAAGCCCCCTGAGCTCGCTATAATTTTGACATCTTAAAAGGCTAGGAAGGTCAGTATTGCAACAAAGATTATGAAATTGAGCTCTAATGTGGTTGTACACGGGGCACTCTAAGAGGAAGTGATTTTCATCCTCGATGTTCATATTCTCATAGAGATGGCAGATCCTTTCCATCCATGGTGTTTTAGGAATTTTCCAACGACCTGTTTCACTATGGAGCTCATGACAGTTTGTTCTAATCTTGGCTATATTAATTTTCTTCTTTGAGCTAGTTAAAACAAATAGATACTTTTGATCCTCTAGGGTGGGGTGGATGACCTCCTTATAATATCTTAATTTTCTTTTAGCTGCTAGATTTTTCTCACACCACATTTTTTCTTTAAACTTGGAAGTAACAATTTTTTTAATGTTTTTAATGTTTTGCAATGAAACATTCTCGTCGATCTCCCAATGGTTTAACCAGGCCGTGGTGTCTTTATACCAACCTCGTTTAAGCCTTAGGTGGTTTTGGCTGGAATTTAAAGCTAGCTTAGGAAGTCTATGGTCTCCTATGTTGTAGAGCTTGTGCTTGTACAACATAAGCCTAGTCATAGCTAGGTTCTCGATAGGGGAAAGACCCACTTCTATAAGGAGAATAGGATAGGGTGTATTGCTTTTAATTTTAAGGTTATACGTTATAAAACACTTCTGGATTTGCTCAATATTTCTCTAGGATTCTCTAGAGATGTTGCAACCCCAAAACTCACATCCATATAAGATAAAAGGAGTGACTAAAGTTTCAAAGAGGAACTTCTTTCTATCCCACATTACGAGGTTTGTCATTTTACAATTATTTTCAAGACCAAAATAAGCTTTCCACCCCCCATTAGTCATTTTCTGAATGCTATAGTTCCAGTTGAGCTTGTGATGAATATCAATTCCTAGGTACTTGTAAGAAGAAACTTCCTCCAAATTACTATTGTCATACATAAAATTAGCGTAAGTGTCCTTCTTGGACTTGATAATCATAACTTTTTTTTTGTCAGTGTTAACAAACATACCCATGGTAGAGCAGAAATCCTTAAGAAGTCTAAGTTTCTTATCAAGATCAGATGGGCACCTTGCAAGAAGAATAATATCGTCAACATAGAGAAGAAGGATGATGAATATCCCAGCTAAGATCGTGCCAGCACATCCTGCTTCCTCTAAAAAACCTTCTAGCCTATCGATGTAAATTCCAAATAGGGTAGGGGAGAGGAGGCAACATTGTTTAACTCCGATATTACACTTAATATCTTTTGACCACCCCTCATTGCTTTTTAACTTGGCAATTACATTCTCGTATAACCTTATAGTGGCTGCTCTTAGTTCGAAAGGAGCATTTAGCTCTTCTAATATATTCCATAGGTTGTTTCTAGGAACCATGTCAAAAGCCTTTCTAAAGTCCACAAAGCAACAGAAGAGATTGGATTTATCATTGTGGCATTCCTCCACAATTATCCTAAGCGTAACGAGGTGGTCTATTGTATATTGTATAGTTACTATTGAAGATGTTCTAGTGGGGGAAGTTTTAGTAGATGAGAAAAAAATGGAGAGGTAAACTCATGAGGTATTGCATGATTTTTTTTTTGCATTTTGTTTTTTTACATGAAGTTCTATATATTCTCATTCAATTTTAAAACATTAAATTTTAATTTTTGCACACGTTGTGTACAGGTTCCCCATGCTTTGTAGGATATCTTGAGGATCGTGAACTTTTTGGGAGAGACACTACATCCATCTGTATTTTATGGATGATTCACATGCACTATTTGATGGATGATGCACATGAACGTGCAACATTACATTTTCAATAGATTTAGTCTTAATTTTACTTTTTTATATATAGTTTTATCTAGATGTAGTCATATATAAATTGATACTTGATACTTGATACTTGTGAGATAAAAATTTTGGACATATTTTATGTGAACTACATTTGGCAAGTGAAGTAATGTTGTGATCTATAATGTTTTGTTTTTAAAACTCAAGTTTTGGATGGTTGAACTACATTTGGCATGTGATGTAATGTTGTGTTATAATTTGTTTTGTTTTGAAAACTCAAGTTTTGGATGGTTTAACTACATTTGGCATGTGATTTCACAATATAATGTTTTGTTTCTACTGGATAGTTGAACTACATTTGGCATGATATAATGTTTTGTTTTTATTGGATAGTTGAACTACATTTGGCATGTTAAGTAATGTTGTCATATAATTTGTTTTGTTTTTAAAACTAAAGTTTTGGATGGTTGAACTACATTTGGCATGTGATTGTGATATTTAATGTTTTGTTTTTATTGGATAGTTGAACTACATTTGGAATGTTTAGTAATGTTGTGATATAATGCTTTTTTTTTAAAACTCAAGCTTTGGATGGTTGAACTACATTTCGCATGTCATTGCACGATATAACGTTTTGTTTTTATAGGATAGTTGAATTACATTTGGCATGTGAATTAATGTTGTGATATAATTTTTTCCTTTTAAAACTCAACTTTTGGATGGTTGAACTACATTTGGCATGTGATTATGATATAATGTTTTCTTTTTAAAATTCAAGTTGTCATTTTCCAAACAAAAAAAGTTCACATGAATATATGTACGTGTAGAAATGATTTAAGTACAATATATATATATATAAACAATCATAAGATTCTAGGTCTTGTTAGATGTGTCAAATAATCATAAAATTTTAAAATTGCATTTTATAATGTATATATATCCAGTACATGCAACATTTTTCATCAATGCATGTATAGAAAATCTACTTTCAGTTAATTGCATTCTAGAACATATATATCCAGTACATACAACATTTTTCATCAATGCACATAGAAAAACTACTTTCATTTAATTTCATTCTAGAACATATATATCTAGTACGTGCAACATTTTTCATAAATGCACATAGAAAAACTCGTTTTAGTTAATTTCATTCTAGAACATATATATCTAGGACTTGCAACATTTTTTATCAATACAAATAGAAAAGCTACTTTTAGTTAATTTCATTCTAGAACATATATATCTAGTATGTGCAACATTTTTCATCAATGCACATAGAAAATCTACTTTCAGTTAATTGCATTCTAGAACATATACATCTAGTACTTGCAACATTTTTCATCAATGCACATAGAAAAGCTACTTTTAGTTAATTTCATTCTAGAACATATATATATATATATATATATATATATATATATATATATATATATATATATTCAATACTTGCAACATTTTTCATCAATGCACATAGAAAAGCTACTTTCAGTTAATTGCATTATAGAACTTATATATCCAATACGTGCAACATTTTTCATCAATGCACATAGAAAAGCTACTTTCATTTAATTTCATTCTAGAACATATATATCTAGTACATGCAACATTTTTCATCAATGCATATAGAAAAGCTACTTTCAGTTAATTACATTCTAGAAGATACATATCTAGTACATGCAACATTTTTCATCAATGCACATAGAAAAGCTACTTTCAGTTGATACTAGTGTGCATGTACCAAAACAATGTACATGTGCAAACACTTGCACAGATAACATAACAAGGCAGTTCAATTTTTAGTTGAGTTCTAGAAGTTCTAAAGCATGAATCCAAAGAGAAGAAATTGCTGGGCAGTTCAATCAAAAAAATTCCAATGGAATTCCATCTTCAATGATCCGTTCATGATCGGATTTTTACATTTTCCATTTTTTAATTTTCATTTTTTTCTTTGATTGAACCTCTATCAACTTTATGTGTGATGCACACATGAAGTGACTATATTGATAACTTATGACATCAGGTTCATAGTCTTCAAAGTAAACAAAATCCTCACTTTGATTAGTTTGTCTGTAAAAATAACCTCTCAGTATAATAGACCCTCTGTCATATGGAAACTCGTGATCATTATATTTTTCTAATAATTTCATCTTTCGTTTAGTGCAATACATCAAACAATACTTCACATTTTCATCGTTTATAATAGGTGAAATTACAACAAAAACATCTACTGCACAATAAATCAAACTTATGTATTTAAATTTATATCATAATTAACATGAAAATTTAACTTTAAAATAATTTTAGCATATATTTCTAGATCTCTATCATTTGAAAGCAATTCAAATGTTACCTTCTCTAACAAGATTAGAAACTCGATCACCATAAGATGATATTGTAGTCTCCTCTGATTTCATTTCTTAGAACATTGCAACAGACATTTTCCCCTTTCTATTTAGCTCTATATGTTTCCAATATTTTACATATATTTTGTTTTCACAAACATTATTGGATTTTGTGTTGTCTATGCAAACATGAAAAAAAGAAGAATATTTTATTTTATCCAATGCAAACACATTTGCGGACAACTTTGTTTTAATTGAATGCAATTTTTGAGTCCCTTTTATTGTTTCTAAGTCATTTCCAATCGATCTATCTACATCTTCAACCCCAATATGAAAAAAATACCTATATGAAAAATTTGAAGAAGAATGCAAATATGATATCAAAATACCATCAAAGATAATCATTGTGATAAATGTACACTATTTAAAATTGGATATCCAATAAAAATTAAATTGAATGTACCTTCGCACTTCCCTCTATCGGTTAGTCTCATGGATTAGTGCAGTGATGCACCATTGAAAAACTTCTTTAGCATCCACAAGTCGGTTTGCAAAGGGGTTCATTTGATATCTTCGAAGTGCTTGTTTTATGCATGCCCTTGCACTATCATGTTCTCATTTACCATGACTAGTCTCAAAGAAATTCCAACAATGTTTAATGTAGGTTTTCTTATTAAGACATCACAACCAAAAGAATGGTCATGAAGATTTGAATTGACCTTTGCATCCATCTAACCATATCCAATGGTGATTGAAATTAATTCCACGACTTGTCAAGGAGTCATAAATATTTCCAAAAAGTGTTGTACAAAATATGTATTATGAGTACGATTGTCACTGATACAAAAGTGATATTCTTTAATAACATGCCAATTTTCACTGGTGCTTTCTATATGATCAATGTTTTGTTCAACATGTCTATATAGAATATGGACGAGCATGGACACTTTTTCAGAATGATAATATTCACTCTGAATTTCTTTTTGTGGAACAAATGTGTAGTTTTCTGCAAAATCAATTACTGACAAAATGGTCCCTGGTGGAAAAGCTTCACGATTTTTTTTGAATTTCACATCCTGCCATCAAGCTCTATGGGAATGCTTGGTGTATTTATAAATTTTTGCCTCAAACTTTCTCAAAAAATCTATCACAAAATTTTTTTCTTCTTGTAATTCAATTCTTTTAGCACTATTTGAACCTTGAATCGATGTATGGATATATTCATATCTCTTCCATTTCACTTTAATGTTGGAAAATGATTGATCATTTACATCAATATGATATTTGTTTTGAAATTTAGTCAAATTTCCACAATCATCGCATTTTTTACCACCAACACATTTCTTTTCGTAAAATAATTCATTGCTTTCTCTTCCACATAGAATTTGAGATATGAAATCACGAATAGTGGAAGGAGGAGGTGAATATTTCCAAAATTTTCTACCAAAATTAAGGAATGTGTCATAATATAATTGAAATTCCACATGATAACGACAACAACAAGTGTCATGTACCATTGTTTTTGTTGCACAAAAGGAATGATTGACACATCAATTTCACGATTCTCTTCATTGAACTTGTTGAACAACTCTATCTAAGTAGTTTCCAAGAAATGTTTTGGTTGTGTTTCGTACTGATTTCGTGCTATTATTCTTTGCATCACATCCCTTTCATTTGGCGAAACATGTGATTTTTTCTTCCAATATTCATATATTATTTTTTTAACATTTTCTCCAAGTCTATCTTTGTATGGTTTCCTATAAATAGCTCTCCAACAAGCGATTTCATCATTTATATCTATTTGCAACCGAAATTTCCGATGTGTGTGCAAAGTTTTTCGTGAGGTTCCTAATGCTTGTGCCATAGATTTTACCAAGTGATTCTCTTTAGTACTTGATGAAACCGCTGCTATATGTATTTATCTACGTGCAACTGAAACATTTTTTTGTCTAGATCTTCTAATTGAATTTATAGCACTATTTATATTTTGAATCACATTTTCCTTCATTTTTTTATCTTTTTTATTTTTTTAAAATTTTCGAATACCTAATAAAGTTGTAGCTTCTTTTAATTTCCTTAATGATAGGATACCTTTCAACAATTGAACTAGAAAATTTTATTTTATGAAGTATGTATCAAAAATGTGATTAACACGATATCGTATAACATGGTCAGCTCTTTTATCTCCATATGTGTGAGTGTAAACATTTATAACATCTCATCATCGACATTGATTTCATTTGTACATATTCGAATTAATAGTACATAATAAGTTTACATATTCAATAAAGAACTAAATTAATAAATATGTATAATTTCAATAATATGTGCACGTGTTAAACACACACACACACACACATATATACCTTGTGATTCAATTTCTTCAATTGAATTTTTTTCAACATTTTCACCATCTTCAATCATTGGTTCAATATCTCTTTCACTTTCTCTTTCAAAATTTCTATCTCATCATCAATGTTTTGAGGAATATCTCTCTCTATTTACATTGCAAAATATGTTTCAAATTAGTTCATCAAATAAAAATTAAGCTTCACATATTACACTAGGAAAATTTTAAATATAAAATTCATAATATTTACATTTACATAACTGCTTCAACTTCTATTTGAGGTTGATTTTCCCTTCCAATTTTTGAGAGTCCTTCTTTCTTTCTTTTGTGAGATTCTCTCCCCTGTTCTCTACATTCCTCAAGGTCTCTTGTTCGATAATATTGTCTTGTGCAATTCCTTTGATTTCCCATGATAAGAGTATGAAGTTCAAAAAAAATCCTTCAAAAATTTAGACAAAAACTCAATTCAAAAAACAACAAAAAAGATTTAATTTAAAAAAAAACTCGTTTTAAAATTTTTGCAAAAAATACATAGCTCAATCCAAAACACTTTAAAAAATTTGAGAAAAAAATATCTTATAAAAATGAAATGAAGCTCAAAATATTTCCTTCCAAGTCCTACAAAAAAAAATCATTTAAAAAGTTAGAAAAAAATTCATTTAAAAAATTCATTATAAAAGATTTACTTCAACCCAAAACACGTACTCTAAAAAAATGTCACTTCAAAACATACCTACAAAAATGTCCATTGAAAATTAAGCCCAACTTCTTGAACAATGCCACTTAAAAAAATTCCTCCAAAAAGCCTCTAAAAAAATATCACTTTCAAAAATACATCTAAAAAATGTCCTTTGAACATTAAGCCTAAAAAGAGTCCTTTCGAAATTAAGTCCAAAAAATGTCTTTTGGAAATTAAGCCCAAAAACCTTTAAAAACAAAATACATGCAAAAAAATTTCCTTTGACAATTAAGCCTAAAATATCTAAAAACAATGAAAATTAAGCCCAAATCTTCTAAAAACAAAATACCTTAAAAAAACAAATGAAAATTAAGTGCAAAACTTCTAAAAATAAAATACCTTAAAAAAACAATGAAAATTAAGCCCAAAATATCTAACAAAATACCTTAAAAAAAATGAAGCCCAAAAAACATCCAAAAAATGTATCACATACCTCCAAGAAATTTCCTTTGAATGTTATGCCAAAAATTCCTTAAACCAAAAAAAAATCCTTTGTAAAAACAGACCAAACGAAGAAATGTGCGAAATTATGAGAAAATGATGAATGCGTTTACGTTAATTTATATTGTTGCGAAATGTTGTTTTAGAGGGGCTTTGTTGAATTTTCCGGCCGACGGAAAGTCAATTAAAAGTTCAGGAAAAATTTTGTAAGAAATTCAGCCGAACTTTTGTGTCGTTAGATTTGACGGGCCGTCGGGGCAAAAACCAATTCGGCCGAACTTTTTTTTAAAGTTCGGCCCAACTAACACGTCTGCAATTACGCAGAACTGAGCTCTGAACACATTTCTTCAACTTTGGACTGATTAAACTCCATGAAACTTTCTGAATTAAAAATCGGAACCAAGACAAGCATTTGTAGAATTCAATCTACTTTCAGGAAATATAACTTTTATGGAATTTCATAAATATTTACTAATTTTAATGAATTTTGTAATAAAACAGGTGCAAACAATTTCTGAAGGTCATTATGATTCAGTGAAATCAATATTATGTAATATCCAAAATACACTGTAAAAAAAAATTGAAAAAATTATGGCGCATTACGTTGGTTCATTTTCTGTAATGTGTAGTTTTTATATTTTTATTTTATAACATATATGTTGAGAAATTTCGTGCATCCAGAAACATATTCAAAATATGCAGTTTTTTCATATTGGATCATTTCAAAATATTCTAGTAATTATGATATGCATTAGTTAGTTTCATAAATATAATGAAACTGATGTAGACTTTGTCTAGATTGTTCTAACACATTTTGTTTCTCAAATGCACAAAGTTTTCAAAGAATACATCAGCGCGTATTAACATGAATTTGTATGAATCATTTGATCGTTAAAAAAAACACACTCAAATAAATGATAAGTTTACATATCAAATGTGTATAAACAAATTCCAAAAAATAAGTAATAGAAAGCTAATAAAATTTCTGACAACTTTTATTTTTATCGCAAAATGAAATTCTAAATAGAAAAATTGTTTTGGCTTGCAGAACGTTGAAGAACAGAAAAAAATGAAATGTTTTTCTAAAAAAGGGCAAAAAGTGCAACCCAACTTCACATTTTCACCCATTAATGAAATGAAGTGTTATTCCTGGAACATCTTTGTATTTATGTTTAATTATGTATTTTATTTCATTCCTTCATATGTCCGGATCATGAAGGTATAAGATGAGATGTGTAGAGGGATTCTAATATTTTGGGGGTTTAGTTGCAGTTGATGCATTAGTGGGGTGTAGGTGTGAATTAGTTAACTCAATTAATTGAGTTAAAATAAGTTTAACTAGTTCTAACTGAGTGATGAGCTAGTGAGAAGTACAGTGAATTAAATTAGATTTAATTTACAATGAGTGATCAATCTGATAACTGATAATTCTCTATTAATAGCTTCATGCATGTCAATTCCGAGGAAGACCCACTTAAGACAAAGGTTAAAGGGAACATAAATATCAATTCCATTTATACAAAATTTACCATGTGCAATTATAAAGTCATTGGGATGCCATGATGAATTACAGAATCAAGGAAGGATTATTTTCTTAATTAATAGGGAGCTAATTCCTTACGAATTTTGTGATCAAGGAAGGCTGAAGGAAGGTTGAGAATTGGCTAAGTACTAGACCGATTTTGCCTAGATCAGTAGGAGACAATTCGCAGAGTGCTGGAGAATCTCATGAGACATTAAGCATTGTGTTGTTTCATGATTCCTTGACTTCATACAAAATAGAGATAGAGGGGTTTTGAGTAGTTTTTTTCCCCAGATACATTTTGCGTTGTGTGATTGATAATTTTTTTCTCTTACTTATATGCGATTGTACGATCGTGTTTTATTTCCACAAATTGTAGGAAGGATTCAATATCTTTTTTTAGTACATTACACGATTAGATTGAATCTCATTGCTTAGATTTTCTACATGAAATAGAATAGAGGGTTGATACCATCTTGTCTTGTGGTGGTTAGTAGGCCGCAAGCTTTGTGATAAATACCAACATAAATGGAGGAGGGCTTGTATTGTAATTTAGAGTAAAAAAAGAAGTAGACGCAAACGTAATATTGACTAAGCTAACCCTAGTTTGAGGGTTGAGATTGAGATCTGAAGTTTATGTCAAGATTCAGTCAAAGAAATTCCCAAAATCTATGAATCCATATGAACTAGGTTGAGTCTCTTATGGAGGCAAGAGTCACATTTTTTTCTATGGGTGGATAGGGTTTGTCCTACAATAATTAGAAGTACATAAATATAATTCCCTAGTTATTTCAATTTACTAGCATGTTTAGTTCATAAGGTATGCCCTTAATACTGTGACAAATTTGCATAGAATAAGAGTGGTTGTGACCCTTAAAGAGAGGTTTATTTTTGCAATATAGACTGTAGATCTGGAAGATGGTTTGCAGATTCAGTATGTGTGGAGATAGAAAATCCAAAGGAGGGTGGAACCTGAGCAGAAGATTGAGTATCTAGAAGAAATGTGCCATATGAAGAATGGATTGACATGCAGAGGATTTAATTTTGGTGGACTATCCATAGATTTTTAGGTACAGATCTGAAGCAACCTATAAAAAATTAGTCAATGAACTATTAGTGCTTGATTTGTGACCCTAGTTCATTCATCTACATATTGTTAGAAGGATGATAAGAGGAGTAGTTCATATTTTTTATAGATTGGACAACAAAGATCAAATTGTTGATACACAAGAACAATGATTTTGGGAGGACTCAAACCATTGTTAGGTGGAAGATTTGAAGATCCTTAGATGAAGATAACATTGTGGGCCCTATATCAATAAAAATAATTGATTGTGGTTGGGCAGATTGATGGTAGTCCAAGTACAGTTGGATTTTTTTTAGGTGACTATCAAAGAAGAGAAGTAACTCTTGTACTTGTGAAGGAAAACAAGGTTGGTAGAAGGGATGGTGTATAGGCCCTAAGGATGTGTAAAATTTGAAGGACTAAAGTACCAGTCAAGTGGGCCAGAAAACTAACCCTAGTTCACTATATTGTAGAGCATTGATTCGGTGAGAAGAAGGGTAGCCTCCATAGCCCTAGACTTCTCCTCTTGGAGCCGTAGTATGAAAAAAGTGGGAATACCAAATATTTGTTCATAAATTGTGTTTTGAACAACTTTTTACCATTCAAAATAGTAGTGTACATAAAAGGGGTCCCTAAGAGGGCAACTAATAGGACAAGGGAAACAGTGGAGGCTTAGCCCATTGTCACCACAACTAAGGCTCCTTGATCTATATGAGATTTCACCGATGGGAGGAGTCACAGTAGTTTTGGAAATCACTTGTAGAGTGGGTCAATTAATAGGTGGGAAGTGACCTTAGAAATCCTTTCCCTAAGATGGAATAAAGAGTGGGACTTGCTTGAATTTTAAGCAAGGGACTTGATCTTATAGGGAGAGAGGAGGGGGATTGAAGGGTTGAGGGAGAAGAATAAGAATTATGAAGGAATTTTTGAATCCCTAAAATCATTTGGGAACTTGGATTCCCAAATGGTACTTGATGAAAGGCATTTGACACCAAATGTGACCACTCGAGGCTAGGTGGACCTAGCCCAGGTTCAAGGATGGAATTTAGCAACCAATGATGTTCTTATACTATAGAAGGTGAGGGGAAAGGATAAAAAAAGAGTTTTACTTTGATAGGTCAAATTGATTGACTAGTTTCTAGCCTTGGGAACACCTAGGAAAAACTTGATCCTAGAGCTAGGGCTTGAGGTATCTGGAGATTCCATAGTCAGAATTGGCCCAAATTATGAGGAGATTTAGTGGACCCACAAACGTAGTTGCCTCTAGAAGATCAAATTTTTCCTTTGGCTAGACTCTTGGGAAATTGATGCCCTAGGTGACCTAATGGGTATAGACCTAGGGAAAAATGGAAAATTGTGAAAAAAGGGGGGGAAATCATCACCCTTTTTGAGGGACTAGTGCCTAATTCACTTAGGGATATGGATTCAGGGATGATAATGAACAAGAATTTGGTTTATTGATCAAGGAAGGCCATAAAGTAAACTTTGTCCAATGTTAGAGGAAAAAGAAAAGTGACCTTCAAGCATTTATACTTCATACAAATGGTGCAATATTATTAAGATAAAATGATCTCTAGGACATCCCATTCCTCTAACAATGGCCCATACATTAAATAAGCTAAATAGACACATAATTCCACCTTTCCATCATGAATAAATTAGCCCTAGTTATAACGAAATTTAATAGTATGCAACAACAAGAAGCATAGCGTTAAATTTTCACTCACAAATTTAGAGAGTATATCCAACCAGCTTAAAATTTGCAATGACAAAGCTCTAAGATAAAAGTAGCCCAAATCCATACATCAAAATGCATCCATCATCCAAGGAAAAATACAAAGTTCTATAAATATAGAGAGATCCTATGTAAAGTGATGATACAAATGAATCCAACTAATTCCTATTATATACTGATTAGGAGTTGATCGAATTAGCTTTTGGGCCTACATTAGCCCCTAAAGATAAAATAATATGCAAATTTTGGTGACAGTCCCATGAAACTAGCTCATACATGGAATAATAAGCCTCATAAGAGGTCAAATTATGTCCTAGGGGCTTCTAGGAGGCATACTAGGGTCCATGAGTGCCATAATGATGCATGGGACCCATCAAAAGTGTTGGAAAAGGGGGTGGCCCTTGTTCTCCAAACATTAAACCTGCAATGCTCTCGTTAAACTTGTGGACTGAAAGGGTTTTGTGTGGCCACCATCATCAAGTAGGTCAAGTGTTGTCTTGTTCAGGATAGATTGGTTGTCAAAGGACTAACACCAAGCCATAGTTGTATTCCTTGTATGTAATATCCCAAATTGGGAAAGCAGCAGTGCGTAAGCACAATAATAGAGTAGCAGGGTGAAATTAAGTCATAAAATGTGTTGAAAAACACATTGTCATCAAATGAATGAAGCATCAACAAAAAGAAGCACTTCTACACCTTCCCAAGTGGGGAAAATGCAGCAAATAGACCCTGAAAACATTATTTTTGGAGATTTACATTTTAACTGAGATAAATAGCGCTTGTTTCCCTTAGCATATGGACTTAGGCCCTCACATACAAAAGAGGAACTGAAACAAAGCACTTCTGATATGTTAAATAGACCTCCCGACCTCAAATCAACTTACAAATAGCCAAATCCCATGACTTCAATTATGCATAATTTACTAAAGAAAATGATGCATTATTTTCTGAGGGTTTCTGTAGTATAATGATAGAACAACATGGATCTGGAACTTTATTGAAAAATATACCAAGAAAATGAAGATCTAGCCTCCTTAATGCCTTAGAAAGGTAACCCAGCAAGGGTTTCTTGAAAGCATGAGTACAAAAAGAGCCGAGCTGAATATTCAGCTCTGAAAAATGTAGTATTACTACAAAATTATAGAAATATAGTTGAATAATACAGAAGAGGGATGAAGACCCCTTCTTCTAGCTTTTCGAGAGAAGGGTTGGCCCTTTTCCAAGGAAAGTAGCTCAAAAACAAGGGTCTAAACCCTGTTGCAGCAACTCTATGAAAAATGATGCAGTTCCTGCAAGGGACTACACTGTAGGAGATGAGGAATAGTTTGGCCTGCTGCCAAGATGTGAAATGAGTCCAGAACTCTTCCTAGTTGATCTCTCAAGAGAAGGAAGGCACCTCTACTGAGAAACAGACTCGGAAGTGGTGTTATCAAACCTCCACTGCAACACCCTGCAACACAGCAATATTATGCTACAGAAATAATGCTGAGGCTGGAGAATGGTGCTTGGCCTCAAGCCTGGATGTGGAGAAATATAGAACATATCTCTCCCAAGAGGCCTCTCAAGGGAAGAGGTGGGATTGCTGCTCGGGAACACCCTGTGCTAAACAGCATTGCAACCCTGCTAAACAACAAGAGGAAGCCAAGTCTAAACAGACCAAGATAAAATGATAATATCAAAAGCATGAATAAAAAATTCTCCCATCCTCTTGATATATAGCAACTGAACCTCTTCACATTGGGTCCCATCCATATGTGCCATCAAGCTCATGCTAGTTTTTCTCCACCAAAACTGTGTTGTTCGTCAAGGAGATTCAATGCATCTAGACAGCTTTGTTGACTTGGTCAAAGTTGACTGAATCAACATGATCCCATCTCTTTTCACACCCAAAGGTGCTCAACTTAGCTGCTTATTATTCCTCCTTTCACATTAGGAGTGTTATTGATCCTTCTAAAGAGGTTAATGGGCCTCCCTACCCATTTATTCACCTACCTAGAGATAAAACAACTCTAATATTACATTTAGCTTGAAGGATAAAATTTTGGAATATTAAAATCCTCCCCCTTCAAAATGTTTCTTGTCCTCAAGTAACTGTATAAGGAGAGAAAAGTCCTCCCCTCCTCTTCTTGTGGCCTCCTCATCAAAAGTCCCCACCACTTCTCACAATGATCTGCTACAAATCTGTCCTCCAATGTTTCCTCCCAAGCATGAAAAACCATATGGCTCACATCATATAAAGGTGGAAGGTGTAAGTGGGAACCTCCTTTCTATTCAATGGCCTCCTCAAGGTAGGAGTGATGATAAACATGGGGAATCTTATTCCAAATGAGTGACTGCCACACCCATGTTATCATCCAAATGAAATGAGCCAATTTAGTTAGCTCAAAAATATCCTCAACCCCCGGTTCATACAATGTGTTGGGGCTGCATGGAGATATTGGATCCTCCCATCCAAATGGTTTCTCTCTCCATTTATGGTAACTATGGGGCTGCTGTTGATATTGGTCTGAAATGTCATGACCTCCAAGAGTAGCCCAAGCTACCCCATCAAACAAATAAACCATGAAGTGCGTCATCCAAAAACTCAAGTTCTTCAAATGGCTCCTCCTACATGAAGAAAAGAGATGTAGTTTGGCAATCATGGGCTACTCATTGCTTCCCCTGAAACATGCATCATGTAAATTAGGGAGAATAATACTCCCAATGGGCATCCTCAACTCAAATAGCACTCTCCAAACCAAGCTCCCCATAGAAATATCAGCAATACATGGAAGCAAAAACCAATAGAAACAAGTTGTCATATGAAAATCGGAAAGTGGATCAAGGTCCCACACAAGGAACCAGCACAGTGCATCCTTTTCCTGTATCAAATAAAACAAGAACAAGTTCTTTTCCAACCACTTGTTTGCTGCCACAATCATTTTACAAGATAGAAACATGAAAGTACAAAGTGGTGTCAATGGTTCACACCAAAAATCATGTGGCTTTCCCCACAAACCACCAATGAGATAGCCAATCTCAATGCTACAAATGGCTTCAACATCATCATATAATATGAAAGAAGGGTCAATCCTCCTTGGTACAACATGCTGCTCATATAAATTAAAGAAGTACAAAACATAATGTTGAATTATACATTCTTCACCATGTACTTGGGACCTTGAGCTGAAATGGCTCAACTGGATATTCTCCCTCACCTCCAAACAGTAGGGAGGTGGCTGTGACATCCTCTCTATCACCATCCAGGCTATGAATCTCTCCATATGCTGAAATATATCATGCTGGATGCCCTCTCAAATGAACTCCTCTGCCAAGGAAAGGTATTCATCAAAATGCATGGAAAATAAGTCCTCATGTGCTGCATGTAGCATCTTCTCCTTGAGCTTAGAAGCTCTAGTCAAGAAGACTCTACCATAAGAATAGATAACCATATCATCCACCATATATCTATCATCTCCATCTGGATCATCAAGAATCATTCAAGCACCAAGATCAGTGGAGTACTCTACGAAGAGTTGAGGTCTCCAATATGGATCAATCCTCCCAAGAGACAACGGTGGTAATCTAGCATGTGAATCTCTCCTCATGATGCTACCTGCTACTTTGACATCCCCCATACCAAATTCTCCCTCCAAACTCTTCACCTCTCCAAAATCCAAGAGTGGTGAATCCAAAGGAAAGATGTCTCTCATCAACTCTAGATCTGGTGGCCTCCTAGGTGGAATGCCTCCATGCAGTGAGACATCAATGTCAAGAGTAGACTTTACATATGGTTGGGAAACCTTGCCCTTTCCCTCACAGCACAAATCAATCTTCCTCTCCCTTACTTCAGCTCTCTGGAATGGATACGAGTGTGTGCTCCTCATCAAATGATGATAATCTCCCTCCCTATCTTCTTCTTCCATCTACAATGCTCCACAATCATGCGGCCCATTGATTATGTCTTGACCTCCATATGTGAGATCCTAGGGAACTTCTTGCAATACTACAAGAAATCCTCATGTTGGAGCATGTGCTCCTCCTTCCTCTACAGGAGGTACTAGATATGCTCTAGATGTGACAGCGTTGTGACCCCCATCCTTCTCTTCCTCTTCAATATGAATAGGAGGTAACTGCTCAATAAGAGGATCCACCTTTGCAAAACGAACCTTCATGCCCTCTTGTCCAAGGTTATGAAACATGAATCTTTCCTCTAGCAAGGTTTCATGCAAGATGTGAGCTTCTCTAACAGGTTTGTGAAGTGGTTTTGTAGGTCCTCCCAACTTATGCAAATGTCTTGGTTTGATTGTTTCATGTTTTTTATCAAACCTCTCTACCAATATCTTAGTAAACTTTGCAAAAGAAGAATTATTGACATTTTTTAATGAAAATGACTCAAACAACCACCAAGCATAGGCCTTACCTTCAAAGTGCAGCGCTGCAACTCTGATGGCTTCATCTTCAGAAACTTGGTGCTGCTGCAAATAAGTATGAAACTCCTCCACCCAAGCTTTGGTTGAACAAGTTGGGGATCCATCAAAGGTAGATAGAGAAAATCTATCCATGTCATGCAACTTTCTCCTCTCCACCTTGATCTTGAAAAACTCTTTGAAACTAATATGATCTCTAAACTTTTCAATTTGAGATTCATATTCTTGTAGAAAATTACTAAGAGTTTCCCTCCTTGGAATTTCCTCTTCTTTCATCTCTTTCATAGCAGATCTGGGCATTTGACCATGCTGTGCATAATAGGGTGTAGCTACATGCTTACAACTATCATGTGCCAATCTAGATCTGGCTCTAGATTCAAACTTCTCTGGAGATTCCATCTCCTCTCTCATCTTCTTAAGATCTTCATTGATGCTCTGCATAGATTTTGGAAGAAGCTTTGTGAGCCTTTCCTCATTTCTTCGCCCACATAATGGAGTCTTACTTTTTTTCATCTATCCTTCTCTTGATAGCATCATGGCTGAGTTCCATAGGCTGAGCCAAGACTATGCTCTGATACCACTGTAATATCCCAAATTGAGAAAGAAGTAGTGCATAAGCACAATACTGGAGTAGCAGGGTGAAATTAAGTCATAAAATGTGTTGAGAAACACATTTTCATCAAATGAATGAAACATAAGCAAAAATAAGAACTTCTACACCTTCCCAAGTGGGGAAAATGTAGCGAATAGACCCTGAAAACGTTATTTCTGGAGATTTATGTTTTAACTGAGAGAAATAACTCTTGGTTCCCTTACCATATGGATTTAGGCCCTCACATCCAAAAGAGGAACTAAAACACATCACTTATGATAAGTTAAATAGACCTCCTAGCCTCAAATCAACTTAAAAGTAGCCAAAGCCCATGACTTCAACTATGCAGAATTTACTGAAGCAAATGATAGCATTATTTTCTGAGGGTTTCTACAATATAATGATAGAAAAACATGGATCTGGAACTTTATTGAACAATATGCCAAGAAAATGAAGATATGGCCTCCTTAATGCATTAGAAAGGTAAGCCGAGAAGGGTTTCTTGAAAGCATTAGTACAAAAAGAGCATCTGAATATTCAGCTCTGAAAAATGCAGTCTTACTGCAACATTACAGAAATATAGCTGAATAATACAAAAGAGTGATGAAGATTCCTTCTTCTAGCTTTCCGGGAGAAGGGTTGGCCCTTTTCCAAGGAAACTAGCTTAAAAACAAGGGTCTAAACTCGGCTACAACAACTCTATGCAAAATGATGCAGTTCCTACAAGGGACTACGCTGTAGGAGATGAGGAATAGTCTGGCCTGATACCAAGATGTGAAATGAGCCCAGAACTCTTCCTAGCTAATCGCTTAAGAGAAGGAAGGCACCCTCTACTGAGAAACATACTCGGAAGTGGTGTTATCAAACCTCCACTGCAACACCTTGCAACACAGCAATATTCTGCTACAGAAATAAAATTGAGGCTGGAGAATGGTGCTTGGCCTCAAGCCTGGATGTGGAGAAATATAGAACAGAGCTCTCCCAAGAGGCCTCTCAAGGGAAGAGGTGGGATTCCTGCTCGGGAACACCTTGTGCTAAATAGCACTGCAACCCTGCTAAACAGCAAGAGGAAGCCAAGTCTAAACATACCAAGATCAAATGATAATATCAAAAGCATGAATAAAAAAGGCTCCCATCCTCTTGATATATAGCAAGTGAACCTCTTCACATTGGGTCCCATCCATATGTGCAATCAAGTTCATGCTAGTTGTTCTCCACCAAAACTGCATTGTTCATCAAGGAGATTCAATGCATCTAGATAGCTTTGTTGACTTGGTCAAATTTGACTGAATCAACATGATCCCATCTCTGTTCACACCCAAAGGTGCTCAATTTAGCTGCTTATTCTTCCTCCTTTCACATTAGGAGTGTTTTTTATCCTTCTAAAGAGGTTAATGGGCCTCCCTACCCATTTATTCACCTACCCAGAGATAAAAAACTCTAATATTCCATTTAGCTTGAAGGCTAAAATTTTGGAATATTACATTGTATTAGTGTGATTTTAAAGGGTCATGATCCATGGTACAAGAGCTCTAGCCTGTTGTATTGTAGTTTGTAATGTAATGAAGAAGGGTTTGAAAAAGGTAAAATTATCTTGAGCACCAGTTGATTCCTTGATTTGTGTATATTGCGTTGTGCATTAAAGTAGATGTGTTGAGGCACTTGAGTGTGTTGGCATCAAATATTCTAATAGAAAACCCAGATTCTCATGTGTCAAGGAAATTGAACATATGCCTTGTTCAATTAAAAACTACCTACAACTCATCTTATGCTACTCATGTCCAATGTCAACTCACCCAACTTAGCAAGTTATCAAGACAAGGCTCACATCCAACCATGGTAGTAAAACAACAAAGCAACACAGTTTACATCTTAACATTCCATATCACCCGACACGTCTTAGAATGCCTTGGCATTATGTGGCACATGTTAGCATCCCCTACAATCATAATAGTATTCAAGTTGTTTTGGCTAAGAATGCACTAGGGTATCTATGTTACCATAATTTTCAATTAGCACCTAGCCCAAATAGCAACAAACAACCCGCTTTCACAAGGTACATCAGCGTGCAAAGGATGAACATTTCATAAGAGGGACTCAAACCTGGGTGTGAAGATGGTCACAAGAGGGAATCAAACCTTCCTTTGGCTAAGAAGCCACAACTGGGGTATCTATGCTACCAGAATTGTAAACTAACACCTTCCCCCAATAGCAACAAACAACTCTCTTCATTCCAAGCACCTGCTCCCAATAGCAACAAATAACCATCTTCATTCCAAGGTAGATCAACCTGCAAATGACTAACATGTCATAAGAGGGACTCAAATTTAGGTGTGAACATGTAACAAGAGGGACTCAAACCTAGGTGGAGGGGAACTCAACACCCCTACATTACCAACCAACCAATGAAGCCCCCGTAGAGAATAGAATGTCTATTTGAAAAAAGATACAAATAAAAATTAACATATATAAACAGTGCATCTGACAGTAGAATGTACATTTGAAAAAAGAAAACAAATAAAAATTAACATATATAAATAGTGCATCTCCTAGAGGGTCACACATAGAAAGGCGAATTGTTGATGTATCCCACTAGGTAGGTGGTGGATATGTTTCTCAGACTCATATAAACAACAAGATTTGTTGATGGAGAAAAATCTCAGTGCATATGCAGAGGGTAACACACATAAAAACTAATTGTTGATGGATTTGGATAGCTAAGCTTCTCAGGCTGACATAAAAATGAGATTTGTTAATGGAGAAAAATCTTAGCACATATGTAGAGGGTAACACATAAAAAATTATTGTTGATGGATCCGGCTAGCTAGGCTGTGGAAATTCTTCTCGGGCTCACATAAACAATAATTTCCAATGGAATCAGCAACTAGGATTACACATAGACAAGCACAAAATTTTGATTGACTTTACCCTGCACTGTAAATGCCTCTCTGGGCACTTGAATTAGGTTTATTTCAATGTTAAAGTGAATATTATGTGTCATCTTCAGCAATTAAACTAATTTTCATGCACACCTATTTCAGAGATAAACAAACGTGACATTGCTAAAGACCAATGAAATAAAAACACACCTTAAAATACATGAATCACGTCTCTCAACATGTGAAAGAAAAATTAAACCCTTACCCGAGTCTTCCTTTGTTGGAAATTTGGGATTTTTGTCACAAGATATCTCCTCTTCTTTGGAAACAGGAAATAAAAAAGCTTTTATATGCTTCTAAATGTAGTACTCTTCACTTATGTCCTTCTCCTTTACTCTGTGTGATACAATTTCCATTTTTCTTATTCGTGGCTATGGTGTTCTTATTTTATACATGCGATCCTTGACTATGCCATGAAATCCTACAAAATATTATTAAAGGATTGGAGCTCCTCTTCATGCACGAATTTAGTGGAATATGGAAATTTATCCAAAATTCATCCAAATATGTGATGTGTGCCTTGGGAAATTTGAAAGGTACCCTCAATGGAGAAACATGCATAAATATTTGTTGCCAAGTGCCTTAAATGTGAGATGTTTCCACTTTTCAATTGTGCCTCTTGTTGATGATGAAACTAACACCCTAGTTGTGCAAGGCTTATAAAGTGTCATTTTGCATCAACTCAAGGTTGTTTCCATTGTCACCTTAGAAATGAATACTCTCACTTTAGATCAATTACTGAGTCTTAGGGGTGTCCCAAAGCACAAATTTATGGGGCACTCTTTTATGTGACTAGATCGCGAGCATTGAAAACCATCTTTACATTGTATGGTTCAACATCTTGATGATCCTTGTCCTATTTATCACAACTTTTGTATTCGTCATTGCTTTCATCACAACACCTACAATAGATATTGATGGTGTTAATAAGCCTATTTCTAGTTTTGATAAGGGGATTAGGGGCTCCCTCATCACAACTCATAACCCTTAATGTGTTTCCTCGCTTAGCCAAGGGGGCCCAAGGGTGTATTTGTAGGGGCATTGAGACCGAATTTGGGTGTTCATAACATTAGGAAAAGTGGAATGACATAAAAAAAGGTTGTGGGGGTGTATCTTATGGTGTATTGAACGACGCAAGGTGACACAAGGGTAGCATGTATGCGTAGAAGTCAGAGGTGAAAGCATGGTTTACTAAGATCTATAATCCTAGCATTTGAGAATGAGATGCAGGCTTAGGGCCCATGGGACCTAGAGGGAAGGCAGTGAGAGAAATTGATAGGGGAACCCCCAATACTGGTGATAGGGGGATTATGAGTCCAATTATCACAAAAAATAAGCCCTTAACCCATAACCACTAGATTCCCTATCCCCTTAACCCCCAATTCATAATCCCTTAACCCCTTCTCTCATAAATCATAACCCATAAACCCCTTGACTCATTAAATCTTAATATG